>JARFJB010001556.1:0-437500 GCA_036346205.1 Vesta saturnalis
ATAAAAGTTTACGAGTAGATGTTTTTGCAAGTTAATTATATTTTATCACATTTCTATAAAATTATTACAATCACTTCACAATTTTTTTTCTTAAATTCTTGACCGACAACACTACATATTCAAAAATTTTAAAAAAACTACCTTACACATCTAAATTGTCAAGTGTCTGTAACACGTTTTAGGCATTTATTATATCCCGTCTTATTTTCTCTCTAAGTTATTTGTAGTTTCTGCTAATTCGACACCTAGGCGCTCCACACTATACACTTCTACACTTCACTTTGTATATACACGTTTAAAATTTGACGCAACCACTTAACACTTTTAGTTTTAAACTGTTCCAAGATACTAGGAAGATGTGTTCCGGCTTCCTCCTCAGCAATTAGCGTCCAATTTTTTCCTCCATATTGTACTGGAGTTGCCATGATAGTCGTTGCGGGCGTAATGCTGAAAAAATATCAATAACATAATCAGTAAATGAGAACTAAATTAAGTAACGTATACTTACTTTTCAAAATAGCGAGATAAATCATCATCAACATCGCTACCTCTGATAGAGATAATTGGAATATTTTCAATTGAAAGTAACGGTAGCTGCTGCTTGCACGAACATGGTACCAAGATATCATGTAATATATTACATTTCTTCGTGAATGATAGTTTGGATTTTTTATTATTTGACTACTATTACTAGGTAATGAATGAATGAGTGAATATTCACACTTTTACACTATATACCTGAAAAATCTGTTAACGTTAGCAAAAAAATGGGGGATATCAAGCCGTTACTACTGCACACGTACATAAAAAAAATAATCAACTGAAAGCGCGTGGAAAAAGTAGGTAATATTGGACACCTTTGGAACACACCACATTTCCAAGGTTATCACAATCTCAAGGTCCTACCCGTCCAAGGTTACGCAATAAGTAAGTCATGTTTACATAGAACTTTCCCAAGGTCGCACATTTCTAAGAATACCACACTATAAGGTGCAAAAAATACGAAGGTCACTAACACTCAACACATTCACAAGGCTATTTGCGCACCCTACCTACTCAGATAGACATCTCACTTTTTCAAGGCTTGCTCATGTAATTTTGTACACTTCTCTGATACCACACTTAGAACCAAATTAAAAAGAAGATAATGATATGCTAACATATTTATTTGTTGTATGTACAAATGTAATCAGTGTATTACTCAGATATATGATTTTTTCTAGGAATAAAACATTTTGATTTAGTACAAGTGCAAAAGGTCCTTTGCACTTCTGTATCATTACACCTGCGAGGACGTGGTGCAAGTAATTGAGCGTACGTGCAGTGTGGTGCCCATCGGAGATGCTCCTATAGCGGAGTGTCAGATGACCGCCATTGGTTTATGCGAACTCCACACATGAAGCATTCAACCGTATCGTCTGAGGATGCTCCTCTAGAGGACTAGCAGATGTTCATCAGCGGTATAGGATGGTATACTATCACAGTATGATTGATATATTTGAGCATATACACCGTGTGGTGTATCTGTCTGTCTGTACGTCTCTCTGTCTGTATGTCTACCTCTCTGTTTGTCTGTGTAGCAGTCGCCGCGCTCAGTTAGTTAGTGTCGGTCTCTATGGTCTGGGGTCGCACTATTGGGGTCGACGTTTTTCTGGAAATATATCATAAGTAGAAGGAGAGCTCTATCAGTTATACTTACTATGCCTGTCTCGATCACTTGCAAAGACCACTTGTCGAAGAGCTGCATTACGAACTCGGATGAGTTCGTAAAGTCCACCAATCTCTTCGACAGTTTCCAGTATCATCTCCAGATGTACAATGGCGTGATCATACCCACTTTTTATGGCTAGGCTTATAACACTATACCAGTCAAGGTATAATGTTACAAGCCTAGTGCGGACCCGGTCGAGCTGTTCTTCTAGAGAGCTCTCCGTAACCACAACATCATAATTCCGGACGAATGGCACTATGGTTGTCAGCAGTAATAAAAGAAAAGACTTATAAATATAAATAAAGTGGTATTTAGACAATACATACCGTGAACGTGAGACGGTCCCATGTGATGATGCGATGTGCGTAGAATAGCCAGTACCACCCGGCAATAATTAGAAACGCAGAATTGCGTTAAGTGGTACTGTCTCCGAGCCATCGCACATAAGGTAAATTCGAGATCCTTGTTTAGTCTCCAATTTGTTCTAGTATTTTATACAGTGGTCAGTTTAATAAATAAAATTAGTGTACATCATTGATTACTAATAAAAGTACATACAAATTAAGTTTATATCGAGTGTGATTTGCTCTCTCGATAGCGTAGTTGGTAAGGCAGCTCTCTAGCAAAATAAAATATATATATATATATATATATATATATATATATATATATATATATATATATATATATACACAAGAACAAAAGTATCAAATGATGGCTGTAACTTTGTTATTTGCAAAGTTACAAAAATATGTTCAATATAAAAGTTGTTTGGTACATTATTTAACATGTTTTGAGTTTTCTGTTGTCTTCTTCTGTGCTATAGCAACCAACCATTTTTAAATGACACCCATACTTTTTTGTTAGAAGAGAATGCCGAATTTTGCGACTACTACATGCCTGGGAGAACTGCGGTCGGCGCGAGTCGGAATGCGAATTACCGTTTGTTGTTGCATGTGGCTCAAGTAATCTTCATGTTACTAAAATTGCTAATGGTAGAGTCACTGGAAAGGGACAACTTGCATAACCTATCTGCTTTTGGTGATTTCCGGACGCGGCATCTCGATGGCTGGTCCGATGGCTCGACGATGTTGTGTTATTGGAGTAGATGGGTGGATGCTGGAGACCTACTCCTTGGTTGCACCGCTCGACTTTACATTATGCGCGTTATTCTCGTTGTGTAAAGTCCATCGTAAGGTTGTTTCCGTGTTAGAGATAGGTTCGGTTCAACGTTCAGGCGCAATTGGGTTTTATTCATTACCAGAAATCAGCAGAGCGCTGAAAAACGAAAGTTCGACATCGTTTTATCCAAAATCGTAAATATCTCATTACACTCTATCTGACCATGAGCTCCATTAACTCTAACTCTAACTCTAACCGTAAGATATTTCAAAAGCGCACTTTCAAAATGAATTAAGCATGAACTAAAGCTATTCTGAGATACATCATGTTGATGATCTAGGATTATATACCAAGTATTTGGTCTATGATGTTCATAAGTAACGTAAGTTTTATACGATAAAATAATCTCACCAAATGTTAGGCTAACTAGACTGAAAATAAACTTTCGCCATTATTACACATATTAAAGTACTTTTTTTTCAAATTTCACAAAATTGTTTCAACATCTTTAGCAATTTTAAAATATAGTATTACTACTGACGAATGTGTTATCGAAACTTGGATTGTATAACTTAAACATAAAAATACACCATAAAAAACCAAAAAAGGTAAGTAGTTTGAGTTCATTCATTCATTATGAAGTCAATTTCACTTGATGTATAAAGCATTAAGTATATCTATGTTATAAATGTGCAGAGTGCACACCAGGCATCAATGAAAAATCCCATCCTCAAAGTAGTTTTAAAAAAGCACATACATTTTGTACATCCCTTTAAATGCAAAACTGGTCAGGTAGATTTTCTATCGTTTTGTTACACAAAGCAGGTCAAAACTCCCTCAGGACGAGATATAGGGCCAATAAATTGAAAAGGATTTGTTAAATTAGAATACAAAAATTTAGTGTTTTTATGAAGGTTTTAGGATTTAATTTCTATTATCATATTCTATTCTGAGATTTCCTAAAAAACCTAAATTGACATTTTTAGCGTTTCCGGTTTCTAAGAAAAGCATTTGGGATGTGTGTAAATTAAATAATGCCACCTTACCTATGGGAAGTTTTATGCCAAATAACTAGTTTTTATTTTATCAATTATAACGTTTTTCAATTCAATTCAAATATTTATCTTATCAAATTATAGGATGTAATCGAAATCAATCAATGTAGAAAGTATAAGAATGTATTTTCCTATTATTCTGGTATATTCGGATATTTTATTTTAGAATAATTACGATTATTGCACAAAGGTTAAGAAATCAATTAATTTGAATAATTCAAGTAATCACATGTAAGTACTACAAGTATCAATAGAATTTAAAATTGCTTTGTGAAAATAGGGTATAAATAGGAGAACATATGATTATTAAATTTCAATTAACGTATATTTATTTTATCAATTAGGACACTTTTTAATTTCAATTGCATCTTTGATAATACGATTTCATAAATATTCCTCTTTTGCTAGTAATGTTTTGAATTAAAATGGAAAGAAACCAGCACCGTGTTATCAGGGAAATGATGAAATCAAAACAGTATGAAATTGCTTTGTTACTTGTATTTCAACAACAATTTCAGTGAAGTTAATTCATATTAAAAATGTATTACTCCTATTATCAATGCCTGTATGTGAAGAAAAACAACTGCCTTGGAGATGTTTTAAATTCTTAAAGTAAACCATAATAATATTTAAATTTATTATATAATTCCATTATAATGCAATAAAAATAAATCCATTTGTTTGGTTTTATAAATACACATATATTCAAATTCATTAAAAATATAAAATATATAATTCTTCTTTTCAAGTCATTTTCGAACCAGGCATTACGTATTTTCATAAGAATTCTTTCATATCTACATGCCCACAATATAATGGAAAATTTACTCAACTATTACCATGCGTTTTTGGTTATTGCTAACATTTAAAGGGTGTCCAAAATTTCTACATTAGATCGCACCCTTTTCATTGACGTCGGGTATACATGATGACAAACACACATAATCATAACACCTGCCTTAGCTACTTTACTGCAGAATTTAATACACTACTATGGAATAAATTCCTTCCTTTTCACGGCTCACATATTCATTTCCTTTCCAAACTGAAGGTCAAATACACACATTTACGCAAAACACAGAGAATTACACATTTGTAACTCATCCTGTACATATATAAATTTCATTTTATTTTCCAAAACACAAAATAAATCATTGCCTTTCAATTTAAATAAAAAATATCTGGGTAACAACCCACGATTCCAACCTACAAAATGGAAATTGAAATAAATGAAATCATTTTAATAACATTTTTTTAGTATAATTATATCTTTATATACATTTATAATATCCCTAGTTCCTGTTTTCCTCTCACTTATGAGGAAAGCAGTATTTATCCAGCTTTTTTCAGGTTTTCAACCCCATTAGAAAAGGCCCTTTTGACAATTTTAAGAGTTTTTCTCTATTGGCGGCCATTTTAAGGGGTGATTTAAGTCATTTGGGTAGCCCATTTCTGATTGGTTCTTAGCCCCACTACTCAGTAGCTGTGCTCTAATTGTAGGATTAATTCTTTGCATTCTGATTGGTTATGGCGAGAAATTTGAAATTTTATTCTAACGAGGGTGCCCAATGCTAACTTGTAAGACAGGTATAGGGTTCAACTTGTTCTCTTTGTTGTCAAACATTGGCGGAAAATTTGAACTTGTATTTAAGTCTCTGTTTCCGGAAATATGAATTTGTTCTGTAATAAGCCTAATGCTAACTTTAAGACAGATGTAGGGCTTAACAACTTACCCGGCCCGCCCCTCTACCAAAAATTTGAATTTGTATGTGGCCCACCTAAATTTAAAAGTTACAGAGTCATTAATGGAGGGGAAATTTGAATGTCTAACACTAAGTTTTAAGGTTCACCGTATACATCAGGGTATCAAATCACTGTTACGTACAATATATTTCGGTACTAATTATCAGCCACAATGTATCGTAATAGTTTTGTTTTAATTATGAGTCATAATTAAATCTCTCTGCCGTTCAAGCCAATTAATCTCATGCACAACGAAGCAAGAATTTTATGAAACCAATAACACAAGAAAATAATTTTATGATGCCGTTTATTACTTGAATATTCAATTTGTTGTTTTCCCTGCGGCTCCAAAAGAAATTAATGATACGTCTTTAATCTTCAGCTGCTCATTAAATTGGTATATGTCCTGGTCGTCGGCCTTGAAAAATTTGTAGAAACGCTCAGGTAGTATGCATTTAAACTCGGCTAGTTCTACAATAACCCTTTCACCATACTTTGTTGATACAGCTTCAAGAGCGAGTATTTGTTCAACATTAATGTCCAGGTCCTTAATGTTTTTAAAAGGTTTAAAACAAGTGGTAGCGTTTAGGTTAGCTAAATCCATATCCGTAATTATAACACAATGTTAAAAACTGTAAGAGCGAATAAAATAAAGTAAAAGCTAAGGCAAAAAATAACTCACCAGTGTTGTATTGAAGAAGAAGAAACGAAAATTGACACACGAGCGATAAAATTACAACTGAAGCTAAAGAATACCTCATTCGTGTTTTATACACACACAATCTAATTATTCCGAGGTCTTTTACGCAACAGGAAAAAACAAGTACCATAAAACAACGTTTCCCTAATTAGCTAACGTTCTAAAAATAATTATAGAATTTATAGATAATAACATTGTAAAATCGGCCAAGTTAGCATTCAAAACTCAATTTTGATAAAACGTTATCAACCTTTCACTATTTGAATGTCCAATTGCACACCTTTAATTAATTACCAATTTTACGCAGACTTTAGAATCGTACTTGAATAGTTTGAAACGTCTATCTGTCTTTGGGAAACGGATAGCGATAACGATAACGATAAAATTGTATTTTATCGTCTTGTATAACAAATATCTATTAATTGTTGTATATAAGTTAAAGAGACGTAGATTTGTAATAATCCTTGAACAATGTCGCAAAAAAGGATCTCAGATCCTGATATGAAGGTTTTACGGAAGTCTGAATATATGGCTAGTAAATGTTATAATGAGGCGATGAAAATACGGATTAAGAACGATGTCAACCTACCCCATTCTAAAATTTCATTAACCTATGCAGTAAATCTAACGTACTTGTGTAGTCATGTATATTTCCAAATCTGGTGCACATGTCCATCCTAAGCAGACAATTCACATCATGACCACAATGTACTGAATGGTATAAACTACTCTGTACCTGTCTATATAGCCATGTAAACCGCATTCAAGGTCAAATTTATATGAACTTAAAAATTCTATTTTTAGATTTTTAAATCGTGACCTTAAGGAGTGAGTTCATAACCTTCGCCTGCACAGGTCAGTGCATCATGCCAACCACCTCCATTTTTTTAGCAATTTTGCTAACGTTAACAGATTTAATATATATATATATATATATATATATATATATATATATATATATATATCTATATATAAACTTTATATTAATAATAGTAATCACTTTTAGATGCTGTAAACCTAAGTGTAGCGGAGTGGAGAATACTACGTCAACCGTAAACAGAGGTAAGAAACCGCTTTCATGTATTACTGGCACAGATGAGCAATTTAAATTTTTTTGCTTTTAGATAGGTCACGAGCATGCGTGGCCTATGATCGTCCCGCAGCGGTGGGTGGACGAGTTAACCTCATAAGCCACATTATGATACTATTGAGGGATGACACTCCCATCCTGAGGAGGTTGATGGGAGAATGGCCTCATACGAATCACGCACAGGATGTGGTGGAGCTGCTCCAGGAAGGAGGTGCTGCCGGTGACCGGGTAGAGAGCGAGCAGTATTTCGACCAGGATAACTGTGAAGTAGCGTTGCGGTTTTTGGATACACCACCTCCAGTAGACGATTTGGATGTGGTATTATCACGCACGTACAAGCAGGCAGACGTGGACGAAATACTACTCACCCTACAACCTGTACGTGGGATCAGGTAGTATTGCATCATATCTCAAGCCCTGACTGCATTGCAGAGTTTGGGGATGAATGGTCTCCACTTGCGGAATAGCTTTCATCGTCAAGCTCTGTGGCGCAACCGGTGCTGGGAAAAGAGGAATCTCCGATTACTCTTACACCTGCATGCGTTGTAGATGAGCAATCGTCTACATCTGCAACATATGCAGATGGATGAATAGTAGGGAATCCATTTGAAGGTTTGCCGAGCCCTGCTTCAACCGTAGAATTTATGAGGAGAGGTCGTATAGTAGTTCCACGGTAGGAGGCGAGGTCAGGGGACCCATTTCTGATAGTATCCTGAGCCCTACTTATATTGCAGAGTTCGCTGAAGAGTGGAGTCCTCTGATGATTCATCAGAGAGTATCCTCAGTCCTCTGTGTGCTGCTGATTTTATAGATAATGAATGGTCGCTAAATGACTTATCAGTATCTAGGAGTCCTGCAACACCCATACAATACTTACCTGCGCAATCACCGGTGAGGGATATAGTGGAAAATGCAGTATCTTCTCCCCAGAGTGTATTAAGCCCTACATGTGCTGCGGAGTTTCTATAAAACAGGTGGGGGTAATACCTTGCTTCCATCCCAAAGCACATGGCAGAGTGAGATACAATGCTGGGTAGAATATGTGTGATCAGTGACACTATCCAGACTATCATTATTATTGTTTCCTTGCCCGTACACTACTCTAGCCCTCAACCTGATATATCCATCATACATTATCCTATTCCTGGCGATGTTACGTTGCGTCCTCGTTCGCATCGCTGGATATAACTTCTTTTCTTAACAGTTGTAATACATGATAGTAATGCTTCAAACTAATAAATAGCAACAAACATTTAAAAAAAGGAATTATAACAAAACACGTAACTCTACCCGTTCACTTATACATTTTTTATACATTCTCTCTGTTACAGATCGCAATAAAACGTTTGAATGTGAATGTTTGAAGAAATTTCCAAGAAAAGAATCTCTACTGCAACATCAAAAAACTGCGTGTTGGATAAGTATTCCAACCACCCCACCTTCAGAGATACCACAAAATCGTACCGCACTTAGGAATGTGGTACAACCAAGTACTTCCGATGCGAACAGAGCGGAACATAGCCATATTGCTGAACGTCTTGCACAACCTGGACCGTCAGGGTTAAACAACTTAAAGAATAATGTGCAACACAGACATGCTGATGATTCCTTTGCAGAACCAAGGTTTGAACAACTCACGGAAGCGTAAGTCAGACCAAAGCAACGAACCAGTACAAAATAAAAGTAGCAACAGTGTCGAAATTGTGCACTGCACTGATTGCTCAATTGATGCTTCTCGAAATGCTTATCAAGGACACCTTAGAAGCAATAGGCACAAATTAAATGTGTGTGATTCCTAATGCTTTTAAACAACGCATTGTTTCGTATAGACTATCACCATGCAATACCCACACGGATGTGCAGACGTTTATGGATGAACTTCGATAACTGCATCACGTAATTCGTCCTCATTGTTATACGACTTTGAATAAACTTCGTTTTTAAATAGCCCCACAAAAGAAATCAATGGGAAAGAGATCAGGAGCTCTGGGCCATCTTATTGGTCCCTGGTTTCTATCCATCCATTAGGATATTCCATATTTAGGAAATCTGTAATAATATGGGCACTATGTGCAGGAGCATCCTGTTGGAAAATCATATTTCTTACTGTAGAGAGGGAGCTCCATTATCCTTTCCGCTATTTGAGTTTGCAATAGGTTTAGATAGGTAGCAGGTCAAGTTCTCGTGATAAAAAAGGGCCAATAATATGGTACCAACAATACCTAACCAGACATTAAATCCTTCACCTGTTGCCGCGTTTCACGGTATAAATGCGGATTTTGGTCCGACCAATAGTGGGTATTTTTCCTATTAAATAGGCCACAATTTGTGAATCTGTCTCATCAGACCACAAAATATTCTTGGTAAAGTCTGGATTTTCATTACATCGTTGGATAAACCATTGACTAAATTCCATCCTTCTTACATGATCTTCTGCAGCCCTTGGACCGGTCTTTCACGATAAGGATGGTATTTATTACGTTTCAATATTACCGCTGTTGATCGGGCAACTCCTACGTTGCTTTCAATTTCACGTAAGGATGAGCGGGCATTTTCAACTACAGCTTGTAATACAAGATTTTCATTGTTTTCGTTACTATTTCTGTTTCTCTTTACCTTAATGAAACTACCATGATTTATTAAATTGTCACGTATGCGGCTAAACATGCTTCTTCCTGGTTGGCGTCTCTCAGGATAATTATGAAAATACATGCAGCTCTGTCACTGTTTCTCCTACAGAGAATGAAACATTCTAACATATCGTATTTTTCACTATTTGAAAACGAGTTCATTTTTGGCTTATAACAGAACGTCAAAATTAAATGACGTTTGTACAAACGTAACTAACTATGGTAATTCAATTGCTTATAAACATGTCAAAGGTGTCAGCGCCTACTATTCTCTTGCAATAATTGAATAGATGGTTGATTGGCAAAGGCCTAGTTTGATATAAATTTAATTGTGTAATTTGACACTTTCTCATTGGCAGATTATAAACATCTGATATATGGTTGAAAAGCATTTTTATGAAGAATTCAAAATGCGAGATGATAAGGAACTCTTGTGATGCAGTGCTAACTCGATGCAGATGGTGTTTGCAGGAGAATGAAGGTTTATTCGAGCATTTGATTAATTAATAGTAAAATTCAGTATAATATTAAATTTTATTTTTGTTGTTTTTGTCACTTTTATTATTATGATTTATGTTAATAATCAATAATATTGTTCTCAATAGTTAGTTTAATTTGTAGATTAATTTTCATTTAATTAAAATACATAATATGTCAAGGTTGCTTTGATATAAATTTAATTCTGTAATTTGACACTTTCTCATTGGCAGATTATAAACATATGATATATGATTGAAAAGCATTTTTATGAAGAATTCAAAATGCAAAAATCCAATATGGCGTCCATAAGAAAATCGAAAGTTGCGTGCATTATCTCAAAATCTAGTAGGCTAGATTTTTTCAAAATCATTTTGAAATCCTCGCTACCTTACCCCATCCTGCAAAAATCGTGGATGTATCTCTTGCAATAAACAAGATATAGCGATTTTTAGAAAACGCATATTTTCAGTTATCACCCTGTGTCTAGTAAATGGAAGGATTTTTGACATGTAACCATGGTTACTTTTTGGGCATATAATGACGCAACTTTTCTCTATTTAACCATCTTCGTATCTCTAACGGTTTCCAATATCCCCATGCATTTCATCTTAAACTGGACACACTGTATATATATATATATATATATATATATATATATATATAATGCATTAAGGGATTGCTCCATAACTCCTTACTATTACAAATACGAAAAAGTCTTATATAAAAGTTGTCCACAGTCATAAACTACACGTTTTAAAATTATTTTCAGAAATGGCGGACTTCCGGTTATACCGAAAACTCATGCCAACTTCGTTATTTTAAATAGAACAACCTGTATATTATTACATTTTTGAAATCCTCGTTGAATTTAAAGGTCACTTTAATTACCATACTATGGGTCTACGTCGCATTGCTTCTGAGTTATTTGACATTTTGTAGAAAAAATGACGTTTGCAGTGCCTCCGAAAACTTTCAATATCTCGAAGACGGATACCGGTAGAGAGATGAGGCTTTTGTGTTTTACTTCCGAAAAGGGTACCGCATGATTCTCACTCATTGCCAAAAATCTTGCTTTTAGAATTCAATAATTTCTATCGTTCCGAAAATAATTTTTTTCAAATATGGGTAACTTCATTTTTTAAATGTAACCACCCATATTCTCTTACATCAGCGGATAGGAAATTAAATTTACTTTCCATTGATGTAACATTATCGATATTTTGGAGTGATAGTTTTCGAGATATTCACATTTTTATCTAATTTCAGTTTTTAATGCGCATTGCCACGGTGCTTTGGAAAACGTTTGTCAATTGTTTTAAACAACTGATAAGAAACGTCAGTTTCTCGAGCTTCTGTTGTGCTTTGCTGTCTTGTGTATCAGTTTTAGTGTTTCTACAAGACATTTCCATTAAAATGTTGTTGTCCGACGCAGAGTTGATCGACATGACTTTCATTCTTGGAGAATGCCAAAGAAATGCATTATTGGCGTCAAGGATTTATGCGGTCCGGTATCCTGAACGAGGACCGAGAAACAGCCTTTCAAAAGTTGTTACAACGTTTTACAAACACCGGACGCGTGCAGTATCAAACGAGGGAACGTGTCAACAGGATAACCTTTATTTCTTGTGCATTCCTTTTGTATATCTTCTGTAATCGTTAAGTAATTGTCCTTATATATTTATTGATCGTTCCTTATGTATTTATTGTGTATTTCTTCTCTATTTCTTGTGTAAGCCTTAAGTAATTATTTTATATTACTTGTGCAATCCTTATGTATTTATTGTTCATTCCTTATGTATTTCTTGTGTATGTCTTTTGAGTTTTGTGTTCATAATTCTTGAGTATTTAGTGTTTATTTCTTGTGCATTAAAAAAATCAAGTTATCCATGTTTGAAAAAAGTTTTTTCGGAGCGATAGAAATGATTTAATTCTGAAAGCAAGACGTTGCAACAACTTTTGAAAGGCTGTTTCTCAGGGAAGTCTTCGTTCAGGATACCGTACCACATAAATCCTTGATGCCAATAACGCGTTTCTTTAGCATTCTCCAAGAATGAAAGTCATGTCGATCAACTCTGCGTCGAACAACATTTTAATGCAAATGTCTTGTAGAAACACTTAAACTGATACACAAGACAGTAAAGCACAACAGAAGCTCGAGAAACTGACGTTTCTTATCAGTTGTTTAAAACAATTGACAAACGTTTTCCAAAGCACCGTGGCAATGCGCATTAAAAACTGAAATTAGATAAAAATGTGAACATCTCGAAAACTATCACTCCAAAATATCGATAATGTTACATCAATGGAAAGTAAATTTAATTTCTTATCCGCTGATGTAAGAGAATATGGGTGGTTACATTTAAAAAAATCAAGTTATCCATGTTTGAAAAAAATTATTTTCGGAGCGATAGAAATTATTGAAGAAATTGAAGTAAAAGCAAGATTTTTAGCAATGAATGAGAATGATGCAGTACTCTTTTCGGAAGTAAAGACGAAAGCCACATCTCTCTACCGGTATCCGTCTTTGAGATATTGATAGTTTTCGGAGGCACTGAAAACGTCATTTTTCCTACAAAATGTCAAATAACTCAGAAGCAATGCGACGTAGACCCATAGTATGGTTATTAAGGTGACCTTTAAATTCAACGAGGAATTCAAAGATGTAATAATAGGTTGCTCTATTTAACATAACGAAGTAGGCATGAGTTTCCGGTATAACCGGAAGTCCATCATTTCTGAAAATAATTTTAAAACGTGTAGTTTATGACTGTGGACAACTTTTATATAAGACATTTTTTCGTATTTGTAATAGTAAGAGTTATGGAGCAATCCCGCTTAAGTACACACAATATATATATATATATATATATATATATATATATATATATATATATATATATATGCACAGAATGTACTCATATTATGCAATATATAAAAGAAATAAACAAAAAATATATATTTACAATTTTTATTTAAAAAAAGTGTACAAGCTTTAATGCATCACATAAGCATCGTGCAGATGGTATACATTAAACAGAGCGCAGTGACATAATGATTTACAATGATAATAACAAACTGGTTGCAAAGTAGGAAAATTAGGATGGTCCTCCAGTTCTATAACGGGTTGTGTAACAGATTTTCTGATGTAATCCGCTTTCTCTCTACCCTTGACGTAGACAGTATCTGTAGGTTGAATCAAGCGACTGAAAATATATACAGTGTTGATTATGCATTAACCAAGTAGCTTGACAGCGACTCTCCGCATCTAACGTATGCCATGGATACGGCGATTTAAACATATAGTGGGCAACTTGTGTTCCACTAAAAATTGCGAGCTGTTTCGATATAAAAACTTTTGAAAGTTTAAAGCCTTGTACGTCGACTATGGCGGGCATCGTATTACAGCTGTCTTACTGCTTTGGTTAACGCGTTATACGTAACATACGACAGTATGCTGTGTTATTCGCGGGTATGTTGACTGCTGTTTCGAATTCTACACGAAGTACTACTGCTTTAGAGTGTAATGTCTCTTTTTGACTCGAACAGTCTACCACTTAAATGGTGTGACTGTCGTAAATTGATTAGCTGTGAGTAATAGTTGACCATCTTTTGATAAGACATTTGCAATTTAGCAAACATTTCATAGAATGTAGCAAAGCAATTATTATCGTAATTTACGTTTAAATTGTCATACGGATAACGATCCGTGTTAAGGAATACCATAACATTTTTAGTGCACATTTATCGAATCTGCTCATATCTTGAGAAACATTATTTTCTCGTCCCGTTTGAAATCCAATAATAATGTATCTAGGTGTTTCTATACTAGTAGATGTTTTGATTGCCCATGTATGTTTCTTCTGTTGTGGGACCTGCTGGATAAATGTGTGTTTCCCAACTTCTAAATGCTACTGGAGTATTCACATTTTTATCAATGTACTTCGTTAACGCCAATTCCTCCGCTAATGCTGGAATGATGTGCGTAACTTTCCAATATATTTTATCTATGTTAACCTTTAGTGCTTCATCTGCAACAGTTGAAATTACCGCATTGGTATCAATGTTACTGCGAATTAAAACCAATTCTTGTCTGATGTTCAAAATCACTTTATTGTAGTCTTCCGCAAAGCCAAGTAGCATTCGCAAAGGGACGCAAACATTAAAATACCCTAACGCATTTGTAACTATGCTATTTGAGGTAGGAAACCAACCTGCTTTTTCATGACGATCGAGGTCGTTGAGTGTCAATGATACCAATCCTTTCATTTCAGACGTTAATCCAACCTTCATCACGGAATCTACCACTATTCCATTCATTTCGTATCTAATTTCACTGAATAAAAATGCAATGCCATTATTAACAAACCGTGCGGTGTTAGAGACGGCACCATCCTCCCTCAGCAATCTTGCCTCTACGTAGACATAACTTTCTAATGGTAAAGTGCACATGTCTTCCTGAATGGGTATTCTCATTTCATCATTGTTTCCAAATCTCGTAGTATATGGTTGATGGGTGTGGAGTTCGAAATTTACTATGGCATTATCAACAACAACCTTTTCGTTTACGTTTAATATACTCATCGTATTACTATGAAACCAAGACTTTGCAAGTATGCTGTATTCTGAGCTGTCAATGTTTTGAGGGTTGAGCGCTCACTGACTCTCGCATTTCCACACTGCGACCTTTTATAGTTCACTTTGTTGTGGTTACACGCACATGTGTTATACCGCGTCACCATCTTTTCTTCAAATGTAATCCTGTCGTTATGACTTCACCGTTGAAATTGACGAGGTCTCCGTCTTGATCTACTATTTTAAGTGTTATGGTTCAAATGGTGGATGTATTTATAGGTAGATAGATGACATGTAGAGGGGATTCAATTATTTTGTATCCCGCTGGAACACTGGGAAAAAATGGATGAATAATATGTGATGCCTACCCATTTTTTAAACTTCCACTTGTTATATTGCATTCGATAATTAACGAATTCATCTTGATAACGTTAATAGGATTTTCAGAGGTATGTAATTCATGACCTTTGTAAACTTTTTTGTTAAATCCTAGCATAGGTGCTATAGAATTTTCTACATTAAAGTTAATATCATGTGTTGCTTTCATAGTGTCATTGTTCGCCCGCAAATTAAAAAATTTATTCTAACCCTTCACTGTATCATTTATATGTTTATTCACATCCGCAATTTCGTATGATCCTAGCAACATTGTAATTCTAGTTCCTTCAAATATCAGTTGGTTATTCTTGAAAGTAACGTTTTGTACAGTATTGAAACGTTCAAAACTAGTTTACCCCATTACATATTCGACACATTATCAAGATAAATCGGTGGGTTAAAGTTGGCTTGCAAAATACTACTTGCATCGGTAAATGTAAATGTGTATGACATTACGATCAAGCAACGACTGCTGAGAATCAAAACGAACCGTCATATAAAAATCGTAAGGCTAAATGACCGCAATTGTATGTATTGAAGTTTTGAACCTTGGTATAGTTATAATCAATCGTGTTTCTGCTACCATCACTTTTAAACTAGTGAATTAATTATAATGGTAGTTTAATATGTCCTATGCTATCAAAATATGTAATATGTCCATTACGATTGATGTAAACCGTCTAATGATTTCCCCTGTTACTTTGATCATCCAGATTCACGATACCACATTCATTCGTATGGATTCGTGTAGGTAATTTATCTCGCATGTATATCCCTCTAAAATAGGGGATTTTTAATTTCTCAACAAATTTTGATAGCTCAACGTTGCTTAAGGCGTGACGTGGTAGCTTCAGTGGGAGTTTTTAATACGGTTGTAGATATAGGCCTAAACCTCGCTTATATGGTTTTATATATAAGCCTTTTCCTAAGGTAGCTGCTTCCAGTGCTTGATTGTGTCGTTTGGTTTCTTCTAACGTTTTGAGTCAGCGACCGCTTTTGCAACTGCAGCTGCACCTCCACCCAAAGAACCTGAAGCTCCTAATGCTGCAAATAGGGGATAAGAGGTATGAATCTCCCACGTTTTGTATTGGTAATATTCTTCTCTTGGGTGTCAAGATTTTTTTGTTTTAAAACGCTTAAGGATTGCTGTACCGTACATTTTAACGATGGCCGAAGTTTACCACCAACAAACCGTCGAGCTAGAAGTACTGCTTTGTTGAATGAAATTGGTCTGTTTCTGTGAGAACGCTTCCTACGTCGTAATTTGCTTCCCATTCCGATTGTTATTTTATGGTTAATGCAGCTGCTCTTTCTCCAAAGGTAGCGTTTGAGGAACGAAATCTATTCCAAGCTTTTTGTTGCAAAGCCTTATCAGCTATGTGGCGATGCCTTAGATCGTTTGACTGCGAGTATGTAATATCGTGTTCTTTACACGCTTCGTCCAGTTTGTTAATACCTCTGTCACCGCGAGCTAATCGTTCTCGTAAACGGGTACCCGGACCGCAATTTTTGTACCCAGGTATATGCAACTCCACGGGTAATTTATTTATTAAGGTGTTAATTAATCCAGAACCCTTTTTATAGCTATTACACGGAGAACTATGCTTCATACCACACTGACTGACAATTCACTCCTAACTATTTAATTCGTATGACACACAATATATATATATATATATATATATATATATATATATATATATATATATATATATATAGCGTGTTCAGCGAGAATGGACAGTGCAATATCTCGAGAGCGTATGAAGATTTTAAATTATGAAAATATTTTGTAAATATATTCCAAGGGCGCACATTTGTTGGCACAAAGATTTGAATCAACGCCCATCACCGCCAGGTGGCGCTATCTCACTTCAATTTTTAAATGCAATGCCCTATTTTTATTTCATTTTTGGATTCTATGACATATTTGTGATGACTTTTATTAAGACTCCTACCAACCTATCTTTTGTAGTTTCTAAGAAAAAAATAATCCTTGGGAATTTTAGCACAAAAACGTAATTTCAGGAAGTGCTCATAACATTTGAGTGATACAGACAAAATAGCAAATTTTATACCAAATGAAAGATAAAAGATTGTTCTTCCACAAAAATAATGCAGATAACGCCGAAATAATGTGATACGCTGTACACTAAATTGTAAATGGGACCAACTTATCACAGTCGTTGATTAAGAATCATATGAAACATTTATCATGCCATGAAAACAAACGCGTAATGAAGTGTCTGTCAATTTTCTGTCAGTTTACAGCTTCAGTTTTGAAAATCGTCTGTGGATCTTCAAATTCCATAATTATGTTTATGTTTTCTAACGAAGGATATTTTGATATGGTAATAATTTATGGTGAATGTAGAAAAAATGCAAGGGCTGCACAAGTATTGTATGATCCCAGGTTTCCCGATCGACGCCATCCCGGAAAAAAAAATACATTTGTTCGTGTAGCAAATATTTTGAGCGGAACCGGTCATTTTCCTCACCGTAAGTGCGAGAATCGCACAAAGACAGCAACAGATGAAGCACACACCGTCGGTGTATTAGCATGTGTAGCTTATAATCCTCATGTGTCTGTGAGATCTATTTCTGAAGAGTGTGCCGTATCAGTTGGTTCTGTCCATAAAATATTAAAATCTAATAAATACAAACCATTTAAAATTCATTTGGTACATGGACTGCATGCAGGAGATCAAGATCGCAGACTTAATTTTATCACCGGAGTTTTTATGGAACATTATGCGCAAGACCCTAATTTTCTAGGTCGTATCGTGTGGTCTGATGAAAGTAATTTTTCAAACAATGGAATCGTTAATCGCCACAATTCCCATTACTAGTCGTCAGAAAATCCTCATTGGGTAAGAGCAACCAATTTCCAAGTGAGATGGAACATAAATGTATGGTGCGGAATGACATGACAAATTGATTGGCCCATATTTTTTTAACGGTACCTTAACAGGCCAACGCTATTTGGATTTTCTTGAAAATCAACTGCCTCCTTTGCTTGAAGATGTAAATGTAAATCTGCGGCAAGTGATGTACTTTCAACAGGATGGCGCACCGGCGCACAATAGCGCAATAGTGAGAAATTATCTAAGTAGAGTGTTTCCGCAACGATGGATAGGTACAAATGGTCCCATTATGTGACCAGCTCGTTCTCCTGACTTTAGTCCTTTAGACTACTTTCTTTGGGGACATTTAAAGAGTGTAGTGTATGAAACACCTTCTAGAGATGTAGAGGAGTTACAAAACAAAATTATAATTGCTTGTGCAAACATACCACGAGAAACTTTAAGAGCGGCAACTAGTGTTACATTAATTAGGCGTTATCAAACGTGTGTAGAAAATGATGGAGAAACATTTGAACATTTAATTTAATTTGTATGCTTTCAATTAATAAAACTCCAAAAATTATTTTTTTTTCTCAGAAACTACAAAAGATAGGTTGGTAGGAGTCTTAATAAAAGTCATCACAAATATGTCATAGAAACCAAAAATGAAATAAAAAATAGAGCATTGCATTTAAAAAATTGAAGTGAGAGCGCCACCTGGCGGTGATAGGCGTTGATTCAAATCTTTGTGCCAACAAATGTGCGCCCTTGGAAGATATTTACAAAAATATTTTCCTAATTTAAAAATCTTCATCCGCTCTCGAGATATTGCACTGTCCCATTCCTCGCTGAACACGCTGTATATATATATATATATATATATATATATATATAATCAAAGTTGTTAATCGTGGCTGATTAAGTTAAAAAACAATAAGAAAGATTTAGTGGCTGCTATCCACTAAATCTTTCTTATATATATATTACCACCATACAAGTTACAATTCGGTACTACAATGGGTAAATAAAGCAAAATGTGTGAATTTACTTCAAACAAGGTTAACTTACATTCTCGGGTAAAAGGAATACATTATATACAGCGATTTTAATGAAGCACCTTTATATTAAAAGAATTCTATTAAAAAATCACAAATACTGTTTTTCAATTGAGAGGCACCTTTTTATTAATATTTAAAACATAAACATTTTTAAAAACTAATTATGCACATCAGATGTACAAGGAGTGATTATCAAATTGAATGGTAGCTTCTTATTGATATTTAAAAACATAAACACATGAAAGAGATTGGTTTTTCAATTTTAAAACGCGTTTGCATATTTTTATAGATCAAGTACTCGACCTGCAACAAAGTAATTCTGATTAGCCTGACGCTGCGTTGCGTTTTTTTTTCTCAAAATACTGCGCAGCACGCACACACATTATTAGAAATTATTGGTTACATAAGTTTCTAACGAATAAATAATAATAAAATAAAAGAGGTACAGATGGAAAAAATTTTCAGTATTAAAATGATTTATTTGTAAACAAATAAACTCTAAATGAAACGTAATTATGTATTAATGTAGAACAATCCATAGTATTGAACTGATTCTATTTTTAATTTCTAAGAATTGCAATATGATGACCTTGACATATCTATATTTAGATCACCTTGAACAGCTCCAAAAATTTCCCGCCAAAAGTTTGAACTGGCTTCGAGAGCTCCAAACATTCGCTCTTTCACTTCATGTGATTTTCTAATTTGCCCTTAGTACGATGCACGCCTCACACAATTCATTTTTCCGAATACTTTCTCTGTTTAACACGGACTCTGGCTTGACGCAGGTACAAGTTCTTGCACCGGCCATAGGAAAATCCGTCTGCTTATACATAGGCATGAAGTTCAAGATGATATGTTATGTGCTAATTATCATCGCCAAAAATTATGCCTTATTTAATAATTAGAATATTTTTAAAAGTTAAGCTTTATAGTTTTAAATACTTACTTACCTGCCTGGCCCATCGAGTTTCTCCAAGAGAAATTTTTAATGGAATAAACAGTTCAAATAGCCAAACACAAATTAAATATAGTCAGTAACCATAAAAATACGTATTATACAAATCTCAACTACAAAACATAAACTAAACATCGGTTTTTATGATCTTTCGCATTAAATAAACACTTAAGAACATTGGTATTAATTTTGAAAGCTACTTTGTATTTTTGTTTTTTGTAATATGCGAGCTACTTTTTCTATTTATTTAATGCAAAAGATTCATCTAACGACGTTTTGAAGTCGGGTATTTATAAATTGAAATGCACATTCTGTACTTCTGTTTATATTAGACAAACAGTTAGGAGCTTTGATATTAGATACAAAAACACATTAGGTGTTACAATTATAAACAAAATTTGGACGATAATGAGAAAGGAATGTATGGGCCCATCTGCGAAAAGAGCAATCTATAATGGCGTGTTTGGCCCGTCAATACTGTAAGGAAGTGAGACATTGGTATGTCACAAAAAGCACAAAAGAAAAATAAATGCCTTGGGTATGAGATTCCTGAGAAGAGCATGTGGTAAAACGAGAAGGGATAAGATAAAGAATGAGTGTATAATGAAGAAGTGTGACGAGGAAAATACGATGATGGATAGGTATAAAAGTAGTACAATACTTTGATTTGGCTACATTAAGAGAATGAACAACGCAAGATTAACCAAACAAATATATGTGGGTGAGGCAGAGGTAAGGCCGGGCCAGGTAGACCGCGTAAAACTTGGCTGAATGCAGTAGAATGTTAGAATGTATGATAAAAGAAAGAAAGGTAAGGAGTTTTAAAAATAAAAGGAGATGTCAGAGACAATGTATGAATCTTGCGGAAGCTAGGGAGGTATGCAGACATAGGAAAGGGAAAGATTGTGAATGAAAAAGAAATTAAAGGTAGTGAGTGTTTTTGCCTACCCCGCAAGATGAATGTTATTTTATGTTAATTATAAACACACAGACAAATCAAATTATGCCAAACATTTAACTGTAAATAATCACCTTATGACTTCACAAAACAACATTAAATTTTTACAGTTTCGTAATAAAAAAGATAAAGGTGTTTTGGAAGCATTCGAAATTTATAAACATAAACAGAAAGTGCCTTTAATGAACGTACAGGTTGATCTTATAGGTTCACCTTTAACCAATATTTTAGGTATAGAAATATAATTTACATCAAGTTTGCTGTTTTACCTTAATGATTTGTTATTATAACTAACGGGTTATCATAAAGTAAGGGATATATTTCAACTTATTATATATTTTGAACAAATAAAACTAATAACAAAAACATTTTGTTTACCAACCGTTCCTCCAAATTGTATACAACACTATGCAAAATTTCTGGTTGAATTGTACGAATTTGCCCCCAAATACTGTCCTCCAGCGTTGTTAGACGTGTTCTAAACACCAAATATTTTAATTAACCCCACAGCCAATAATCCCTGGGTTAATATCAGGCGACCTTGGTGGCCATAAATTTACAAAGCGCCTGCTTATAACACGATCTTGAAAACCCCCAGTTAACAATTCTTTAACTCGTCGGTAAATATGCGTAGGTGCTCCATCCTGCATAAAAACCATGCTTTCACCCTTCGTACTCGTTTCGCAACTGTGGAATTGCATAACTCCTTAACAATTGCAGGTTTTGTTTACCAGTAACAGTTACATATATGGCTTCCCCATTCTGTATTTCCTCGAAAAAGTGTGGACCAATATGATGAAATTAGCTGTGAAACCGCACCAAACGGTGACTTTTTTGTTATGAAGACGTTACTGAACGAATTCAAACAGCAGTTGCAACTTATAGGGATACATTTTTAGGATTTCTTGTAAAATTTTCCTAACTGTGGTGTATGGCATTTACAATCGCTTGGCTACTATTTCGTATATGCCCATGACTCAAAAAGAGAAAAAAGAGATAGAAACAATCTCTAGCGTTGGGACTATTTACAAAAATGAACCCATTAATGCCCAAAATTAAATTTTAGTTATACTTTTATAAAAATTAAAATCTAGTGTCAGAATATGTTTGTAATAACTTAGAAAAGCAATATTTTTTTGTCTAAGTTACTTTATTTTGGCGTAAGATATATATATATATATATATATATATATATATATATATATTGGTATGTTTTAATATTATGTTATATTGATTTTTATAATGGCGACTTATGCAGACGAAGGAAAAATTATAATTTATATTTAGTTATATTTATATTTAAAGTTTGGGAATAATATTTAAATGTTTATTATTATGTTATATTGCACCGGACTAGCTCAGGGATCTCAATATGGGGATAGGGATCAAGGAATTTAGTTGAAGATAAAATTTTTGAGTATAAGAAATATCCTATATGTAATTGAATTTAAAGTATAAAAGTTGCTCTGAATACAATTTGCTTTCAAACGCATGCGTTAATGAACTTAAGTGAAAATAAGTAACTGTCAAAGTTGTCAAATAATTAATTTAGAAAATTTAATGTTTGGATCAAAATGAAAATTTAGAAAAAGAAAAGGAAATTATTAGCTTTACAGGTGTTTACACAAGTAAATAATTGAAATTCTTAATTACAAACATATAACAAATATAAATTGCAGGAAAATATCAATGTACAGGGTTATAAAATTTAAGACTCACATATACAGTCCTTCCTATTGATTGAATGATGTCTTCAAAACTTCAGCTGGATGCAGGCAATGTTCACTCGGCTACAGTTGTTACCAATATCCAAAACTGCTATCTCGGTTCTCGGTTGTCGAAGACACCAACTTCCAGGCTTATAGATATTTTCCCCAAAAACGGCAAACTCCAAACACTTATTTATTAACGGTAACTTTTTATTTTAATGTTTTTATGGCTCAATGAGTGATATCGTTTAAAATATATTTTTAAGTATCCAAGATTTTTGTTGACAACACTTTTATTTTAGCTACCGAAAATAAATTTTATTTAAAAGGAATTGTCCGGAGAAATAAAACAAACTTTGACCAAATAAAAATGGAATTTAATTTGGTAAATAAGAATTATTTTAAATTGGAAAACACGTAAACAAATCTTCACAAAATCGTAACATCAATTAATCGTACAGAATTATTTTTATTAAAAACGACAGGTATCGGTGACCGAACTATTTATTTTTAACCGACAATACAAAAACAAGTGCTCTCGAAAATTATTCGTAACGTAAAATTTCTTGACGATAATAAATTAGGTTATGTACGCACAAATTTTACAACACTGTTTTAACTTTTTTCACTTTTGAACAAATTCTAGAGAGAGAGTGATTTCCTGAGCGCTTGCTTTTATATGTTTCTGGTTGCTATAGAAATTTCAATTTTTTTACAGCCATAATGCAAAATTAACAATGGATGTGATTGGAGGATCAAAATTACAAATTGTACATAAATGGAATTTTGGCCGTAACTTTCTTATACATGGTCGGAAATGAAAATTAAAAATGAAAATGAAAACTACGTAAAATTTTGAATAAAAGGACACCTAACAAGCTATAATTCCTAACACTAATAAACGAAATAACTTAATCTAATTAAAATAAGCTTTTAACTATTTACACTTACAAGCTACACTAAAATTACTTGCAAAAATGGAATTCTGAGGACATTTTACATAAGAAACCATATCTTATATGTTCGAAACATTTAATTTAATGAAAATTTTAAGCTTTTGTAAATTTGTCTAGAATTCACCTCAGATTTAGCATAATTCTGCGGATAAAAACGCTGTATCCTTATAAAAACTTATTCATATTGAGAAAGAACATCTATTATTTGCTTTAAGAGCAAAAACTAAATCTAATAATGTGGAAAAAGTATAAAATTATGTGAAAAACCTAAAATTTACAACGTAACCAAACTTAAATCTAAAAATGAAATTAATTCATATTAAAAAATGTTTTTAACACTTAAAATGTTATGTTTAAGGTTTGTACTACTTGTCTTTATTGTTCTCACTACTTATTTGTAATGCATAATGTTATATAGTCTTGCATTGAAAAAGTCTCATCGTCTAACACTCTTTTAGAAATTTTTCACTATAAAATGTACGGCACTATAAATGTTTGTATGCCATAATGTTCTAAATGTTTTCCTTCTTGTGAATCATGTATTATAATTTTTGTCACTAATTCGCTTCCAAAAATATGTGCGAAAATTGTCTATACTGTCCATATTATAACCCTTTTACTAAATTTTTGTATTTCCTGCCTTTAAAAACTAAACATACACTATCCCTAACATAATCCCAACTATATAGTCCATGTTTAAACACCTGTAAAATGTCTACTTGCCAAATTACCTTTGAAAAATTGAGTTTTATTGCAATAAATGCAATACTAAAATGACTCTACGAAAATGGTTATATTTAACATCCTTGACAATTTTGTTAGCAGCAAATTGCTTTTTATGATGAAACCAAACTAAGCAAATGATATTCAGATTAATTTATACCAAATAAATTTATTTTAAACACATCGTGAACCAGATTTATATAAAATAGTGTCTCGCACTTGTATCAAGCTAGAAATTACCCCTTTTTATGACCCAAATGTCATGTAAGCTGTCCGATACTTCTATTACCTCTTTCTAAACATCTCAATATATATATATATATATATATATATATATATATATATATATATACATATATATATACTCTAGGCAGTTAGGGATTAGAAAAATTCTAAATCGCATTAATTTAAAAAATAGTTTATTGGAGCAAAAATCAATCAAACAGGTATCGCATACCATATTATTACACTCAGCACAACAACTATCGCAACATCCAAATATTATCCATTTATGAGTGATTATGGCAATGTAAATTTACTGTTTTTCATTAAATGGGTAAAATGAACTTGTTTGACGTTGTCATGGTAATACCTAAACAAAATACCAAAAAAACAATCGTTTCACTACCTGCTGTCGGATAACTGCATACCATAGTAGTGCAACATCAAATTAGTTAGATTATTAATTTGATCAGTTCAGTTTTTGCTGAAATCGTCATTATGAATGTTCAACAACGTGCGTCCTTTCATTTAACGTATGAAGAAACCGTGCGATTGTTGGAAGATGGCCGTAGCATGAGGTATGTAGCTAGAGTCCTGGAAGTACAGCCATCAACCGTAAGTAGAGGAGCAGCGCGATTTAGGGAAACTAGGGACTATAGAAGGAGACCTAGACAAGGTCGCGAAAGAGCTACTACCCGACGAGATTACCGTATTCTGCGCATAACTGCTTTGCCTACCTGCCATTTCACGGCAAAATCTCTCAATAATGAGCTTTTAGAGGCTGGAAATGTACAACTTTCTGTACAAACTATCCGCAACCGTCTTCGAGAAGATGGGATAACAGCTCATGTTCCTGCTCAAGGTCCACATCTCAACAGTTCGCACGTGAACACGCCGCTTGGAACATAGACCAATGGAGGAATGTCATCTTTTCTAAGAGATTTAATTTATGGGATTCTGATAGATGTGTACCGGTATACAGACGACCGGGCGAACGTTATTCTGCCTGTAACTTCCGCCCACGTGTCCCTTTCGGTGGAGGATCTGTGATGGTAAGGGGACGCATCTCTTTACAGAGAGTACAGCATTGGTACCATTACTCGGAGCTCGACTGCATTTTTCGCACGATAACGAAATATCCCACATCGCAGGAATTGTGCAGCAATACTTACAAGAAGTTCAATTACCAGTCCTAGAGTGGCCTACACGAAACTCAGACACGAACCCTATCGAGCATGTTTGGGACCACCTTGGACAAGCTTTAAAGCGGCATCAGCGACTATTTTGTAACCTGGAAGAACTCGAGGCTGCACTGTTAGATGAATGGGAAAATCTTTCCGAAGAATACGTTGCAGACCTCATACGCGGCATGCCGAGGAGAATAGAAGCTGTAATTCATGCTAGAGACGTAAATACGCAATACTAGTGCCAGTTTCTACTAGCGTTTGTACATTTGGAATGTGGAATACATTTTTTTTTGTAATTTTTGTGTTATATGGGTTTCCAAGTGCTACTAGTTTTTTCTAGACCTAACATGTATAAGTACCATAGTTTTTGTGTTCAAAATTGATATTTTCTGAAAATAAATAGGTGTTGCGATCTTGTTACATGGAGTGTATTAAACAAGACTTCATGTAACATTTTATTTCACAAAACAGGTATCAGAATGCAACCCATACTGCACTTTAAGCATCGAAATTTAGTACAGTTTCTGCATTTACAACATCTCCACTATGTTTCTATTTTATCAAGTGGCCAACATTATGTAGTCGTAATTAATTTGCTACACGCTTTGATGTTTTTGGATGTACCCCTCGTGGAGTGGGAATATCATATGCTGAAAGGAGTGCTTCAACAATTCTTCAATAACATTCTAGTAAGGGAACCGCTTCTACGTTGCGGTACAGCAGCCATATATATATATATATATATATATATATATATATATATATATATATATATATATATATATATATATATATATATATATATATATATATATATATATTATATATATATTATATATATATATATATATATATATATATATAGGCACCATTCGGAAAAATCTAAATATAGGCCAATACCATTTTTTTATTCAATACGGATGCGATATAGCCCTCAAAGATTAGCTGAAGTACAGATATACCTTGCGTTCTTTTCTTGACCACCTGTTGCAGCTACCTTGAGTTAGCGTCTTTGGCGTGAATATATTTGATGCCATAGCAACTTCATTATTATCATGCCAATGAACAAGTGTCAGCTTATTTTTCTCATCTTGTAATGCATCACTTGCTTTTTAGATATTTTAGTGGAGCGTGTTCAACTCTGTCTCTGCTAATTGTTCCAATACAACTTATTTGTTCATTTTTAAGGCTTGAAAGCAAAGTCTGTGATGTAAAAATATTATCCATATAAATGGTTGACCCTGCAGTCAAAAATCCGACACACAGTTTTTCTAATAATGTAACTGACTTTTGTCACCACTATAAGGTGAGAATTTTGCCACATATCATTTATGTGTAGCAACACACCAAACTTTAAATCCAAACCTCTGATAAACTGTTTCATCAAGTGGTGACTGTAATATCGTTCCATTGCTCCACCCACTGAAAAATCTTCGATCGATGAAAGTATTTTTGAAAACATTCATTTAGGTGACTAACAATTGGACAAACGTTATAAATTCGGCCTTCCTTATCTTCAAAATTAATCTCGTTAAAACGTAAAAATCTACGATTTTGTTCAAATCTATTGCCACTCACGGTGTTTGTAAGTAAATGTGAATGTGAATAGCTTCGACGACATTCTCAGTACATTCTTCTCGATGGTAAAGCGTGATATCCTAATGTCTAGGTACTAGTAGTGCAGTAGATATCGTGAATGCAACGCATTCTGAGAAGCACACCTTACAGCTTCTTTGCATAAATGATCGATCAAGTCATGATCAATGAACAATTTGAATATATGTACTGGTTTGCAGTCATTCGCTTTCCGTTCTGCTATAATTGCAGGCTCCATATTTTTGGTATTCTTATAGTTGTTTGCATTACCCTTATTACGAATTTCTTCCTAGGATGATCCGATTTCTTTCGCTTTTTTTTATTTTGTGGGATTTACTGAGTATGTTTCTGTAATTTTCTTTGGAAACTTCACTATTCGTGATTTTGCGGATTCTTTAGTTTTTCTTCTCCTAGAACTGTCTTCTTGAGTGTCTTCGTCAGCAATAAGCAGCCTGGTTCTTTCCACTTCAAAACTATTTTTTAGCTACTCCTATATCCTTTTTTTTAGATTCCTTTTCCAATACTTTCAAATCGTATATTCATTAAATCTCCTTCATCACTAGCCGCGTCATCTTTACCTGAATCATTTCCGTCCTGAGCAAAATGCAAAACTAACTCGGGTTCATTGGTTGCATGTAAGCTAGGATCGTATTTTTTCTCATGTGTATATTTTCTCTTTGAACACATATTGCTTGAAAATTTCAACATATTGTATACTGTAAAATCGTTAAAATTGTAAACAAATCATTACGTTTATATTTTTCTACACATTGCTATAATATTGATAATAACAGTACAATCATAACTATAATTGCAGTAAGTATTGAGTAACATGCACAGAAATCTACCTTCTTTAAGTTTTGACGCCGTGTAAACATAGCTGCCCAGCGTATTATAAATCATACGCGAACTTCTAAGAGCTACGCGTGTACTTACCTTTCAAAATAGGTGAATCCACTAATGTTCTGATTGAAAGCAGCCTTATAAACTACTAATTCCCATAATACAAATAAAAATCTACTGCTAGTAACTTTGAAAATTACAATAAAATGGCGCAATCACTGTTTCACAAAGATCGCACGTCCAGTACTAGCAAAGATATCTAACGACTGATAATTGGCGTTTACATGTGGCTAGCATCAGTGCCATGGATAACATATATTTAATACATTATCAACTTCAGCACTGCAATGTAGTAATAAATTTTAGTGTTAGAGGGCGACAATTGTACATGTATCACCCGTATGATACATCATACGGTAGGCATTAATGGTTTAATGACATGCAACTGAACTTACATGAAATTTCCTACATTTTCTCTTGATAATGATACATGTTGTATCGAAACGCGTAGAGAGATAAATGAATATATAAAAAAAATTGTGGAATTATAATGTATTTAAAACATTAGTGCTATTAAATATGATTCCACGAACGTTAAAGAAGATAAATTTCAAGTTTATAGTGGTATGATTTGCAATTGGGTTGGTTTTAAGTAAATAAACCAGACATAAAAGAATGCTATTGTTCCACGTGTAACAACAAAATTAATCGGCTCCAGTATAATCTGCTACTTCTAAACTATTAGCAATTGTTCAAATAAATTTAATTAAAAAATATTAATAAATAACAATCGCCACTGCCGTTGGCCCTGTCGGTAGATTAAGATAGGCAGGTTCTAATAAAATGATTTACTCATATACCTAAAATGCTGCTTGATTCCAATCTGCTTAATTATTTTCTCTTATACTAAATAATAAAAAAATGTAATGTAAATAAAAACAATAAAATGATACCTCGAGCGCCAAACTATTATTATACGGAACAGTTAAACCTAGTTAATGAACAAGAAAAGCTTTCTATTAATATCAAAAAAAATAACAATGTGCAATTATGTTTATTTACAAAATTAAGGGATGCTTAAGGAGAGGAAAGAAAAAGGTCTTAAAGCTATGCTTAAAGAACTAAAAAATCACTACATAAATACCTTTGTACACTGACTTTCTTATTGACAACTTCCTGTGTTTATTTATGAATACGGAGCGGTCAACCACATAATATCATTTCTACATCATCATTGCGCAATCTTGTAATAACGCGATCAGCCGCACCCTTACTGGAGTTTATTACCTAATATTTATTCGTAGAAATTTTCTATTCAATAAATTTATAGCATTCTTGATGTTTTACTATATTAAAATTGCAATTTAAAATGTAATCCAAAAAGTAGTATAATAAAGGTAAAACTTAAAAGTGAAAGATGAAGAAAAAAAATGAAAAAATCGAAGTGCCATTAAAAACTAAAAATATGCCATATAAAAGTGCCATTATTAAAGTATGCATTATTAAAGTATGCAAAAAAAAGTGCCTAAAAAAAGCAAATGTTTTAATTTAAAATATAACAAGCTAAAAGATCTCTTACCATCTAAACCGATGGCACTTATGCACAAAAATTTAGGGAAAATCCCCAAAACAACTCGCTTCCTGCTATAACATTCAGCAGCAAGTCAAGTAAAAAAAACTTTCCGAACAAATCATGCAGGGGTGCGCCCAAGCATTTGCGCAAGAGAATTAAGTTATTACGCGTTGCGCGGCTTTCAATGATCAGAATACCATTTTTAAGGAAAGGGAAATATAAATCTTTACCAAATATTTACACTTAAAAAGATATGTATTATAAAATGCAAATTAAACTGCCTACCTCATTCCTACAATGGAAAACTTAAAAACTTTTCCTAACATATATAACTAAATGAATGAAAGATCTTAAATTAAAGTATAATTTAGTACAACAAGAAAAAGGGTTGTTACACACGGGCAAACACGAAGTCAACCTGTGCCGATCTCACTCGCCTCTGCAAATATACCATAACTTAAATTAGAGAATTCGAAGTTCAAACCTTTAATCAGCATATACCAAACAAATCCACTCTAAGAACAACACATGAACAAATTGTGGAAAATATTCGGGATGATCTTGACCGAAGATGCTTCTGTTCCAAGTTTGAATGCCGGTTTATGCATAGACGTTATGTAAGTGTGGATGAAGGTATAGAAAACTTCGCCCATTATAAAGCATAGAAAATAAAAAGGAACATATAGGGAGCAAATACATTCGATTGGGTGTTGATGAAACAAATGAAAATGTAGGAACATTATTGTCGGAAAATTAATACCGAGTGAAGCTGGAATTTCATACCTTTTAGCATGTAAGCAGAAACCAACAATTCTACTGTAGCAAGATTTTCTAATAATCCACTTCATATACTTTGGCTAAATGGAATTCTTGAAGAAAAGCGTTAATAATGCATTCAGATGCAGCTCGTTACACATGCGCGTTAGAAGTATTATCCATTTTACACGGTAAGGGCATGTGTTATATAAGGTGGCACAACAAGCACGGATCCACTCGGCACAACCAAGCTATTAGGCAGGCTAAAATGAACGCAGTATTACCAAAACGTACCGCTGTCATCATAGTGTTAACCAGATGGGAAACATTTTCATTTTTTAAATACTGTTTTATCTTTTAATCGCTCATGTGGATTACAGTTGGAAGTTTTACTCGTTAACCAGTTTCGTTTAAAACGTCTGATTACGTCTCTTACTTTGGATGCATAAATGTGCTCTATCAATTTTTCTGTAATACCTATAACGTTAGTCATTTTTCATGCCATGATAATATCAATAAATCGCAAGAGCTAAGTTTAATAGTTTGCGGAATTGTTCATCAGTTTGGAGCAGTAATTTCCAAAATCTTTGAAAACCAATTTCAAAGCACAAAATGGTATGGTTGTATGGGATTGATCATCATTTGGTACAAGTGAAGTCAAAATGTTTTAAAATCTAAATGGTTTATACTAGTCCCAAAACTCCTTTTTTGAATACTAACAAAGCTACTAACTTTATAGCAAATATTGTAGAGACTTATTTTAAATATATTTTAGTTTTGTAGATTTTCCTAGGATAATAATTAACCGTTAAAAAGGTACTTCTAAGTTTGCATCAAAACGTGTAGAAACTTGTTTTGAAGATAACCTTCGGGTTAGAGACTAAAGTCTCTAACGCGGTACTTAAGTGTTTATACATTATTTGACAATAAATGGAGTACAAAGAGAAGGAAGTGATTTTATTGACGAGCTATTATACAATCTATTAGTTTCAAAAAATTGCTGTTATATCCACTTTCATTAATTATGTGAACGTAACAATGTTACGTTTCATATAGACGGAAGTGTGGATACATTAAAAATAGCAGTACACACATTTACTAATACCATCTCATCACGGCAAATACGTTGTGACATCGTGATGTTAGTAACATTCTTTCCCTTTATCTTACATGCACGTTTCTAGCCATAAAAATTCCATGAGCTGTTACATCAAATTTTTTGTTTTATCACTTACGTAAGGTTTAGATATTTATTTATTTATAATCTCGGCGTAACACAAAAAAAGTTCTATATTGCTGCTGCGGTAAATCGCATAGAGCAATACACTCTAGTGCGGGATTTAAGCTTCGGTCTCGTGCCGCACTAATGTACATTACGCTTTGCAACTTGCTAGGATAGCGACTGGCTTCATTTATTTTAAAGGGTTTTATACCATCAAAGATTTTTGCAAATATGTATGACAGCTCTCAGATCTGAATTAATGGGTTTCTGGACGATTTTGAGGATTGAAAAGTTGGTATGCCAGACGGAAGCACAAAAAAATCTATTAAAATGTATTTTTTTTCGTACTTAGATATTATTGATATTAGGTTCACTACTAAAAAAAATCTTTTTCTCCAACCACCTAAATAAGACGCTATATTGTGATAGCGTTTCGTACCAAAAATGCCTGATGTTGGGATTCCAACATGTTCCCATGGCAACTGTACAAGAAATAATTTACTTTTTGTCCTAGTACAAAAAAAAAGTAATGACCTTGATCACACATCAGCACTGCGTTGACTGATGTTGATGGGATATCATTATTTCAATACCTACAATTTTAGTATTCTCACATGTTCATCACAAACAATGTTTTCAGCTATAAGTAATACCGTTGACTGAAAACTTATAGAGACTCGCGAAAGGGCAAGGCGTTTTGTGCATAAAATTTGCTCTGGCGGATAGGAGCGCTGAGGTCGCAAGTCGCTGCATTTGCTCCAGGAATTCTCAGTCACGTCTAGAACGTTACACGAGAAGCTTCGCTTATAACTTGTATGCGTATACGCATTGGTACATCGCCCGCTAATTCGTTTAGAGAGGAGCAAGTAAAAATGAGTGCAGCAATAACGCGCCTTAAAACAAATCATTGTTGCTATTTATATTGCAAAGAAAATGCGAAAAAGGACAAGCATTTAAGTTTTTTCAAATTTCCGACAAAAAATGAAGACATTTTAAGTGAGTGGAAGCAAAATTGTGGAAATATAAATGTGTACCTAACGGATAATTCAGAGTTAGTTAATAAAATCCTATGTGAAAAGCATTTTATTTCCGATAATATAATCATTCAACAAAAGCGGAAAATTTTACGAAAGAATGTCGTGCCTATAAAATTTTATCAAGGTAAGTTTATTACTAGTTTGCTTATTCATTTATTTATTTTCAAAGTTAAATGTTATCTATTGAGGTTTGAACTTAAAATTGAAATAAAACTACATGGTAATTTTGTATAAATGCCCGTGATTTACGAGTAAATATGCCATTTATACTTAAATATACCTAAGTTTGAACATTCAATAGACCCTACGGTTGGACCGAAAGAAGCGCAATTAGGAAATATATTTTTTGACAATTTATTGGGGGCGAATATTAGCGACAATTCGCCGCGCTATTGCTGATGTAGACCTCAAGATAAAGGCAAACAGAGGCATTTCACAGTAATAATTATATCCCCATTCTCCGGTCCGCCATGAGACACCTCTCCCTGGCGGTACTATATTAGGTTTTTTTGTCATATATGCTACATTTTACCTTTTCTCTGTAAAAATAATTGTAAATTTATGAGTAACAACATAAATTTCTTTACTATTTTCTAAATTTTAGCAGACAGTCAAGCCAACAATAAAGACATTCGCAAAAGACTTTTTTCTGACATGGATGGTAAGCTTATTAATTATCATAATAAACCGGAAATGTATAAATGCATTTTTTAGAAAACAATCCCGACATTACCAATGATTCACTATGTTCCAAAGAGAAAAGATCTCTTCAGATGGACACAATATCTGGTTTGTTTAAATTTTTCTGTTATTTTAATATTAAAGTTAATATTATTTTTAATATTCAGAGGTAACGTAACAAAGGGAAGTCTCAATATTCTATTAGGCCACGTATATAAAACATTAACGCTGTATTAGCAGGCATACCTTTTCGTCCAAGATGGCCAAGATCTTCAAATCCTTCTGCAACATCTTCTTTTGTATTAAATATACCTCTTTCTTGAGAGAAATTTCATCTATTAAAAAATTTAAAAATAATATTAACTTTAATATAAAATAACAGAAAAATTTAAACAAACCAGATATTGTGTCCATCTGACGAGATCTTCTCTTTGGAACATAGTGAATCATTTGTAAATCGGATTTTTACTAAAAAATCATTATAATTTAGGTTTATATATGAATAATTATAAACCATTCCTATTAGAATAACAGATAAAAATACTTTGAATTGTCTTATTGTTGGCTTGAATGTTTAAAATTTAAGAAAATAGTAAAGAAATTATTTTCAATTACAATTTATTTTATAAGAATCAATATAATATTTATCGATAAAAAATATACGACATAAATATAACTTATTCTTGTGATCCTGTGAAAATTTTTCTGTAATGCCGACAAGTTTTAAAATGCCCTGTGTCAATTTCGAATTGTTCAACATAAGCTAATTTCGCTAAATTACTGATAATTGTCAATGTACACATATATTTCTAATTGTTCAATAAAATGCCATGTTTCAAACTTAAAAACTCTTTAATTTGATAAAATATGAACATGATTAGTAATAATGAAATTTCAATTAAGTATAACTAATAGAATTTAATGAAGAAAGAATAAAACCTGTAACTTTAAAAATTAACGCTTATGTAGCTCTTGTAAAATTTACAAAATTTGATTGAAATTTGCAAAAATCAATTTATTGACAGATGTGATTTATAATTCTAATTATATATATTTATTAATAAATAAGACTTTGTAAAATAGTTGATCAGAAATTTTAAAAGAAATGTTGTTTTCTAATACATTTTGCACTTATTATTAGAAAATTTTTTATAATGTTTGAAAATGTGAATATTATTAAATTGAATTATTACAAAAAAATATATATCGGAAAGATTAAAACATTTCTAAGTAAAATTAATGTTTAATTGTCTGTAACATTTTATGAAAAGAATGTACGAATAAATAAAATTAAATTAAAAGTAACATCAATTAATAGAAAGAATTCCAAAATTTTATAATTATGCGAAAAGCGTTTAAAACCTATTATTGCCATGTCAATTTCGAATTTGCCTATCAAATTAGCTAATATTGCTGACAAGATTGCTGTGGAATAGATGGCAATTTAGAACAGACTTTGTCACGATTTAAATTACTTTTAAGCAATAGGAAAATTTGATGAATTTACCGAAAAACGCTTGAATAGTTATAAAAATATGAACAGATACAACTAGTACAAGTAAAATGAATGAATTTCAATGAAGATGATTATACTTGAAGAAGTCAATTAAAGAAGAAATTAAAACCTGTAACTTTAGAAAGCAAACTTTGTGGCATTTTAAAAAATTTAAAAAATTTATTAAATTTAAAATTTATTAAGAATGTAAAATTTTTTTTTAATAAAAAATAAACCAAAATCAGGAATTTAAAAGTTTTTAAAAGAAATTTTTAAATTTTTTTTATTGAAAATTTTTTTTAATTTTGAAAATAAAAAAAAAGAATTTAAAAAAATTATTTAAAAAATTAAAACCAAAATTTGTAAAAAAAAATTGAAAATTTTTAAGAAAATGAATTAAAAGTTTAATAAAAAAAAATTAAAAATGTAAAATTTAAAAACAAAAAAATAGAAATTGTTCCGAAAATTAAAAAATTTAAATTCATATTTAAAAAATTTTTTAAAATGTTTTTTAAATTCATTAAATTTATAATGAAATAATTTTCAAAATAGTGAAATTTTAAAAGAAAACGGGAAAAAAATGAATTTGAAAATTTTTTTTAATTTTAAAATTAAAATTCAAAAAAGTATAAAAAAAATCAAGTTATTTTGTTGGAGAATAAAGAAAAACATTGATGCCATCTAAAAAAGCACGCTTGAAATTTGCTCTAATGTTTATGTTGCGGGATATTTGCTTATAAATTTTAAAAACAGTATAAACGTCAATTTTTGTGATATTTATGTTGAAATCAACGCAGACATTATTAACGAAAGCAAATATTTTTACGCAAAGATTTCGGATCTTGTTAAAGATATTTATATATTATTTAATGTCGCTTTTATAAAAAACACTTATCTGGTCTAAAAGAACACCTAAAAGATTGCCAAGAAACGAGAAAAAACGATTGGAATAATGGAATAAAATGATTATTCATCATAATATTCGTTTGAAACTGCTAATTATAAATCTTCACAAAACAGAAGGAAAGTTGCAATTTAGCAGAAAAAAGCTAATAAGCAGTGTATAAGAACATTATTAGATTTCTGAAAACATATTTTAATTTTTTATAGTTTTCTTTTAGAACAGGTTCTAAATACATAAAGTCAAAATTTACATCGATTGGGACTTGTATCTCGATAGCTCAGTTCAAGGGCGTAGCCAGGATTTATAACAAGGGGGCAAACCATGGTCCATGGTCGTTCAAAATGTAAAATTTTAGGATAAAAAGAAAAGGCAAATGAAAACAAAACTTTGAGATTTTAATTATACTTAAATTAAACTAATAACATTTTTCTTGGGTTTAAACTAAATTTATCCAAAACTTTCTTCACTATGCAGTCCTGATTTTCCTTCAAAAATTTTCGATGCACACTCATCAAACACAACCCAGTGAGTCTGTATCACCCATTGTACTCCTGAGCCAGGTTTTTACCCTTCGCAGGGTACTGAACGGTCTTTCCAGGTAGCAGTAGTGGATGGGAAAGCACTTAATATTAGCAGTGCGTGCCTTGTTGCAGGAAAAAACATTAGCCCTCCAAAAGTGGCCACTTCAATGTCCTTTAATTTGTCTTCTGCTAAATTCTTTTCTTCCACATATTGTACCACAAATCTAATTCTGCAGAGAATCACCCAACTTATAAAATTCCATGAAAGATTCTGCATTATTTTTGAAATCTTTTGAAGCCATTTTGAGCATGCTTGAAGGATGAAGATAAGTTAAAGAAAAGCAGGTGTATTTTCGTTGGAGAATCTAGCATCCAAAGACGAAGTTAAAGAATCAAGATAGGGGATGATTATTGACCGCTTCCAGTATTCAACTGCAGACTCAGATGGTGGATTACTTCTGTGTACTTGCTTTTGAGTGACTCGTGGTACTGACAACTCAACCCCTACTTTCTCTGCGATATCAAGTGATTTTTAAATAATTCAAAGAAACATTTTCGACATCTTGTCGATCTTCTTTGATTACATCTAGAATATCATCAATATGTTTCTTCACCATAACCAAATCCATACTTTTACCTTGTAAAACGTTTACAACGGGTTCCAAAATTGCAGAGTATCTTGCAATTATGTTTAACCTAAGATGAATATTGGTTTAGTAACTGCACAGTGCAATTGGTAGGCAGATTTTCTTGTTGCATAGTTTCCTTCGACAGATAGATGTTCTAGTGCTTTAACAATGTCAGGAAGCTTTCTGAAAATTTTTTATGCTCTTATATTTTTCCGACCATCTGGTCTCACAGAGCCTTGAAAGATTTGGAACCGATTTCCTACGGGCTGGCGATTCACGAAAGAAGGTTATTGTGTCTTTAACCGTTGCAATTGTGTTTCTTATTTCTGGTAGCTTTAGTTATTCCCAAATTTAGTCTGTGGCTGGAGCAATGGAAAAATAAAGATTTAGCATTTTTTTTTAAGAATGGCCTGTACACCACCTTCTTTGCCGGCCATCGTGGAACAAATCCGAATCCCACAAATTATCGGCGGAAAAATTATTATCTTCTAAAAACTTTGAATTGCGCTAGCGATTGTAGAAGCATCTTGACATTTTAACTCAATGTAGCCTACAAATTCCTCCCTGATTATTTTTGGCTTTCATCATAGAACCTTAATCCAATAGAAAGGCTCTTTTCCAGCGATATCTGCTGTTTCATCAGCCATTACAGCATAAGCTTTTGCCCGTTTACAGTCTTCGATTATTTTTTCTTTGATAACTTCACCCACATAATTGTATGATCTCATTTTGAATTGTTGGTGAGGTAAGACTGCGTTTTTTGACATTTATCCAAGTGGCTCTTTAGCTTCTCATCACCAGAGTCAATCCTCAAATTTAAAAGGTCAAAGAAAACTCCCTCATTTCCTTGTTTTCCTCTAAGGGCAAATCATGAATTCCACAAAATATTATGCATGAAATAATTGCTGACAATATTTGTTTATTTTCTTCAATCGTCTTATGGTGCCCTATTTGCAACTGGACATCAACAGAGCATTTTCAAGAAATGCTTTTGCAGCAGCTGTTGAAGATTTGTGGTAATGGCTGCCAACGTGCTTTCTACAATCTTCATGTATATTTTAAACTTCATGTAAGGCCTTACCATAAATGACCCCAAAACTCCTTTAACTGTAGCAATTTTTGGCGGAAATAAAACACAATACAAACATAGAGCACCTTTCAAACGACTTGAGTACACCTACTCTCAAACCATACGTCACATACTCTCTGTTTACCCGCGTGTTGAATAGAAATCCTCTACGGTCCTCTTCCCAGACCAGCCATTGTATAGCACTTATAGATTGCTTGTCTACTCCGATAACCAGCTTTGGGGATAATTCCTATTGTATCGGGTTGTAAAATCGTCTTCGGTACACCAGATTGCAAGCTGAAGCTATCGTAATGGCTTCGACAAACGGATCAACCAAACACTCCTTCAAAACAATCTTCTAAAGTACATGCAAGCATGTTTTAAGATGTCTACGTCGGACCGGCAATATTCTATTAACTCTTCCGACATTTTAAATATATAACCCTGTGATTGCGTTTCTTCATACCATTTTAAAAATTCAACTCTTCCTTCGGGTTTCATGTAGTTGGGGAATAGTAATCAATATGAGGTAGCGGACCTACATACTCAGAGTTTGCTTTAATGTTAAATAGATGGGGAAATAACCTTTTCTTATACCCGTCGCTAATCCAAATGCCTTTTGGTAGAGCTGAGAGGGCATAGGGAAGTAGTTAAGACTATCAATAAATTTTAGGTTATCAAATTTCATCATTAGTATTTTAGACCCTCTCATTATAATTTCCGGTTTAAGATGTGTGTTGTTAGTGTGGGTTTAAGATAAACTGGTGATCAAACCCTTGGCCATTGTGGGCTATTACAACAACCTTTTTGAACAATTTTCTTACTTCCAGCAAGTAACTAAAGATTTTGTTGATACAGTATTCACCTTGTAATATTTGTTCTCTAACACCACATCGGGGGCATATAACTAGAGATGATGGTAGTGTGTAGCACGTAGGGCACACTTGCTGAAATACACAAAGATTCGCCTCGTGAAGTTTTACTGCCGGTTTTTCGGGGTGAGATTTTTCTTGACGAGTTTCTAAATCATAAAACAAAAATAAAACGTCGTTATTCTCTTTATACGGGGTTGCTTGTCTAATAAAACAAAAATGGTTTTCCGGTTTATGATCGTTGCATTGTTTACAAAACACCTCCCACAAAAATCAGGTGTTTTCGGTTGTTAATATTAAATGTTTTAAACAAACGCTGCATTTGTGTACTGTTGAACATATAGACACACCCGTTTTTCTTCTTTATGGTTCAAAAGACATATGGACGAACGAAAGCTTCTACCGCAGTCGTGGCAATAAACTTCTTCACTTAATTTTTCACAAACTGGAGCTCTTCTACAGCAGGGGCATGTAGCTTCACACCTATGCCTATTTAAAGTATTGTACGGGATATGACACTTTTCACAGTAATAGCTGCAGCAAAATGCTGATGTTAAAGATTTTATAACGTTAAAATGTCGTTGGTTGTACAGTAATCTTATTTTCTTTTCCCGGGTCGACACCTTCGAATAACATTTCTCGTCCCTTAGTGCCGTGTTGGTATACTGTAATGTTGTACCCGGTAAGGTATTGTTGAAACTGTCTAAGTTCGTTAATACTACACCCTTACTCGGAATTGTAACCTTAGCGACTTCTATTAAGTTTAGCGCAAACAGTTTTGTTGTGCATCCTTTTTCTAATGTCATTATATCTCGGGTCTTTATCTGCAAGGGCTCTACCCACTACTAATGCTCGCGGTAAACATAAGTTATCTTCATTGCGTATAGTAATTATTCCACGTCGCATGGTTGATTCTTCATTGTAATTGTTACACACTCGCTGTCTTCCGTTCCCTGTTGGCGGTGATACACAGTTACCTCCATATGAAATGTGTCCGTGGTCGTGTGCTCAGTATTACTCTGCAGTAGTGATTCCAAAATACCCACACAGAGCCAAAGGTCACTTCGGATGCTTTACGAAAACTCAACCACCCCGGTAGTTTAAATTTGAAATTTTCTGCGTGAAAGGTTATCCCCACTTTATCGTCGGGATTAACCGATGACATAATGTATGTAATAACTTGATTAATTCCTGTTCTTACCCAATCTAACACATTTAGCTTTCCAGTACTGTTCTTTAGTTTAAACAAAATTTTTCGCTTGGTTGAGCGAAACTTTTTTATGTTCATATAACGCTCACTGACAATTTCAAAATTAGCCATGTGCACTCGCGATGAGACCGATGTGTACGGTAGCAGCAATAAAAGTAAACTAAGTCATTTAGTACCTGATGAGCGTATTTATACATTAGTCACCCCCCTCCCTGATAGTATTCTCATAACTATTCATCTGATTGACAGCTAATTTGTCTGGTTAAATGTAATTAGTGGAAACATTCATCTGAGGGTGTATGCCTACGCTAAGCTATAGATATACTGATTATACGATCTCTACGTTTACACCGTAAACGGTCTTATGGCGCATGGTTTAAGTCCTCGTTAGTTACTCCAGAGGTCTACCCACCCTGTCTTCCTTTCTCACCTCTGCTTTTCTCGTTCGCTCTCTCTCTCTCTCACTCTCTGTCTCTATCTCTCTCTCTCTCTCACATGTACTACAGAGTGCAGACATATATTTTATAATAACTGACCATATAGACCCTCAACACCTATCTTTCTTTCTCATCTCTGCACACACACACACACGCACACACACTACAGAGTGCAGACGTATATATATTTTATAGTAACTCTCCACATAGACCCCCATCAACATGTGTTTCTTTCTCACTACTGCTTTTCTCGCTCTCTCACACACTATAGTATAGAATGCAGATTTGTATATTGTATAAAACTGTCCATAAAGAGCCCACCATATGTCTGTGTTTGTAGGAGTGATCTGAGGGTGTACGTACGCTATATATAGATATACTGTTTTATACGATCAATAGGTTTATACTGTAACCGGTCCGATGGCGTAGCGGTTAAGGTCCCCGTTTGTTGTTCAGAGGTCTACCCACCCTGTCTTCCTTTCTCACCTCTGCTTTTCTCGTTCGCTCTCTCTCTCTCTCACTCTCTGTCTCTATCTCTCTCTCACATGTACTACAGAGTGCAGACATATATTTTATAATAACTGACCATATAGACCCTCAACACCTATCTTTCTTTCTCATCTCTGCACACACACACACACACACACACACACACACACACACACACACACACACACGCACACACACACTACAGAGTGCAGACGTATATAATTTATAGTAACTCTCCACATAGACCCCCTCAACATGTGTTTCTTTCTCACTACTGCTTTTCTCGCTCTCTCTACACACTATAGAATGCAGATTTGTATATTGTATAAAACTGTCCATAAAGAGCCCACCATATGTCTGTGTTTGTAGGAGTGATCTGAGGGTGTGTGCGTACGCTATATATAGATATACTGTTTTATACGATCAATAGGTTTATACTGTAACCGGTCCGATGGCGTAGCGGTTAAGGTCCCGTTTGTTGTTCAGAGGTCTACGGTTCGGATCTCACAGACTTACTTACTTTTTTATAACATAAGTTTCTCACTATACATTTCCTTGCTATAATGTAACCCCCACATGGGGATTTGTTCAGGCAGTTGCGTACGCAACTGTCTGGCCCAAGTGCTCCATACCTACTACCGAACTCGCGCAATCATTCGGTTGATAAAGAATAAGAAAACACAAAACGTAAACGTAAATAAAAAATACTTTAAATTACAATCGTTTTATTATTTTTCATTATATAGGTCCCTTAAATTGGTATAAAATATAATACCCATTTTGATTTTACCGCCCAGGGCCCCCAAGCAACTTAATCCGCCACTGCTTATACATTATTTGACAATAAATGGAGTAGAAAGAGAAGGAAGTGATTTTATTGACGAGCTATTATACATACTATTAGTTTCAAAAAATTGCTGTTATATCCAATTTCATTAATTATGTGAAAGTAACAATGTTACGTTTCATATAGGCGGAAGTGTGAATACATTAAAAATACCAGTATTCACATTTACTAATACCATCTCATCACGGCAAATACGTTGTGACATCGTGATGTTAATAACATGCTTTCTCCTTATCTTACAGGAACGTTTATAGCCATAAAAATTCTATACGCTGTTACATCAATTTTTTTGTTTTATCACTTACATAAGATTTAGATATTTATTTATTTATACAGTGTCGACATAACACAAAAAAGTTCCATATTGCTGCCGCGGAAAATCGCATAGCGCAGTACACTCTAATGCGGCATTTAGGCTTCGGTCTCGTGCCGCATTAATGTACATTACGCTTTGCAACTTGCTAGGATAGCGACTGAGTTTTATTTTAAAGGGTTTTACACCATCAAAGATTTTTGCAAATATGTATGACAGCTCTCAACAAATGTTCAGATCTGAAGTAATGGGTTTCTGGACGATTTTGAGGATTGGAAAGTTAGTATGGCCAGACGGAAACACAAAAAAATCTATTAAAATGTATTTGTTTTCGTACTTAGATATTATTGATATTAGGTTCACTACTAAAAAAACCTTTTTCTCCAACCACCTAAATAAGACGCTATATTGTGATAGCGTTTCGTACCAAAAATGCCTGATGTTGGGATTCCAACATGTTCCCATGGCAACTGTACAAGAAATAATTTACTTTTTGTCCTAGTACAAAAAAAAAGTAATGACCTTGATCACACATCAGCACTGCGTTGACTGATGTTGATGGGATATCATTATTTCAATACCTACAATTTTAGTATTCTCACATGTTCATCACAAACAATGTTTTCAGCTATAAGTAATACTCAATGTAATTTCGCATTTTATTTTCATTTTAAGCAACTGGAGGGTAAGATTATTGAAATCTTTTAAGTGATTATACTCACTGAACAGAATTTAAGAAATTTGCCATCGCCGGTGGCGCCATCTATCTTCACATTATTTCACCATCTGTAAAATTTAAAATTTATCGAGGTAATATCCAATAAATATGAATTCAAAACTACACAGTTTTTCATTTCACTAAATAATAGTCATTTTCTATAAAATAGAAATGTTTCAAACTGATAGTGGCGTGAACTGCGCTCCGTCTGAGATTAAACGGCAGAACAGGTCACTTTAGATTTGGTCCCTGCAATATCACGAGAGGTTTATGAAAAAGCTTATAAGCGCTTTACGACGTGGCGAAATAGTAAGAAAGCAAACACTTTTTAGGAGAATGTAATCATTGCTTATCTCGCCGATTTAGCTATGACCATAAAGCCTCTCTGGAGCCTTAGAAAATTTCAAATTTCGCGCGAAGCTATATGACGTTAAATAGTTATACTATTATTTTTCTAGATAAAGAAATGGTTGTTGGTTATTTGCAGGTAAATGTAGTTAGTATTAAGATAAAAAGCTTGAATTTAGTTTCAATACGCAGTTACGTGTTTAATTATAAAGCTTTCAAATAAACGCGGCAGTTTGCAAAAGCATAAATGATTCGTATATAGAGGGAAGACGCAGTAACAGTCGCTTTAAGTAAGCGGTCAGAGTTGGTTGAAAGTATCCAATGATCGTATTCGTTGCCGAGGTACAAATGACAAAATAGTAGTCAAGTTACCCTAGATTTAGAAATGAAGTAAGATAACGTTAGTGTATAATAGGGAAGAAGTAAAAAATACCTTCCTTATTGCTTAATAAGAGGCTCAGTAAACACAGTGCGAATAGTCTCAAGTTAGTGATAATAAAGATATTGCGCAATAATTTAAAATCGCATTAAAGGTTACGCAATAATTAAAAATCACGTTTTCTGTACGTACCGAAAATATTCCAAGATTGTGTTTAAATAGTGAACGATAAAAATAAACAGAGAATATCGATCTAGTGTAAGAAATTAATATTTAAAGAACAATAACTCGAAAGGATTGATGTTCAAAGTAGAAGCGTTACCTTTGCAGTTTGCCTGCTGTTCGTTGCAGCACGCTAATTGTAGTTAAAATCAAACAATTAAAGTAATATTTATAAACTATCAATATATCCAGCAATTAATAACAAAATCATTAAATTGTGTGAAAGAAAAGTGGAAACGTGTTATTCCACAACAAAGCTCCAAGGAAGGTATTGAAAGAACAAAGGGAGCAAGGCGCCAGAGGTCCGCTTCACTGAAAAAGCAACGAAATACCCCAAGACAGGTCTCCGACCATCAGCATAGAAACGCATCAATTTCGTCATCAGCCGTCAAAGAGTAACAAGTAAGAGTTTATCTGTGCAATAAAAACAATATCTTTGTAGTTTATATCTATTTAAATGTTTTTAAATATTGATACTGAACGAAAATATATTTGGTTCATTATCGTTGTAAACAAAACATTTCTTCAGTAATTAAATAAGTATAACGTTTGATTTATTTTTATTATTAAAACCATTAATATTAAAAGCTTATATAAATATTGTATATATAAATTCGGAAGGAAGTAATCTCAATAGAAATCCAAATAAATAAGAAAATCAAATCGAGTATAAATTGACCATTTCTTGTAAAATTTGAGCTAGCTGGTGCATCTTGATAAGACAAGAATTCTCCAACGTAAATATTAAAGTCCATTTAATCAAACTGAAATTAAATAGCAAGCGAAGTAAAATTAACCATTGAATGATATCCTTAAAAATCAAACCCATTCAGCTTAAATAAAAAGGTAATCGTCTTAAGTCTCACAAAAACAGTGTAAAATTGTATTCAATAATGTTGAAAAAAAAACCCACTATCACCTATTCTTTGTAGCGAGGGAAACATAATCAAGGAATAGCCAATATGTTTAACCCGTTGCAGCCACTATTCAATGTTGAAATCGACATTAAATGTAAAGCATTGTCTAGATATACGAAAATATTCTAAGCTGGTGCCATACCTAAAAAGCAAGTCCAATGGTTATCAGCCGAAAAAATCAAAAACACTTACGAAAGAAAAAGTTCAAAAAATTTTAAATGAAGCTCCAGATTCCAAATACTTAATGACTAAGATAAAATTAAAAGTACTCCTTTTGGTTCTAAAATTGAAATACTTTAGGTTGGTCTAATTTTTGGCGTGGCAGGAGCATTACGTCGTGATGAATTGTCCAAAATGAAACTGTCAGATGTCTCTGATTTAGACACTGTTTTATTAATAAAAGTGCCGGACACTAAAACCAAAAAACCACGATCATTTACTGGTGAACAGTACTTACAGTTATATAGGAAATATACTGACTTCCATAAAAATTGTAACACCTAGAAATTGTTGAACGATTTTATTGAAACTTTCGTCGACAATATCTTTCATTAGAACACACAAGCGATTAAAATTTGAATAAAATCTAGCTAGTAGTTTCTTTTTGTTTTTTCCTTTGCACTTAGTAACAATAAATTTGAAGAAATAAACTAATCAGTGTGTAATTAACTGTCAATTTTGCAAATTGTTTGTTCATAATTTCGTTCTGAACTTGGGAACAATGCCAAGAGTACGTCAACATAAATTTTTTCCCAATTGACTGATTTTGAACGTGGCGTATTATTGGCATGAGAAAGGGCGGATTTTCGCTAAGAGAAATTGCTCGTCGTGTAAACCGAAATGTTACAACGGTATTGAGATGTTGGTCTAAATGGTCCGATGAAGGGGTGCAACAACATTGCCTTGGATCTGGACGTCCCCGCAGGACTACAGATCGCGAAGAACGTCGCTTAAGACTTTTTGCCGCAAGAGACAGATTTTTAACAACTCGATCGATTGCAAATGATTGGATGAGAGGTGTAGGACCCAGAATGTCAATGTCATCTGTTTATCGCAGGTCTTATGGGCTGCGTTCATATCGTCCGATTTTATGTCTTCCTCTTACACCACTTCACCGTCTACGCAGGTTAGAATGGAGCAACGAAAGAGCCAATTGGGCGCAAGAATAGCATCGAATTGTGTTTAGTGACGAGTCCCGATTTTGCCTGTGGAACGCAACACAGCCCTCGCACAAGGAGTGATGATATGGGGTGCAATATGTTACGGTAGCAGATCACCCTCGGTCTTCATTGATGACACATTAAACGCCGCTGGTTACATTGCCAATGTGCTAGAACCCGTTGCGCTTTCATATCTTCAGGGGCTGGAAAATCCCATTTTCCAACAGGATAATGCGCGCCCTCATACGGCAAGGGCTACAACACGTTTTTTGGAAGAATCTAACATTACCGTCCTCCCATGGCCTGCTCGGTCGCCTGATTTTTTGCCCATTGAACATGTATGGGATGAGGTCGGTATGCGACTGGGTAATTTACCACACTCTCCAGATAACTTACACGATCTCCGGCTACGGATTCAAGAAGCTTGGGTTGATATACCGCAGGCAGCTATAGATCATTTGATTGATAGCATGCCACGCCGTCTAAATGAGTGCATTACAAATCGTGGTGGAGCAACTCATTATTGAAAAAAGCATTTTTAGTTTTTGTTCTTTTGTTTTCAAATTCTAATCGTTTGTTTGTTCTAATGAAAGACATCGTTGACCAAAATTTGAATAAAATCGCTCAATAAATTCTAGGTGTTGCAATTTTTATGGAAGTCAGTATGTTTGTCATTACGTCATTACGATCGATTCTTTATTAAACATCAAAATGGGTAGTATCTCAGACAAGTTGTTGGCACACACAAGCTAGCATCAACCGCTCAGGAAGTAGCCTCTTACTTAGGTTTGCCAGATTTAAAAATGTATGCTGGTCATTGCCTAAGAAGAACATCTGCTATACTGTTGATGAATGCAGGTGCAGATATAAGTCCATTGAGGGTGGCAATCGACAAGTGTAGCAGAGGGTTACATAGCGTAATCAGTAACACAAATGATAAAAACATCAAATCAGATACTGAATCCAGGCACTGAAGCACACAACCAACAGGATTTTAATCCCGAACCACAACCTTCTACTACCAGTAGTTCAGAATCAAATTTAGTTGCTACACTTCCTAACCATCCCGTCCAAATTAACAACTGCACAAATTGCACTGTAAACATTACTTGCAATTTAAATAGCAATTAATTTTCATTTTAATAATTTTTTTAGTTTTATGTTTCTAAATTTGGTCAACATTAAATTAAAGTTACTTTGTGTTCCTGCCGCCTTAGATTATTTAATTGAAACGTGGTAACGATAGAAACTTAAAGGTTATAAATTAACCTAAAAAATAATTTCGTTTCGATAAGGGACAAGAAATGAGAGGTTCCCAAACAAATAGTGAACTGCAAATAAATCACTGAAAATAAAGATAAAAGTGGTTGGAGAAAAAATTTTATGTTTTATTCGTACAATAAATGCGTTTTCGGGACTCGGAAGGTTGCTGGACTTCACTTCGCGCGTCCAGCAACTTCCTTCCTCGCCCCAAAAACTACCATTTTTTGTACTAATGAAACAAATAACTATTTAATTACCAATCAATAATAAAGGAGTACATATAATCAGTTTGAAAGGTAGAAAACGCTGTTATATGTTCAGTAAAAACCAGAATTCTACACGCCAATGTTTAAAAGATGCATGAGCTAAATTATAACGTGTGCATGTGCATGCACAGCATACGCCTCAAAGAGCTAAACACTTACTGCTAATAATAATCTCAAACTGCTAAGTATAGAAACATTTATGACAAAATAAAAACTTGGTGTATGATATACAGAAATAGTACGGAAGTTACACACTGACGCCGACGAAGCATATCGAGTTGCTTTCATTAAATAAGTGCACATTGCTGAGATGCTAACGTAATCAATCTTTTAAGGTACACATGTAGGTACTAGGTACTACTTTTTATCACTTAAATCTTTTCATACGAAGGTATTCAATATTTTGGTTATTTGTTAAATAAAGTTGTATTTGTTTGTCATTATTTCTTTTAGACACGTGTTCTACAAATCAATGTATTTATTCGAAGAGAAACTAGCAAAAATGTATAAATAGATTAAATTGAATAAAGCACACATGTGGAGCAGAATTCAATAGATCATTACATCCTCGTGAAACATCCAGACATATTTTTAAAAGGAGCAATCTTTGTAAATACGGTAAAAATCATTTAAAATTTCTGCATATGGAGTATGCTGTTATATACAAATTATATAAAATGTGGTAGTCTAGAATGTCTGTAACCTCCTTGACTGGCGCCTCTCTGTGTCAATGAATTACTGAAACAGTAGCACTTCTCTTTGTAAACCATAAAACTACAGTAAATTTTACTATACTTATAAATAATTACTAACGTAATTTCTGCTCTGTAAAACGTTAAGTATTTTCTTGAGTTTCGTTATAGTCGATGTATTTGGTTCGATATAACGTAACGTCGTCTTATTAGTTTCTGCTCAAGTTATTATTCAATGACGAAAAATAATGAATAGAAACTGTTCATTGCTTTTCTTGACACAGTGATAGTGCTTAGAGTGAATGTGAATGTAATGCGAAATAAATCAGTAATTGTTAACCATGACGCGTGAAACCAGACTAATTAAAAAGGAAGTATTCCAAGTAATTTTAATTTTAAGTTCTATAACTGGTGGCGCCACTGGTTTGGAAAAGCTCAAAGAAGAGCTTTTTACTTTTCAAGATGGCTACTATATGGATTCCCTTAACGAGGTTGCTCTAAGTGCTGGGTAGGTATGTTCTTTTGACGCAAATTCTTAGTAAGTTTATGTTTTCCTATTGCCGTTACGTATAACACTTGCCAAAATTCATTTACCAAAATACCATTTAACTACAAAATCACTTAATAAAAAAGAGGTAGCGTAAAGTTGTGTTAATTATGCAAATCTAATTAATATTAATTTCCTTGCATACATTTCACTTCCCCATAACTGACAGTAAATAAATAGTAAAATAAGAAATTGTAATTGGCAATTGTGAGTAAGACGTTAAATGTTAAAAATACAATCAAGGCCTGTAAGTACTAAGAAAAACGTTTAGGAATGTTTACTGTTCTAATTTAAAACCATTTGCTCTTAAACTCAAGTGCATTTAATAATTACGTCAGCTTGTGAATGTTACGTAACTGTTTAGGCACGCAACCAGAAATTTACACGTTTTTCCTCATAAACTCCATAATAATGTCTAAATGAATGTAAATTTAGTGTGCTTAAATATACTATTTGTAGAATGCAATGTATTAATATTACTGTATTATTTAGGTATTCCGCAAGCTACAAATAAAATAATTGCACATTATCTGCCTTTTTCAGGTAAATTAAGTATGGCTAAACATTTTTTTTGTCCTTTTTTGATATTGCCTGATAGAACATTTATGTGTGAAGATAAAAGAAACATAGAAAAGGAAAATCCTTTTCATATCTGTATGCTTTGAAACGCTAAATTAAAATTTCTAGCAAAGTTAAAAGAAATTACATTTATAAGTGCTTTGGGGTATTCTAGTATAAATTATACACCTTCATTTCTCAAAGATAAGTATTTATAACTATGAGTTTAAATCGTGAAAATTTATAATTTGTTATTCTTTAGTATCAACTAATAACTTACTTTTTAAGTTTTTTAATACAGAATGATAATGGGTACACAGTTTAGCTGAAAATATATGTCGTCAAAATAAGGCGATTGACCCCAACATGTTTTGAACGAACGCTACTCTTCCAATATGCAGGATGTCTGTTTTTAGTAATTAATCTGATTCTAACTTTTTTCCGTTAATACGTGCTTTATTTATTTTATTTTTTCTGGCACCGCCTATCGAATTCACTGACCTCTTGTCAGTGGAACAAACCAGTGCTTCGTATTTGTGGCGAATACACAGCACGTATTAAGCTAGAGTACCTTTTGCCCGATGCAAGATCCAATAATTATATCCCAATTAAGGTTATACAGAATATTGAAATTGACAACTTTAACAATTATTTGCAAATAGTTTATCATTATTATATTATGTTCAGTTCCTTACTTATTCAAGTTAAGATTTTGCCAAAAACATTTTGTAAGTGTTATAAATTGAAAGACGTGCATTTTAGAATAAACCTATACAGGATGATATTACATTTAGTTGACTTTTTTGCGAGCTAAATAAAAACGAACACTTTTTATATGATTTTTAGTGTAAAAAGCAATCGTTTAGTGCACTAGAGTAATAAAATTTTATTTCACGCTATGCATGCCTACTAACTTGATTTAAAAGGTACAACTGCAAATGTACACGGTGGCCAACTAAAAATGCGAGGTACTGTATCTGGGAAACTATCCATCGTAGAGGCTTGTGCAAAAAAAAAAAGTTATTACTAAAACGGCCAATACAAAAACAAGTTTCTGTGAATTCTGCTATATTAACCTAATAAAAAAATAACTGATATTTGTCGAGGATAATCTGAACTTTTTTTGTTTGGCACTTTTTGACGTATCTATAAAAATAAAGTGGTGGGGGGTATTAAAAGGTTTCCTTAGACCACCCCCCCATATCTTCGAAACAGCTAATCCGATTTTAACAAACTTGGGCGCGTTGAAAAGAGTTTTACTTAGACTACAAATGTTAAAATAATTGAAGTTTTGTTAGTTTCACATGTCGTCGCTAGAGGACTTTGTTCGACATTCCGATAGAAACGGTTAATTTTCGCAAAAAATTAAATGCATTGGTATGGCTTTTTTTCATGAACAAGTAGCTAAATGATGCCTAAACAAGCTCGCGAAAACCGCATCTCGATATCTTGTTCCTAACCTAAAATATCGGCCAAAGAAAACTTTATACGAAAATCCCTTAAATTTTTATTTTTTTTTAACTATATTTTTCTGGAATTGTTTCTAGTATGTAAGTTGTGGCCCTAAAAAGGACCGATTTAAAGTAGGAAGGTTTTTAATGCCCCCGTAGATGGTCGAAATGCTGACTATCACGCTCTATGCATTGCTGAAGACTCTTATGGGTAGACAAAACTGCAGCTTCAATTTCGGCTCTCGGTATGTTACGTATTGCGTTACGAATCCGGTTTTTCATATCTTCTCTAGTAGTAAGTTGAGTCCGAACCACGATGTCCTTTAAGCGCCCCCATAAATAAAAATCGAGGCAAGTTAAGTCTGGCGATCGCGGAGGCCATGGAAACAGACTTCCTCTTCCAATCCACTGCTGTTGAAATACTGCATTAATATGCTCTCGCACATTAATAGCAAAATGTGCTGGGCAACTATCCAACTACATAAACAATTTTTGCCTTGTTTCCAGAGGCACATCTTCCAACAACAACGGTAATGGATTGGCCAAAAAGTCAAGAAATACATTGCCATTTAGGGGTTGCTCGAAAAAAAATATGGCCCAATAATTCTGCCTCCCAGTATGCCACACCATACATTTAAACTCCAACATCCTTGGCGCTGAACTTCACGCAACCAATAGGGATTTTCTGCAGACCAATAATGCATATTGTGCAGATTGACTCTCCCGTCACTACTGAAGAATTTGAAATAAAAATTCTTTATTTTCGCGTATCATGCCTAACATCCAATGGCAATAGTCTAACCTTCAATCAAAATCTTCCTCTTTCAAGGCCTGATGCAAAACGACATGATATGGGTGCATTCTTAAAGTAATTAAAAAAAGTTTAAACGAATACTCATATACATATATTGATGGCCATTAGAACTTACCTATGGTCCAAATATTTTGAACCGTTGTCCGTGATATGCCCAACTCAGTGGATAATGCTCTTGTGGTAACATGAGGATTTCCTTCAATATAGCCCAGTACACGGTTAATATTTTCTTGTGTTCTTCCAATTCTGAAGACATTCAAAATAAACCACAAGCATATCAACAGCTTCATTATTCGTAAAACGCATTTTGAAAGCACAAAAATTGTTCAAAGTAACGCGAAAGTATTGACAATTTGAGGATTATGTATGTTTTGTTTAGGTATCTGTTTCCATTGCCTGCTTCTATTAATTGTATTTTTCGTATATATGCATAGTGAATATGCATTTAAACAAACAAAAAATAGACCTTTCGTATAACTTTTAGCATTGCTTACTTGCCCGTAGTAATTTGGAAAAAGGGTGATTTTATTCTGATGAATAAATTTACAAACATTTAAAATCGTAATTTCTAGGTAACTTATTCAGAGCCGAAATTGAAGCTGCAGTTTTGTCTACCCATAAGAGGCCTCAGCAATGCACAGAGTGATGGTCAGCATTTCGAGCATTTACGGGGGCATTAAAAACCTTCCTCCCTAAAATCGATCCTTTTTAGGATCACAACTTACATAATAGAAACAATTCCAGAAAAATATGGTTAAAAAAAATAAAAATTTAAGGGATTTTCGTATAAAGTTTTCCTTGGCCGATATTTTAGGTTAGGAACAAGATATCGAGATGCTGTTTTCGCGAGCGTGTTTAGGCACCATTTAGCTACTTGTTCATGAAAAAAAGTCATAACAATGCATTTAATTTTTTTGCGAAAATTAACCGTTTCTGTTGGAATGTCGAACAAAGCTCTCTAGCTACGACATGTGAAACTAACAAAACTTCAATTAACTCATCATTTGTAGCCCAAGAAAAGCTCTTTTCAACGCGCCCAAGTTTGTTAAAATCGGATTAGCCGTATCGAAGATACGGGGGGTGATTTAAGGAAACCTTTGAATACCCACCACCACTTTATTGTTATAGATACGTCAAAAAGTGCCAAACAAAAAAAGTTCAGATTATCCTCGACTTCAAAGATCAGTTATTTTTTTATTAGGTTAATATAGCAGAATTCACAAAAACATCACGTTTTTAGATTCAAGATTGCAGTTACGTCCCCTAGCGGCCATTTCAGAAACTTGAAAATATTTTCCAGGTTTTTGTATTGGCCGTTTTAGTAATAACTTTTTTTTGCGCAAGCCTCTACGATGTATAGTTTCCCAGATACAGTACCTCGAATTCTTATTTGGCCACCCTGTACATCTTAAATGTGGTGTAAACTCTCGTAATTGGATGTAATAACGCATCAATGTTTGGAGAAGCTTTTCTACTGCAACGTTTTCTTTGCCTTTTACGTATTTGAAAACAAAAAGGAAGTTTTGTTGTTGATCAAAGTAAAATGAAGGTTTAAAAGGAAAATGTGATTTACATTTTTGGTATCGATGTTTAGCAAAACCCTTTTACTAAGTTGAAAGGAATCAAGCGTCAGTGTCTTTGTAAAGAAGCCTCTACGATGGATAGTGTCCCAGATACAGTACCTCGCATTCTTAGTTACCCTGTACAATGTAGAAATGTCAGTAAAATATGGATTCACAAAAGAACTAAGCTTTATTTGTACAGATGCAAATATTAAACGTTATTACGGTTTTGATTTAATTTTTTGAAGTGATATTATTTAATTAGTTGAAACGTAATTAAGTCATTGTACAATTAATAAACCACTAAAGTTAAATTCAACGCATTTAAGTTTTTCACTTCATTTTAAATATGTACAAAAAAAATTACGTTTTTTCTATGTACGAAGGTTGTTTCATGTACACTTTATCGCTATATTTTAGTATTTTTTACCAGAAATCGGATAAGGATAGTTAAAAGTTTGTAAGCGTAAGCAAATGAAAAAAATGTTTAGGGCCCTTAAAACGGTAGACAAAGACTTAAAATGGGGGCGGTGCACTGTTTTAGTAGTACAGTAAGAAGACGGAAAAGGATAGTCATATCGTGATAAATTTATTACTTCAACACGGCCTGTGATTTGCGCTCAAAATCCAGTTAGCTGTTGACACTTCCCAATCAGATCCACATAGACCATAAAAAAAGCCGGCAAGTGATTTGGGTTCATTTATTGAGAAAACCAGTAAAGATATAAAAATTATTTATTTTTTAAAATTACCGGCAACATGGCCTCTAAATAAAAATTAGACAATTTTGGCACCATACTTTCCCAAAATTCCTCATCACATTCTATCTGGAAATATAAAATAATGATACAAAATAACCCATTGGGAATTATACACAGTGCGGTCGAATGACAATCGTTTTGGTAGAAAAACAAATGTAAAGGAAATGAAGGAAAAAATAACGATTCATATTTATCCAAGTCACTATTTACTTTTATTTGCCAGTGTTGTCTGCAATAACAAAAAAACATTTACACATCCGTAGAATTCACAATAAAGTAATGGTAAAAATTACTCTTTATATATTAATCAATTATAATGAGTCATAGTACTGTTTAATAATTATTAAACAGTTTTCAATCAACTATGAAGGTATGTTCTAACCACTATTCTTCCTTGAATAAATTACTGGCAATTCTGTTTTTAGTTTATCTTGTAAATACAGTGAAACTCGGTTAAAACGAGATCTCTGGGACTGCTAATTTTTGCTCGTTATATCCGGTAAACGTTATATCCGAGAAACTCTAAAAATTTAAAAGGATACTACATTTTTAAATATATTGTTTATTACGCGTAAAAATATATTATTTTGCATTAAAAAGCGGAATATCTCTTAAGCATTACGAGAGTTATTAAAAATTTCATTTATTTTTAGCTGACGTTTTGGTTTAAATTTAACATCATTGAGACTGCCACTTAAGACACTTATAGATTTAACCGCGTCAATAATACCAATGCGTCGCCTGCTTTAGCGAGTGTAACAGGCATGGGTTTATCACACTCATTGCTGTCTACATCACCTTCATCACTTTCAGCTTCCCGTTCTGTAATTTCTTGTATAATTTCTTCGTCAGTTTTTAAACCCGAAGTAATCACATCGGCATCAATATCTACCTAGTCATCTAAGGGCGTGCAATTTTGAAAATTATTGATGGGTCTACTTTCTAACGTAGTAGATAAAGGAAGATCGTCTTTTTCTTCGAAACTTTCATTTACAGCAGAAACAAAACCAGCTTTTTGTAACAGTTCTGAATTGTTGTGGGGGTCACATTATTCCACGCATTCCACTCATTAGGCGAATTGCATCTAACACGCTTATTTTAAGATCCCGTTTATTTTCCATTCGATCGATTAACTGTAACACTAATAAGCGACGGTAGAAATTTTTAAAACTCCTGATAATCTCATGGTCTATGGGTTGAAGGATAGACGTTGTGTTTGGTGGTAAATAAATTTTGCAATTCAGGATACGCTGGGCAATTATCAACCAATAATAAAATCTTTCGATTGTTACGTCGTAATTTATCATCCCATTTTCTAATTTCCTCTTCAAAAATTGTAGATGTCATCCAAGCTTTCTTGTTAGAGGTGTAGGTAGGCACTTAAGATTTTTCAATCAGCGAGGATTTCATGATTTTCCGATTACTAACCATTTTTTTTTGTCACTTCCCGTCATATTGGCGCAAATTAAAACAGTGAGACGATTTTTCAACATTTTTCCACCAATACATTTTTCATTTTTAAATTTTAAAGTGGTATATGGCGTTAAATTGAAAAATAATCCGTCTTCGTCGGCGTTATAGATGTTTTCATCTTTAAGTTTTCGTCGTAATTCCGGCCAAACACTTTTTAACCACTCACCTGTAACGTTAGTGTCCACTGATTTCGCTTCACCATTCATTTTTCCATACACAATGTTATTGCGGTTTTTAAAGCGATCAATCCACCCATTACTACACTTAAAGTCTGAATAATTTAATTGTTCCGCGAACTTCTGAGCCTGCGCTTTTAAAATGGGCGTATTAATGGGTAAACCGGCACTTCTTGGGTTTTTAAACCACACAATTAGCGCTTTATCAATACCATCTCTAGTACACTTTTTTAGGTTTTTTCACGTCAGTTAAATTTCTCTGTTTTTCCATAACGTTGACACGGTAGATGATGATAAACCATATTTTTTGCACGTCGCGGAATTTTTTGCACCATTTTCTAGTTCCCTAATTATCTCAACTTTCTCGCGAATTGAAAGTGTTTTGCGTTTTATTGAAGCCATTTTTCAACCTCACGTCTTGCAGCAAAAGTAACAACTGCCCAGAAACTACATTCCTTGTATTCATTTGTAAAACAGGTACAATGTGTACAATTGGTAAGCCGGAAACCATAAGCAAATTCTAAGCAGTAGGTAATCTCTTTTAATCTATTTTAAGTCTTTTAAAATGTGTCCGTCTTTTCTGTGAAACGTAATTACGGAAATCCCAAAAATTCTTACCTAACAAATATTTACTTGAAACTGCTTTTAGTATATATATATATATATATATATATATATATATATATATATATATATATATATATATATAAAAACTACTACAAAATTTGAAATTTGCTCGTCTTTACCGTGAAACGTAATAAGCAAGAAAAATTAGTACGTAAACTAATACAATTTCAATCATTTACCTACGAAACGCTAGTTATATCCAGAATCTCGTTTTATCCGTGCTCGTCTTAAGTGAGTTTGACTGTATGTTAAAAACTGCTTTTGGTAGAAAAAGATTTGTGTAAACTCGAATAGTTTGAATTTTACTAACATGGTTTTGTTAATTTTTCTAGGTTATTATTAACAATATATAACTAAGTTATTCAAAAAAAATCATTTAATGGACTGAAGGTTAGGAAAATTTTTTTTTACAAAAAAAATTGTTAACTTTTTATTTAACCATTTTTTTTGTAAAAATAATGCCATGAATCCCTTCCGGTACTTGATTTTTATATACAGTACAAAAATAAATGAAACCCGTTGAGTCCTAAAGGAGAACTGTTAACAAAACCTTTTAATATAGTGCGAAATAAGCCTTAAGTGCAAAAACAGTGTTATAACTTAAAATGAGAAATATTATTGAAAATATGAATGACAGTAGCAATAAAGACTTTTGCTACACACAATCAGAAGTTAGTGTAGAGGTAAATGAAAGATGTTGAAATTTAATATCCAGCAAATTACGCTAACTCAGTGATCAATCATAATTAAATATTAAATAATACATTAAAAAATATTTTGTATTTGCCAACACTTATCGCTTCCGAATATCTTTTTATATGAACATAGAAAAATATTGTATGCAACTCGTGTAAAAAGTGTTCTCTTTTAATACCATTACAATAACAATCATAATGTTGCAATGCCCTTCCACTTACGGTTTCGGTGGCTTTCTGCAATAAACAATTTATGAAGTGCTACATCTAAATCTTGATACCTCGGAACAACCAATTTATAGCTAAACTTACGAGAAAGCTTGGAAGGAGTTGCTTTATTTCCCTTCACATTTTCCTAACACAAATTACACGACCTTGAACACGCGGTTGAAATAAGGGTAGCAAAATTAAAACGAAAAAATGTTTTTTTCCAATGTATAATGCCATAGTAAACTATAGTGAGAATAAATATTTCTTTAAATGGTAATGCTTATAACTTTATCTTCGTTTACTGTAATATTGGATAGTCATGAATTATATTAGATTAGCATAACCGTTCTTTTACTGCGCAAAAAGGCCCTCAGCGTTATCCTACCAGCCACAACCAGTGATTTTTTAACCACTAATTTGTGTTGGAATGAAGAACACACTTCTTTTCGATAGCTTTGATTTGATATTAGTCCGAAATATACAAGTATGCAACGCGTGTTTGCTTTAAATCGCATATAATCGGGTTTCTTTAGATTTTTGAAATTGCACAGTTAAAATCGAAACTATAAATACATAAATATCTGCTGTGACACACGACGATATATTTTCGAGCCAACCAACACATTTACCTTTAGATCTTTTAAGAATTTTCAATATCGACAGTAATAATTGGACACCATGCAAAACTTGTCCTTAGTGAAGGGATATTGTCCATATAATTTTCAGATGTCTTAATCTGAGACGATAATCTTTCAGGAATGGATAAGAAATAATTATTAAAAACTCAACTATTTGGTTTATATCGTTTATTTCATCTCCATTCTCTTCAGCAATACATTTTATACGTTCATTAGATTTTGTAAGATTAACAGTTTTTTTAGTTAAATCCCATAGCTCTGAGATGTTCGTAGTGTGTTATTTTATTTTGATAATATTTTCTCTTAGCTGGCTTAATTAAGTTATTTACTTTTAATTCTTGTGAACATCGTTGATGCTACAACGTGATCAATATCAAGTGTACTGTAGTGGTATGACAAAAATTCCTAGTTGTTAATATTGTTGTGTTTTGCAGTTGGCTGCTTTGGATTTTTAGTGCGGTTTCAGTCGTTTTAGTTTATGTCAGTTTATGTCATATTATACCTTCGTTTTTCACTTTTGTATTTTCTTGAGTTATATATCAAGACAAATTATATATTCTGAATTTCAAATTGTGATATCGAATTTAATCGTCATGCCGTTTTCAATCGAACGCGACACATTCATTGTTGTGGCTCATTTTCGTAGCACCTTCCAAGATGGTAATGGGCAATGGCATTATTCATTGCAATCATGCATCGATCAATTTACTGTTGGGTACCCAAGTGAAAATATTACTGGCGAAACATTTTAATCAACATCGTAATCGATTGATAGCTCGATTCATGGAAACTGGTAGTATTTTAAAACGCAAACGTGAAGCTTCGGCTACTGTCTTAACAGAGGACGCCTTAGCAGATATCCAAGCAAGGATGAATGCAAGCCCCAATAAATCTTTGCGAAAACTATGTGCACAAACACGTATGAAAAATTTTACCATACAAACAAAAGTTTACATAAATAATTTTTAGATGTATCCTATGGAAGTGTCCACACTGCAGTAAAGAAGAATTTACATTTGTACCCGTACAAGGTGTCGGTTGCGAGATAGAGAGTTGAGCTTAGAGTAAACTACTGTCAATGGTTCAACAATACGATGAACAATGATTTACTGGATGTATCTTTTTTTTCTGATGAAGCTTGGTTTCATATGTCCGGTTACATAAATAGCCAATATTATCTTTGAAGATAGAATCATTAATGTAAATCGTTGGCCACCGAATTCACCAGACTTGACACCGTTAGACTTTTTTCTTTTTGGTTACTTAAAATATCGATACATTTGTGATTATTTCATTCTTGTAGAGGAAAGTGTGTACAGTGTAATGTAGTTCGAAGTTCAACAAAATTATAGATGTTTAATATTTTAGTTTAGCACATAGTTCAAATAGATTTCATATTGCTCCAAGTTAAATGAAAAGCAATTTACATAAATCAGTACATGTTTTGAGTCGACCTATTCTAGGGTTATCAATATGTTATGTAAAAATTAGAATATTTACTTTACATTGGAATTAAAACATTTAAATTAAAAAAAAATTATTCACTATCAGTGTCACTCTCAGAAGTGCAATCGTTAAAAGATATAATTGATGGTTGCACAACCTAAAAATGTTTTTCAATTTCCCACCACTCTAATATAGACACTTCGGCATGTTTAGTGCATTTATGCCAATATGTCCCATCAATTCGTTGTAAGGATTCCATTCATATTTCCTTTACATGGGCATCGGTAAATTTGGAATTATGTCTTCCTATGTTTTTGTTGTAGTTTTCTTTGCAGTTTGCCCACACCAGTTCAATTGGATTAAATTGACAGTGATATGGTGGTAACCGTAATACTCTGTGTCCACACGTATGTGCTATTTGGTATACCTTTGGTATCGCATTATCTGCAAACTGCAGTAATTCTTTTTTAAAAATGCTAGGTTCATAAATTATGTTGTGCTATAACTAGAAAATTACATATTCCTTCCTTCTTAGATGAATTATTTGGAATTTTTTCTAGAGGTTTGGAATGATAACTAGCATTGTCCACTGCAATTAAAGATGGTTCTTTTAAGTTTGCAATTAAATTATTTTCATACCATTTTGTAAACAACTCCGCACACATATCTCCATGATAGTCTGCACTTTGTGACAATGTAGAAAACAACAATAAATCCATCTTCATTACCTTCATGAACAACTATAAATCTAAAAAATACAGTTATTTTATAAGGAATTATAATGTAATAACTAAATTACAATAAGCCTTTTTCCTTCGCCCATTGGCTTCTTCTTCTTCACGCTTTCCTTGGATTTATCATGTCAGCTGCTTTTGTGCGATCCTTGACCGAAAATATAAGTTTAATATATAAAAATAATAATATAAATAATCTATCTTCTTTATTTTTGTAATATTCTCGTAAGAATCGTACACGATTGGTAGCAATATGTGATTGTTCCAGTAAATCTCTTCTACCATCATCTACTTTAGATCAAAAGCCAATGGAATGTAAGAGACGTCTTAAACTTGATCTACTGAAATTGAAAACTTGACTATTGCTTCATTCTTTTTGTAATGATGCCAGCGTAACCTGCTTTGTAGGTATAGTACTAGACATATCTTGTATTTACATTTTGAATGCATTTCATAAATTTTTCTCTTTACAGCATCCTTTACATAGTCATCAACTTCTGTGGACTTATATTTCGCATGTTTTCTCCGCTTAGTTGGTGACTGTGGGTTTATTTTCTTTTTCGGCTTCTGTAACCCTTTTTTATAGCATTAACTGTATTTATACTAACCCCACATGCTTCAGACGTGCGCTAAAAGTAGTCCTTCCAAGTATCATATTTTACATAATAATGTACTACATAACTGCCTAACAGATTCATATGGAACGAGTGCCCTTTGGTTGTGACGTTTCCGTTAAAAATAATTAAGCACGCTCATAACTACGAGCTGCGCTTGAGATTTAAGGTGCTTAATACGTAGCATATTTAAAACTTTGTAAATTTTATATAAATTACGTAAAAATGTTACCAAATTACCGATAATTCACTGTACAAGTTGTTTTTTATAAAAAGTAAATCAAAAACGCATAAACAATAATTTCAAAAAATGACAGGAGTGACAGATGCTGCTTCTTAATCATGACACGATTTAGTGCGCTAATATGAATTGTACAACGTGATCAATCTCAAGTGTACTGTAGTGGTATGACAAAAATTCCTAGTTGTTAATATTGTTGTGTTTTGCAGTTGGCTGCTTTGGATGTTTAGTGTGGTTTTAGTCGTTTTAGTTTGTCATATTATACCTTCGTTTTTCACTTTTGTATTTTCTTGAGTTATTTACAAACTGTCTATATCAGGACAAATTATATATCCTGAATTTCAAATTGTGATATCGAATTTAATCGTCATGCCGTTTTCAACCGAACACGACACATTCATTGTTGTGGCTCATTTTCGTAACGGCTTCCCTAGATGGTAATGGGCAATGTCATTATTCATTGCAATCATGCATCGATCAATTTACTGTTGAGTACCCAAATGAAAATATTAGTTACGAAACATTTAGTCAACATCGTAATCGATTGATAGCTCGATTCATGGAAACTGGTAGTGTTTTAAAACGCAAACGTGAAGCTTCGGCTACTATCTTAACAGAGGACACCTTAGCAAAAACTATCTGCACAAACACGTATGAAAAATTTTACCATACAAACATAATTTTACATAAATAATTTTTAGATGTATCCTATGGAAGTGTCCACACTGCAGTAAAGAAGAATTTACATTTGTGCCCGTACAAGGTGTCGGTATTACAACAGTTGCGAGATAGAGAGTTTCAGCTAAGAGTAAACTACTGTCAATGGTTCAACAATACGATAAACAATGATTTACTGGATGTATCTTTTTTTTCTGATGAAGCTTGGTTTCATTTGTCCGGTTACATAAATAGCCAAAATTATCGTACGTGGTCTGCAGAAAATCCACATGTATTTGGAGAAACTACCTTACACCCTATCAAGGTCGGTGTCTGGATAGCAATGTCGCGACAACGAATATTTGGACCAGTATTTTTCGATGGCACAATTACTGCGGCAAGATACAGGGAAATACTTTTAGAACCATTTATTAATAATTTGGATGATCGTGAATTACGAAACGGGTATTTCCAGCATGACTCCGCTACCCCACATACTGCTCAGGCTACAATTAATTATTTACGAGACTTCTTTGAAGATAGAATCATTAGTGTAAATGGTTGGCCACCGAATTCACCAGACTTGACTGCGTTAGACTTTTTTCTTTTTTGTTATTTAAAAAACAAAGTGTTCAGCAGAAGATTGCATACTCTTCAAGAATTGCGAGATGCTATAACTAATGAAGTTCATAATATTGGTGCCGAAATGTTACAAAATGTATTTGCGAATATGCAACGTAGGGTGAACTTATGTTTATAATTTAATGGCGGTCATTTTGAACATATGCTGTAAAGCAAAGTGTGATAACTAATGTGTACCTAAGGAGTTAAAAATTTGTAAAAGACATTGTCATTCCTAAACATGTGCTGTAAATTTTATTTAATTATAACATTTAAATACTTAAGATTCATTATTTTGTAATGATTTAATCCAATCATTAAATAATATTTTATTTATTTTGTTGTATTTTATAGGGATGCAGTCTAATCAAATACAAAATAGTCATTATTTAAATTAAGATATTTTATAATATTAAGTTAATGACCTTCATACAGATTTGAAACTGATCGTAGTTTTTACTCGAACCACGCTCTAGAGTAGCTAGAGCAATACAGCTTCTTACCAACCTATCAGTGGTACCAACTTAAATATTTTGATCACGTGGTATACACTTGATATTGATCACTCTGTATAAAATTGTGAAGCGTTTTTTATAAAATAAGTAAACGCTTCCTCTATTGGCAAAACTTCCAATATATCCCAGTTAAACCGTTGTAGGAGTGAATTTAACTTAACATAGTCGATTACTTTAATGTTTTTTTAGTAGCGTATCAAACGTAGGGAGTTGCGTTCTTAAGTGTAATGGCACACTCAGTACTATCGGGCAGTGGTCAGTTATCTGACAAAAGATGATACTTTTAAACTATAACACAGATATTTAAAAAAAATGTGATCATTTTACATGATTTTTAAGGTATATCTTAAGAGAGTTCATGAAATCAGTGACATTGTAGGATGGTGGTCGATAAATGCTCGTAACGCCTATGAATTTATTGTCAAATTTCAATTTCGTTCTAATGAAGCTAAATCTCCATGCTTACTTATCTCCGCATACCTCCCTAGCTTCCGCAAGATTCATATATAGTCTCTGACATGCCCTTTTATTTTTAAAACTCCATGTCTTTCTTTCTTTTATCATATATTCTACTACATTCAGCCAAGTTTTACGCGGCCTACCAGATCCGGCCTTTCCTCTAACCTCACCCACATATATTTGCTTCGTTAATTTTGCGTTGTTCATTCTCTCAATGTGACCAAACCAACGTAATGTACTACTTTTATATCTATCCATCATAGTCTTTTCCTCGCCACACTCCGTCATTATACATTCATTCTTTATCTTGTCCCTTCTCGTTTTACCACATGCGCTTCTCAGGAATCTCATACCCACGGCATTTATTATTCTTTCGTAATTTTTTCGACATACCCAAGTCTCACTTCCATACAGTACTGATGGGCCAAACACGCCATTATAGATTGCTCGTTTCGCAGCTAGACTCATGCTTTCGTTTCTCATTATCGTCCACATACTTCCAATCACTTTTCTTCAAGCATTGACCCTTCGTCCAGTCTCGCCCTGCATTGTACCATCTGCAGTACGCATTCGGCCCTGTAGAGGAAATATTCTACTCTCCTTTCTACCTTCCCTTATTGAACACCACCATCTTAGTTTTGTTCACGTTTACCTTTAGGTCCATGCTCTCACAGACTGTATCAAACTTCCTCAAAGCGGTTTGTAGCTCATCCGCACTGTCACTTAATAAGAATATGTCATCTGCATACACCAGAAGTCGTAGATTTACGTCACCCACCAGTACGCCATTTGTATCGGTACATGTTTGTCTAACACATTTATCTATGTATACATTGAACAACAACGGTGACATCACACAGCCTTGTCGCACTCCTTGCTCAATGTTAAAGTACTCACGCACATCTCCTCTCACCCTAAGACATGCCCAACTATTGTTGTATACTGCCCTTATTCCATTTATTGGACCTTTATTTACCCCATATTCATTTAATATTTCCCACCGCTTCCCCCTATTCACTCTGTCGTATGCTTTCTCCAGATCTACAAGCGCACAGTACGACTTCCTTTTTACCCTTAAACACTTTTCGATCACCTGCTGGAGAGCACACACACGCACAGACACGCACACACGCGCACACACACGCACACGTCACACACGCACACACACGCACACACACTCACACACACGCACACACACGCACACACAGATACGCACACACGCACACATATGCACACACACGCACACACACACACACACACACACACACACACACACACACACACACACACACACACACACGCACACACACACACCCACACACGCACACACACACACGCACACACACACACGCCCACACACGCATACACAACCACACCCACGCACACACTCACACACGCACACACGCGCTAACATCCTGGCCGATCTTGGCGAAGCTTACCCAAAAGTTGTAAAATGAGCTAATAAGTCGATTTAGCGATGGTGAAAAAAAAGTCATTTGCATAACTTAATATGTGTAGATTGGAAGGTAAAAATTAATTTTCCCAACACTGTGCATAACATCAACTGTTAGATTAGAAAGTTTAAAAGCACCTGTAAAATACCAAGCATTTTGCATCAACTAAATGTCATCCATTCTACTCCAAGTTCGGTTTTTATCACGTGTTTGCAGACAAGCGTATTAAATTGCTTTATTGCTCTCGCAGACTGTATCAAACTAGCTCAGAGCGGTTTGTAGCTCATCCGCACTGTCACTTAATAAGAATGTGTCATCTGCATACAACAGAAGCCGTAGATTTGCGTCACCAACCAGTACGCTATTTGTATCGGTACATGCTTGTCTAACATATTTATCTATGTATACATTGAACAACAACGGTGACATCACACAGCCTTGTCGCACTCCTTGGTTAATGTTAAAGTACTCACTCACATCTCCTCTCACCCTAAGACATGCCCAACTATTGTTGTATAATGCCCTTATTCCATTTATTGGAATTTTATTTACGCCATATTCATTTAATATTTCCCACCGCTTCTCCCTATTCACTCTGTCGTATGCTTTCTCCAGATCTACAAGCGCACAGTATGGCTTCCTTTTTACCCTTAAACACTTTTCGATCACCTGCTGGATAGCAACCATCTGATCGACACATCCTCTCCCTAGCATGAAGCCACCCTACATCCCAAATCTTAGTTTGTGCAGTTTCTCATACTCTATCAATCAGTATTCTGACTTTACCAGACACGCTGAGCAAACTTATCATGCTGAAATCTAAATTTATGTTTACATCTCCTATCATTATTGCAATACAGTTACTTACATGATTTTTAACGTATATCTTAAGAGAGTTCATGAAATCAGTGACATTGTAGGATGGTGGTCGATAAATGTTCGTAACGCCTATGAATTTATTGTCTAATTTCAATTTCGTTCTAATGAAGCTAAATCTCCATGCTTACTTATCTCCGCATACCTCCCTAGCTTCCGCAAGATTCATACATAGTCTCTGACATGCCCTTTTATTTTTGAAACTCCATGTCTTTCTTTCTTTTATCATATATTCTGCTACATTCAGCCAAGTTTTACGCGGCCTACCAGATCCGGCCTTTCCTCTAACCTCACCCACATATATTTGCTTCGTTAATTTTGCGTTGTTCATTCTCTCAATGTGACCAAACCAACGTAATGTACTACTTTTATATCTATCCATCATAGTCTTTTCCTCGCCACACTCCGTCATTATACATTCATTCTTTATCTTGTCCCTTCTCGTTTTACCACATGCGCTTCTCAGGAATCTCATACCCACGGCATTTATTATTCTTTCGTAATTTTTTCGACATATCCATGTCTCACTTCCATACAGTACTGATGGGCCAAACACGCCATTATAGATTGCTCGTTTCGCAGCTAGACTCATGCTTTCGTTTCTCATTATCGTCCACATACTTCCAATCACTTTTCTTCAAGCATTGACCCTTCGTCCAGTCTCGCCCTGCATTGTACCATCTGCAGTAAGCATTCTGCCCTGTAGAGGAAACATTCTACTCTCCTTTCTACCTTCCCTTATTGAACACCACCATCTTAGTTTTGTTCACGTTTACCTTTAGGTCCATGCTCTCACAGACTGTATCAAACTTCCTCAGAGCGGTTTGTAGCTCATCCGCACTGTCACTTAATAAGAATGTGTCATCTGCATACACCAGAAGTCGTAGATTTGCGTCACCAACCAGTACGCCATTTGTATCGGTACATGCTTGTCTAACATATTTATCTATGTATACATTGAACAACAACGGTGACATCACACAGCCTTGTCGCACTCCTTGGTTAATGTTAAAGTACTCACTCACATCTCCTCTCACCATAAGATATGCCCAACTATTGTTGTATACTGCCCTTATTCCATTTATTGGACTTTTATTTACGCCATATTCATTTAATATTTCCCACCGCTTCTCCCTATTCACTCTGTCGTATGCTTTTTCCAGATCTACAAGCGCACAGTAGGGCTTCCTGTTTACCCTTAAACACTTTTCGATCACCTGCTGGATAGCAACCATCTGATCGACACATCCTCTCCCTAGCATGAAGCCACCCTGCACATCCCAAATCTTAGTTTGTGCAGTTTCTCATACTCTATCAATCAGTATTCTGACTTTACCAGACACGCTGAGCAAACTTATTCCTCTGTAGTTCTTGCAATCACTCTTGTTCCCCTTACCCTTATACAGTGGTACAATAATCGCGCTCTTTAATCCCTCGACACTTTTCCACACATAAGGCATACATTGAATAATTCACACAATCTTCGTATAAGCTTTGCACCCTCACACAATCGCTTTTTCGCAATCTCATTTTTTGCAGCAATCATTTCCATGTACGCATCTTTTTTCTTACATACTGCCGACTTACCGACTCATTCCACCAAGACATTTTTTCTGTCTACCTACAGTCGCCCTTCCACATTAAAAAAAACAAAAAAAAAGTCAAAAAGAATGCGTCTTACCATTAACCAGCGATGCACGTCCTCTGTGTAAATTGTAATGTAAGTACATACAACACATAAACACAAAAGTACAATTTGAAATGAAAGTTTGTACCTATTTCAAAACAAAAGGGAATTAATAACAAATTAGTAATGTCATCTTAAATATAATAACCAGCAAACAACAACGACAGTACTTATATAGGAAAACAGTTTTTACTTTAATTTTTTTAGATCTTCTCCGTAGCTATTTAAGTTAATTTTTCCCATAAAAATTTTACAATCTCCAACTCATAAAGACTATATCCCAATTCACGTTCTTTGTTTTTTGCTAATGCGAACTGCTGACGATTTTGAAAGGTTAGAACAACGGTTGTGAAAATTTTGGTGGCAATAGTATAACCTAAAGCGTCCGTAGGTATACTGCGAGCAGCAAGATATTTACTCAAAAATTGATTCTTATCACACCTTGTACAAAATTTAATAATAATTGGCCGATGTTGATTAAGTTTATTGGGATTAGGTTTCAGTCTGTGCACAATATTCATTCATTCGAGACTCCAACTATGGAATTGAATTGCAGATGCAAGTTTATTATATTATATATAGCATATTAATATGCAGCTGTTTTAAAAATATTTGATAAAAGCCAAAAACTACCTCTAGTAAACCCCCCTTTCCGCAGCTGGGTTTCTCCTAATATCTAATCAACTCCAATCCAAATGAAAGCAAGCTTAAATACAAAATTTTGGGTACGTTCTGGAGGACGCACGCACACAAGCTCATGCACGCGCGCACACGCGGACACGCACAAACGCATACCACACCCACACACGCACACACACCACGACCCACACATCCCACACTCCACACATCCACACACATCCACACACACCCACACACCCACACACCCACACACCCACACACCCACAACACCCACACACCCACACACCCACACACCGACACGTCCAAACACCCACACACCTGCACACCCACACATTATTATGATGTAATAGCAAATGCAAGGGAAAGGAATCTTGAAGAATTTTTGGTATCTAGAGTTATACATTTTACAATTACTGATAATAAACTAATAAGAAGAATAGAAGAAAATTGTTCCGATCATAAATTAATATGATTTAGCATAAACGTTAAAATTGAAAAGCATCAATTTAAACATAAAAGATTAAGATACATCATAAAGGAAAATAACTGGATATCATTTGAAAATAACTTATTAAGAAACCAGGCTAAACAATTGAAAATTACCATGAATAATATACATATAGAACAAATTGACAAAGAACTTCAACAACAAACATGGAAAATTAATACAAAAGAAATGTTGGACATATTCGATCATTCAATACAACTTGCTTGTAATAAATCATTCCGAAGAAGAAAACCCAGAGATAAAGAATATGCAAGAAGGACAGTTTCTTGGTGGAATAATGATTTAACAGCTACAAGAACAAGAGTAAATGCTTACAGAAGAAAATATCAAAGAACAAAAAACAACATATTTTTAGGCAAGAAAGAAAAGACATTTATCTAAGAGAAAAGAAACAATATCAAATTAAAATTATTTCCGAAAAATTAAATTCCTGGAAGGAATATTGTAATTTAATGATGGATCCAAACTCGTGGAATGAAGTCCACAAAATTGCTACAGGAAAAATTTTAAAAATATATATTAATAACACTTCATAAACCTAATGGTGAATACAGACATCAAAGATGCAATGGAACATATGATGAATTTACTTGTAGTAGTAGATAATGAATACTACAAGATTATTAGAGAGGAAATGAAATTACGAATAGAAATTGATGATGATTCAGAATTTACCAATAAACAAATAGTAATTACAATTAAAAGTATGAATAAAAAAAAACACCAGGTCAGTATGGAATTACAAGTATAATTGTGCTTTACATTTATAATAAATTACCTTTATTTGTAACCAAAGCAATGGAAAAGTTCCATTATAATTCTAATAATTAAACCAGGGAAAGAAACCAGTGAAGAGATGAACAAATATCGTCCAATTAGTTTATTAAATGTGACAGGAAGAGTGCTAGAAAAATTATTAATAAATAGAATAATGAAACATATACATTCGACAAAGAAGTTAAATGATGCATTGGAAGTAGCCTATTTAAACTCTCAAAAACTTACTTTGAAGACAGGAAGTAATTATGCAACTAAACAATATTGAGCCTAGAAGAAATATATACAAGGGATGTTCCCAAGGTTCATGCAGTGCGCCGGATTTTGGAAGATTCAATATGATTCCCTGCTTAATATAAAATATACCAACAAATCAAAAGTTATTGCGTTTGCAGTCGATTTAATAACATTGACGACAGGAAAGACATCAATAGAAGCAGAAAATTATGTAAACATTGAAATTCACAACATAATGAAATGGGCAACAAACAATAAAATTCAATTTAATGAAGAAAAATCAAAAGTAATGATAGTGTCCAGAAAGTCAAAATCGCGGCAAACTAAGATAAATTGATATCTGAATAATAACGTAATACATTAGGCAGACAACATAAAATATTTAGGGATATATATTGATAATCAATTAAGCTTTAACAAGCATATAGAATATACTACCTCCAAATGTATAAAAATGATCCATATTTTGTCAAGATCAGCTAAACTGAAATGGGGAACAAGTAACCAAGCACTAAAAATAATTTATAAGGGAGCGATACTACCAATGCTTTCATAAGGTATATCAATATGGATTCAAGCTATTAAATGAAAAAATAATTTAAATAAGTATAGATTAATTGACATCAAAGTTATTAAGGGTTTTAGAACAACATCTTATGAAGCAACTTGCATTTTGACTGCACTAACACCGATATTAACAAAACTAGAAGAATTAGTAGCCTATACAAAAATAAAACATATAATAAAGAGCAACACATATGAGAAGAGACATTAAAATAAGAATTAAAGAAATAATAGAAGGAAAGGAAAAATTAAGTGTTACAAGATGGGAAAAAGAATGGCAAAACAGCACTAAAGGAGCTCTGACTAAAAAATACTTATTAACTGATGAAGAAATATTAAAAATAAAAATTCCACATACATATGCATAAGCTACTATGTTAACAGGACATGGAAAACTTAATAGGTACTACTTCAGAGTTAACATTACTGACAATAAAAGTTGTGTATGTGGTTCTGCTGAACAAACAGTTAACCATTTGCTAAATGACTGCGTGAAATTAGTTACAATAAGAGATGGGTTGAAAAGAATAATTAACAAAACATAAATTTACATAAGGATTAGATTTTAGGACTACAGCTAGACAATATAGTTAAATTTGTTGCTTTTTAAATACTATAGGTTTCATTTTATTATTATTATTATAATCATTATTATTTGTTTTTCTTAATATAATTAGTAAGAGCTAATGTTATCGAAAAGTACACCATAAAGAATAATTAGTTAAGAGTGTTACGTAGGTAATTGATAAATCATAACTGGTGTTGTTTTTTGTGAATATTGTAAAAAAAATTGAATTTTTAGTATTAGCTAATGTATAAGACAATATTGAAATCACAGAGTATATAATTACACTTTCATGTAGTGTCTAGTATGATGGAGCATGCTAAAAATAAAATTTATTCACAAAAAAAAAAAAACACACCCACTCACCCACACACACACGCACACGCGCACGCACGCACACACGCACACACGCACACACGCACACACGCACACACGCACACGCACACACGCACACACGTGCACAAACACACACACACACACACACACACACACGAACACGCACATACGCACACACGCACACACGCACACACGCGCACACACGCGCACACACGCGCACACACACGCACGCACACACACACGCACACACACGCACACACGCACGCACACACACGCACACACATGCACACACACGCGCGCGCACACACGCACACACACGCACACACACGCACACACACGCACACGCACGCACACACACGCACACACGCACACCCACGCACATACACGCACACACGAGCTAACATCCTGGCCGGTCTTGGCGAAGCTTACCCAAAAGCTGTAAAATGAGCTAATAAGTCGATTTAGCGATAGCGAAAAAAAAGTCAATTGCATAACCTTCTATATTTACACTATATGTATGTGTGTATGTATGTGTAGGTTGGAAGGTAAAAATTAATTTTCCCAACACTATGCATAACATCAACTGTTAGATTAGAAAGTTTAAAAGCACCTGTAAAATACCAAGCATTTTGCATCAACTAAATGCCATCCATTCTACTCCAAGTTCTGTATTTATCACGTATTTGCAGACAAGCGTATTAAATTGCTTTATTGCAGATATTGATATAAGTGCATGTCCTGTTAATCATTAACTGTTTTTTGAGCAAATAGTTTCACGTACTCTCGATATTCCTAAGATTTAAATTGTAAGTAAGCTTTCAAAAGTTCCATTTTCTTTAATTTACAAATAGCAGTAGAATTTTACAAAAAATAAGTTAGTAAACACTACTAATACTTTATTATTTTATTACTATTATTAATTTATTTAAAAAGATTCAACTGTAGACGCATTAATACATATTTATTTAGCTACTCCTTATTTGAATAAGTTATAAAGTTTAAGTGAAACGAATTTTATGAGGTTTTTAGTGAAAGAATGGGATCATTTTGTTTATTGCCCTGTGAGAAGTTAGTGATTAGAAATGCAAAGTTAATTTTCAATAAATAGTATACTGGGTGTTTCTGAAATACACGGCAAAACTTGGGAGCGCATACTTCACGTGAAATTAAAAAAAAAGTTCCTGTAAATACGGGTCCGAAAACACTTCTTCAGGGAGCTAAAGCCCTTTGAAGATGGCTTTAAACTACTGGTTCTCGGTTTATAGCTCCAGAGCCACTTCAGCTATCGCAACCAATTTTGGGACATATATTTCTGTCAGTAAATCCAACTATTTGAGACCACTAAGCCAAGTTAACTTAGCCCGGAGCGTGAGTATCGGGGGGGGGATAGTTGGGTAAATTTGACCCTATTTTTCTAACACTTCGATTTTTTGCTATTTTGACATCAGATTATGATTCACCCATACCTATTACATAAAAAAGTTACGCCTAGTACGAGTCCGTTAAACATCACCGTTTCTTCAGAAATGTGCAAGACAGGGCAAACAATGAGTTCAAGTCTAAGAGCACGTATTGTAAAGTAACTATCAGCTTAGTATAAGACAGTAATAATTTAAATAAGGGATAGTGAAGACAGTTTCCTTCGGTTAATGATGAATCATTATACGAATGAAGAGATGGCCGATATGCACATTATGTATTGTCGATCTTTTGACAATGCTCTTGAAGCACGGAGATTTTATTAGGATGCCCTTCCAAAAACTTTGAAAGTATTGATCGTAGGATACGGGAAACAGGTATTTATTAAGCGATGCTATGTATTTTATTTGCTTCTCTTTAATCATTCGTTCGTTTAACGTATCCGTTGCTAACTGAGGAGATCACGAACAGCAAAAACACCCCAATATGTAGAAGCTGTCTTACGTGAAGAAATTCTTTTCTTCAATCTTACCATCAACAATAATTTAATTTAAAAGTATGTAGACGATTATTTAATAGAACCGTTTTTTCAGTTAATTGGGGAAACCTATCTTCAGTTTCTTCAAAATGATTTACCAGAATTACCAGAAAATGTCCCCCTTGTGCTAAGAAATAACTTGTAGCTAATCCATTATGGGTATCTTCCTTCGGGCAAGAAATTCGATGACGAGACGAGTCAGAAGATGTATTGAAATAAGAGGTGGTCATTTCGAAATTTTTTTATAAATTGTAACAATTTTACTGATTACTGTTTGCTCGTTACAACAAAAAACAACTTTTAATGAATTATTATTGTAGTAAAGCCTATGATCATAGGAAATGTTTTCTTATTTTTACGTAAGAGGTGCATTTCAAAGGGTTTGTTCCATTTTATCTTAGGATTGAACTTATTGTTTACCCTGTATTAATTTGTTTTTTGTCCATCTCTTAAGAAACGGTGATATTTAGCAACACTTGCTAAGCACCTTTTTCATGTAATAAGTATGGGGAAATCATCTGGTGTCAAAATAGCAAAAAAAAGTGTTAAAAATGTGTTCAAATTTATCCAATTACCCTCCTGGGACGTACACTCCTGGATAACGTTAGCTTAGCTCAGCGGTCTCAAATAATTAGCTCTACTGACAGAAATTTATGTCCTACATTTGGTTATTATAAATACAGTTATTCCGAAACTATAAAGCGGAAACCAGTTTCTGAAAACCATCTTAAAAGGGCTCTAGTTCCCTAAAGAAGCGTTATCGGACCCGTGTTTACACGATCTTTTTTCTTATTTTTACGTAAGATATGCGCTTTCAAGTTTTAGCCGTGTATGGTAGAAATATCATGATATTTTTTTAGTTAGTATTTCCATTTGTCGAAATGGCACGAAGTCAATTGTAGGCCGTCATGTCAAATGTAATCGTGCTGTGTTGCCTACTTAAATAACATATACAGCTATGGAAAAACATTATTGCGGGTCTGACTTATAATACGCTAGAAAGAAACTCAACAAGGATTATATGAGTGTGAAAGAGACATAACTTTACCGATGTTGCCACTTGTACATATTTCCATGTAGGCACAAAATATGAACTACTTAAGTTTGCTTCAATGTAGCTTGAATATTTCTAACGAAACCAAAGCAATTAAGATGATGTTGAAAAGTCGCGTGTTCTTTGAAACTATTAAGTAAATACTTTACACTTAAACATTAAATGATAATACCTCAAACCTCGAAGTTTATTGTAATTGCGAATTTATGACATGGTTCGATTACTGCTCGTAAGAAGAACCAAGAAGAAACTTACGAGAGCTACAAACAAGAACATTAACATTTACATTGATAGTATAACTTAAGTTTAAGGTTTAACTTTAGCATTATAATTCTTATTGAAAAACCAACTATTTTAAAAAATGAACAGAATACACTTTTTTCAAAACTCTGCTTTATAAGATTTTCGACAAGACCTCCACCTTACGCAAGGCAGTAACTCAATCTGTGATAAAATTCAGTTCGGGTGTTTTCTAACATTTCTTGGGTGATGCTGTTTAAAGAGTCTGCAATTTTGACACGAAGTTCGTCCAAATTGTTAGCACGTTCATGCCTGTGCCCATAAATTTGATGGGATACGTATCCCCAAACAAAAAAGTCGTTAGGCGCGATATCAGGTGACCGAGGAGGATATTTAATAGTATCTTTTCCACTAATAATACGGTTACGGAACGTAGTTTCCAAAAACTGTTGAACTCTTATTGCAGTATAAGCAGGGCAGCCATCCTCTTGATACCAAATGTCTTCCAAATTTATATTGCTGCGTTGAACAGCTGGAACTATCTGGTTTCTCAGCAATTCTAAATATTTGTCCGCATTCAAGTTTCCGTTGATAAAAAATTGACAAATTATGGAATTGCCCACACATTAACTGGTTAGTGGTATTGTGTTCGGTAAGGAATACTAATGTGCTTGTTTTCCGGAGAGTAACCAATAGCGACAGACGGATTGTGATGGCCATGTAAGTTAAAAGAGTACTAGTGGGTAAACAAAATATTTTCAATAAATCTTTCATTTTCATTAGCCCGATTCATCATATATTCGCAAAATTCCATACGCTTTTGATGATCTGGAAAAATTTCTTGTGCAGTTTACAAAATTATAGCAACGTATTTATTCCTTTTCCAGATATTGCGAACTGTTTTTGGTTCAATATTCATTTCTTGAGCAATTTTTGTACTATTGCACGGGAAATTAGTTTCTGCTAAACTACACATTGCAATTTCTTGGAGTTCGCGCTCTTCGTTTAAATTACGATCAGGATGCCCACCATCATTACCATCAATGCTACTGCATTTTCTACAACTATTTAAACATCCACATCTTTCAAATTTAGAAACAGTAAAGTTAATCATACTTTCTGATGGAATTGGCCTGTTTTCAAAAGAAAAAGCAAACCTGCCCATTATTCCTTGTGCAGTGCTTCCTGAATAATACCACTTAATAATCTGTATTTTTTCTTCAGTGGAATACATGAGTATTGTGTTGGAATTGTAAAAACACTGATTTTTAATTCTCGTTGACAGCAGCAATTAAATGTGTCATTGATACTAGCCTACTCAAAAGACGCATGTATGGCATCAGCGCTTCTAGTTTGTTGTGTACATGTATTCTCTCACTTAGCACATTGTACTGTCTTTGTTTTACTTATTATAAGTCAGACCTCCGATAATATTTTTCCATGCCTGTATAACTGAAACTTAATATTTTAACTCACGCATTACTAAGTTTCTTTTACTATCGCGCAGATTTGTATACATAATGCTCAGTTATCATAACGGCTACTGTTTATTTTCAAATATGTTTGAACACAGTATTTAAATCTTTGGAAAAGTTGCACAAACAATTTCCAACTCAATACAACTTCGACTTTACTTGTGAACGTTTTTTCATCCCCAAAATGGGAGATGGCAGTAAATAAACAATGCTTAAACTGTATTACTGTACTCTACAGATCGTTATGCCCTTCTTGAAATCACATTCGCGCGACAACCACCCTAACTAAAGGTTTACTGCAGAATACCTAAATGCAGAATGCCTAATTTCTAAAATAATTCCACTCACTATTTTGAAAATGTCATCAATTTTAGGGCGCTCAGGCAAAATCAACTACTTTTAAAGGTGTTTATGTATCACATGATAGTGCCGAGAAGAAAATACGAAACGGCAGCAACGCAAAAACTCCCAAATCTACGCCAATTTGGTATTTTAAAAGAAAAGTGTAATAATTTTATGAAATCCCCAGATTAGATTTTAAAATTCATTTCATAGAATGTACAAAGCTATCCTAAACTTTGTATGATAACACCACGCGTGGGCGATCTTTTTTTAAGCACAAAACGGTAAATTTTAATTCATCTTGAATGATACGTAACATTTTTGATTTTACATTAAAGTAAATTTACTAAAACTCTGACTGCTTTTTATCTTGAGTTTCAAAACATTATTCGATCACACGCTACTACTTTAGGTTAATTGTAAATAGAAGGGCTGTCCAGAAAGTAACAGACGTTTTGCGTTTGCGCGGCAGTGGGCCGGGCTAGCGCCGCCATCTTGACGTCAGAGTGTTCCTACACTCTGTATGCAACCAGCCGTGGTAGCCTGCACATCGTGCCTATAGTACTTTGTTTACAGTGGAGTGTTGAAATGAGCGCTACAATTGAAAATCCCGCCAGTTGTGAAGTACGGACTGTGATAAGGTTTTTGTTGGCGAAAAATCACAAACCAAATGAAAACTAGGACGCGCAATACAAAATAAGCGTCGAGGAAAACTCAACAACAAAGTTTTGTTTTTCCACGACAATGCTCGCCCACACACGGCCAATCGTACCCAAGAGCTCTTGGATGGTTTTGGATTTGGCGCCAAGCGACTACCACCGGTTCCCAGCGATGAAGACGTAGCTCGCTAGGCAATGCTTTGACACTGACGCTGAACTGCATGTCAGTGTAAACCAGTGGTTGAACTCGCAGGCGGCAGATTTCTACAGGCAGGCCTTGAAAAGCTTGTACCACGTTATGATAAATGCCTTAATTTAAATGGCGATTATGTAGAAAAATAGCCTAAGAGTTTACCTTCAAAATGTATAAAATAAAAATTGTTTCTTTCACATTGTTAATGTGTTATTTAAAAACGTCTGTTACTTTCTGGACAGCCCTCGTATAAATTCATTTGTGCACGGTAGTACCTTCATCTAAAATTCATGCAAATACTCATTTAACGACTTATTCTATATGCTCTGAGCTACGAAATGGTGAGAAATAATGCATAATGCTTCAAAATACTCACATTAGAACTGAAGCAATTTTAGTTTTTTTTTTTATGTTATTTGTTATTAATTATTATAAATGAGTAAAAAGGTGGTTTGAAGAAAAAATTTCATTTCTGTATTAAGTAATCACTTTCCAATTATAGCCATACGCCCATACCTGTAACATAGATGTATGATGGTATTAAAGACAATCCAATATATATGTTGCTTTAGTTTATTTAAACCAGATTGTAATGAACAAGTCTACTTGAGTTATTGGATAGTAATGAAATCACTAAATGACGTATTGTTATTCTGGGCAACTTTAATATACCTTTTTTTAATGATTGTGTTTAAGGTAGAATGTATCTAAGATATAATGAAAAATTAGCAATATTTAGTAATCTTGTATTTATATTTCAAGTATATTCATATAATAATCTTCTAAATATTCTAAATCTTGTCTTGCGATAAATGTGTGATAAAGGCGAAAAAAGAAAAATGTTCACTAATAAATGAGCATAGTTACCACACAAATGAACTCGCTGAACAGTCAACTTCTACAAGGTGATTAGAATATTGTGCATTACACTGTAGATGTTAATAAAGCTATTGATAGTGTTTACACGATTTTATTTGGTTGTGTTGATTTCGTGACTAAAAAACGAATTAAAATTAAAAACTAAATATGCTATCTGGTTTAACAATCAGATCATATCATTAATTAAGTGTAAGCATAAATTGTGTGTAAAGTGTAAATAATACTGTTATAAGAAACCAAGTGAAATCCATCATCAAGAATGCTTTCAATAATTCTGTTAGCAGTGTAGAATTACGGGTTTGAAGGATGTGAAAACTTTTAGTCTTTTAATCATCACCATCCAAAACAAATATATTAAACGAAATGTATTTGGATGATGACAAATTTATGGGAGATAAAACACCTAATGGTGGTACTTCATACAGACCGAGTTAGTATAGTCGTTGATTGAGGAATCGTTTAAGATACGCAACGGTATGGTAATATCCGTAGCCAAAGTTGGGTCTCAACTAGAGACGGCGCTAGTAGTAATGTGGATCTCAAATGTTTAGTTGCTCGTTAACTCTCGCCGTGAAAGTGTCTATATACTCTTAATTGGCAAGCGTGTTTGACGTCAGGTTTCTCCTACAAACTTTTAATTATTTATGTTTTTGTAAAGCGTGTCATTTTTCAAATAACAATTTAATTTCTGAACTAATTGATTAATAAAATAAATTTTGTTTTTCTTTATAATTAAAATTACATTAATTGTAAGAATTGAATAAATTAAAAAGTAAATTATTCATGTTGTTTGAAGATAAATTATTGCAATTATTCATCCTATATGATTAATTGATGAATATGCAAAAATTTTTCGTATTCTAATTTGATTAAATGCCATTAATCCTCTTACAATTATTGCCATTAAAATAATAATTATTATAAAAGATTTGAATTTAATATTTAGTATTAACAGGACTATAGGGGCAATTTTCTGTCATGTTAATATTAATATACAATTTATTCAATCTAATCCTTCAAGAACTTCTGGAAATCAAAAATGGAACGGGGTTATTCCTATTCTCATTAGAAGTCTTGAATTTATAATAAAAATAATTAATGATTCTTGATTTATTTTTGATGAAAATCTCGAACTTATTATTATTATGATAATTGCTAATAGAATTACTGATGATACAATAGTTTGTGTAATAAACTATTTAATTGAAGATTCAGAAGAAAGTTTATTTTTCTTGAATTTAAAATTGAATAATAGATAAAACATTAATTTCAAGTCCTATTCATATAGCTATTTATGAATAAGAGGAAATTGAAATCAAGGTTCTATTCTAATAATTAATATTGATAAAATAAAATTTGATAAAATTTTTTATTAAAAAAGAATCTTTATATTTGGGGTATGAACCCAAAAGCTTTATTTAGCTTATCTTTTATAAATTAGTATAAGATGTACATGAATTTTGATGTTCACAGGAATAGTTTAATTCTATTATTTATAATGAAGGTAAAATTTTACATTTTTATTATATCATAATAATCCTTTTGTCAGGCACTTCATTTGTTTTTGTTTTAATGTATTTGAATTGTTAAAATTAAATATTTGAATCACTTAAATATTTTTAGTTAATTAATTTTAGCATCCAATTTAAATTCAAGGCCAACAAATCACAGGTGAATATGTGGTACAGAATTTCTAGTTATTTGGAGAAAAAAGTGGTTGATTTTATTTTTAACCTCAATAAAAATTTACTTATTATATGTAACTAATTTTAATGTTATATACCATAACTTATTTATATAAATATTTTATTATTTATAAAGTTTATAATTAAATATTATTAATTAAGATAAACAGAACTCTACGACGAAAGTAGAGAGTGTTCTGGTTTGTCATCTTAGTTTAATAATATTTAATTTTATGACCTAGTTATTCTTTACTTAAGAAAAATTTATAGTTGGCTTTATGTTTAAACTGTTATACTAATAGCAGGCTTATGTTTATGTTTTAATTTTCAAATTTGACAAAATTGTTTACTACATCTTTAACAATTTTAACAAACATTACTACTGACGAAGATAACTGTAAGTGTTGTCGAAACGTTTAGATTGTATAATTTAAAGTACACCATTAAAAAATCCCAAAAAAAGATAAGTATTTTATTATGAGTGTTAATGGTGAAAGTTTACATTTTCAGTTATATTTTTATTTAATAGTTATAACATCGTATTATATGATTGTTATTAAATATTTATATATATATATATATATATATATATATATATATATAATAGAATTAATATATAAATATTCAATATATCAATAAAATGTTATCTTAAGAATTTAACATTATTGCTATTGGTCTTTCATAAATGATCATTTATATAAAGAAAATAATTTAAAAAAAAAACAACTTACGAGTTACTAGAAATTAAATTTGTTATTAATAGAATATTAATTTAAAAATTAGAAATTAATTAATTTGTTATTGCTTATTAATGATGAGCTTATGATTATATTTTAAATATATTTGAGGGGGGTCAATAAAATATTTATATTAATATACGTATAAATAAATTTTGTAAGTTTTAGTTTAAATTATTAATTTTATAACTTTATTTTTAAATGAAATTGATTGTTTTGTTTTTAAATAAAATTAAATTTTTCATTTATTTTGGATTATTTTTATTTAAAAATTTTATTAATAATATATTTGATTATTAAGTAATTTTATAAAATAGTAAAATTTAATTTATTAATAATTTATTTATTATTTAATTATTTTTAATTGATTAATTTATTTAAATTAGAATTAATTAAATTTAAATTTAAGAATAGTTTATTTTGGGGAATAATTTATTTAAATTTATAATTCAATTTGTATTAAATTTATTATTTAAAATGAATTTACAGGTAGAATTTTAATTAAAAGTTTTTTTTTTCAGTATTTAACACTGAAAATTTATTAATATATGTTTCAGTCAATTTTAATAAATCTAATAAAATTTGTGCCACCAATTGCGGTTATACGAATAGATTAATTGAATATTTTTGGTTTTAAATTTTAATTTAATTAAATTTGATATTTGAATTTTAGGTGAAATTTAAATTTGAATATTAATTATTATAATAATTTTAAATTCATTAAAATTAAAATATAAACTAGTATTGTATCAGGGTGGATTAAATTGAAATTATTTAAATGATTTTCTCGAATTTAAAAGGACTAATTAATCATTTATTTATTTGCGATATAATATTTTAAAATAATTAATTTGAAATGAAATTTTATTCGTTTTAAATATATCTAGTTTTTAAGAAAAGAATTTAATTCTATTATTATTTATTTAAGAATTAATTTTAATTTTTAAGTTTTAATATTAAATATTTAATGGATGAGCTTCTATTTAAAATTTAAAAATTTTAATATATCTATATTTTGTATAATTTTAATTGTTAATCATGATAATAATTTAATAGTTATTTATTATTTAATTATTAATTTATATTAATTTTAATTTGTTTATTAAAATTAATTTTATATTTTTATTATTAGTTATTATGATTAAATTAGTAAATTTGTTTTTACAGGTAAAAGATTTTTAGATTATAAAAGGAATTCGGCAAATTAATTTTCTGCCTGTTTATTAAAACATGTCCTTTTGAGAATAATTTAAGGTCTAATCTGCTCAGTGATAATTAAATAGCCGCAGTATTTTAACTGTGCAAAGGTAGCATAATAAATAGTTTTTTAATTGAAATCTGGACTGAATATGGAAGAGGGGGATTTGCTATGCTTTTTATGGCTGAATATTCAAGAATTTTGTTTATGAGAATAATATTTGTTTTTATTTTTTTTGGTAGATTATTTTTTAATTATTTTTGTTTGTATGTTTTATTTATTTCTTTTATATTTATTTGAACTCGGGGGACTTTACCTCATTTTCGATGTGACAAGCTTATATACTTTTTACCTATTTCTTTAAATTTTTAATGTTTTATGTAGCATTGAAGTTGTTTATTTTGTTCAAATTAGTTAGTTAATTAATTATAGTAAAGTTAATAAAGTAAATTAACTCTTTATTATATTTTCAAAATATACTTAAACAAGATCATTAACTTAATTGAATATAATTTTATCTCATAATTTTGATATTAAAAGTATAAGAGGAAAAAATAAGAAATATAACGTAGTTAAAATTTGCCTGTTAAAATGAAAGGATCTTCAACTGGTTTAGCTCCAATTCATATTAATATTAAAATAATTGTTAAAAATGAACAAATTAAAATTTTATTTAATGGATAGAATGAGTTTCTTTGCATTTTTTTTTAAATATTGGTATAATATTTAATAGTTCGTTCTTATGGCAATGATTATTTTCAGTCTTTTAATATTTTATGATAAAATTTATTTTTAATAGTTTTATGATTCCTTTATGTTTTTTAAAAAATTATGTTTGAATTATTCAGTTTTTATTTTTTATTATATTTTATATATTTTTTCTTTGTTTTAATTTTACATTTTTTTATAGTTCAATTAGGTATTTATTTGGGTGTGATTATTTAAGATATTTAATAATTTTACTTAGTATTTGAATTTGTACTTTAATAATTATAGCTAGAGGAAAAATTTATATTGAGAAAAATTATAGTGATTTTTTTGTTTGTTGTTTTGATAATATTATTTTCATTATTTATAACTTTTAGTTCAATAAATATATTTATTTTTTATATTTTTTTTGAAGTTAGATTAATTCCTACATTATTATTGATTTTAGGATGAGGTTAACCTGAACGTATTCAAGCTGGTATATATATATATATATATATATATATATATATATATATATATATATATTTGACTCGCGATAGTCCGACACGCTCGGTAATCCGACGCCGTATCTAGCCGCATTTCGCGCCTCGTGTTGTGACAGGATTCTCAAGTCTTCCTTTTGTTAGTAGCTCGCTGTCTTTACTAGTTCAGTGAAATGTTAAGTGTCAAGTGATGGCAAGTACAAGTGGAATCACTATAAAACGTAAACATAAAACATTAACTCTTTCTGAAAAATGGGAAATAATTAAGAGGTTAGACCGTGGTGAAACTCCAACAACTATTTCTAAAGCTTATGACATCGGGCGACCAACCATCTATGACATCTTGAAAAATCGAGAAAAAATTGAACATTTTGTGAAAACTGTTGAAGACAAAGAGAAAAACTCTTAGATTGGCTGAATTTCCCCAAGTAGAAGAAGCTCTTTATTCTTGGTTCAAACAGCAAAGGAACAGACAGGCTTGGATTTCTGGGGATCTTTTGAGGGAGAAAGCAAAATTCTTTTATCGTGAAATTACAAAAAAAGATGATTTCCGCGCCAGTGACGGGTGGTTTGAGAATTTTAAAAAGCGACATGGTATTCGTTATGTTCAGATGAGTGGAGAAATTGTCTGCTGACGAGACAGAAATTCTAACTTTATCAAGAACCTCACCTCGAAAATCACTGAATTAGGCCTTACGCCTGATCAAGTCTACAACGCCGACGAAACGGGATTAAATTGGCGCAACTTCCACAAAAACATTTGTGACAGATGATGAGAAAAAAGTGTCTGGGAGAAAACTTCTAAAAGAAAGAATCACTTTAATGGTTTGTTCAAATGCCGCTGGGAATCGTAAGTTGAAACTGCTAGCTGTAGGTAAAAGTAAGAACCCGCGGGCATTTAAAAACACCAAGATAGAAACTCTTCCAGTGGTATATAAGAATCAAGGACGAGCGTGGGTCACTCAAGAAATTTTCCGAGACTGGTTTTACAACGATTTTGTCCCAGAAGTAAAACAAGATTTGAAACAAAAAAAACTACCGTTAAAGGCCCTTTTACTGTTAGATAACGCCCCCGGACATCCGGCCGTGGAGGAATTGAGAGTTAAGACAGCTAATGGATTCATTGAAGCTATGTATTTGCCAGCAAACACAACTGCTGTCATTCAACCGATGGACCAAAATGTAATAAAAACATTGAAGGCACATTACAAAAAGCGCCTACTGATGGACATCGTCAGCCAGCCCGATGCAGACATCACTTCTGTTTTGAAGTCATTTAACATAAAGAATGCCATCCTTAACGCATCATTTGCATGGCAACAAGTAAAAACGTCAACTCTCATAAAATCGTGGAAGCATATTTGGCCAGAAAATCCACTCCTGAAAGAGAAAGAAAACGAAGATGAACAGTCTCAAGTTAATGGAGTTGTGGATGACACACTGACACTTTGTGGTAATATCACCGTTCCACAAGAACGTTTAGAAGACTTAAGAACATGGGTCTTAGATGGCAACTTAAATGCGGATGAAACAGATGATGAGATAGAACTGCAAGTCACGTCTACTGTTCAAGACGAAACAATCGAGGAGGCCGTGGAGGAAAAATATACCGTCAGCTGTGATGAAGCTATGGCGGCCGCCAACACATTAATACGCTGGTGCGAGGAGAGTGAACTGGACTTCAACAACGTTTTTATGCTGAAAGACATCCAAGAAAAAGGCATGACAGACTGTTTACGTAAGAAAAAACAAAAAACAATCACAGACTATTTTAATCCGTAAGTTTGCACAATGTTCGCTCTGTACTTTAGTTTTGTTTTTGTAAACGCTTAATCGTTTTGTGTTTTTCAATTTTATATGCAATAAATCTCTCTTTTTTGTGAAAAATAATGCCTAAATTGATTATTCTACACCTTTGATATCGAAGAGTATACAAAATAATACGTCAACAATTAATTTTCTTAACTTATATGGACAAATTCAGTAAAAATAAACTGACCTTCGGTAATCCGACACCCCCTAGGTCCCATAACTGTCGGATTATCGCGAGTCAACTATATATATATATATATATATATATATATATATATATATATATATATATATATATATATATATATATGATAATTTTATACTTTAGATATTTATTATCTTTCTTTTCATTAAATAATATTTATTTTTATATTTGTACAATTTTTGTTTTTTAATTAAAATTCCTATATATTCTGTTCATTTATGGTTACCAAAGGCTCATGTAGAGGCTCCAATTTCTGGGTCAATAATTTTGGCTGGCGTAATGTTAAAGTTAGGGGGATATGGATTAATTCGTTTTATAAAAATTTATATAATTATAGGTTTAAAATTTAATTTTATTATTATAATTATTGGTTCAATAGGGGGTTTTATTATTTCTTTAATTTGTTTACGTCAAATGGATGTTAAGTCTTTAATGGCATATTCATCAGTTTCACATATGAGATTAGTATTAGGAGGTTTAATAACAATAAATATATGAGGTTTATATGGTTCAATTGTAATAATAATTTCTCATGGTTTATGTTCATCAGGATTATTTTGTTTAGCTAATTGTTCATATGAACGTTTATCTAGTCGTAGATTGTTTTTAAAGAAAGGTTTAATTAATATTATACCTAGAATAAGATTATGATGATTTTATTATGTTCTTCTAATATAGCAACTCCTCCTTCTTTAAATTTATTAGGGGAAATTATATTAATTAATAGTTTGGTTTCTTATAGTTGAATTACAATAATTTTAATTAGATTAACTTTATTTTTTAGAGGTTGTTTTTTTAATTATTTATTAGGCATCAATCTTCTAAGGTTATTTTTCCTTTAGCCTGTTATGAATTATTTACTTGTTCCAAAACGTATTCTGAATATGTGCATATTTGTTGGTTAAATTTTTCCGTGTAATTCTGATAAATGTAAAAATTCAAGCACCTTTTTCATTTTTCTTTCATTTACTTCTAGCATTTTAGGAAATGGACCTCTTATATCACAGATTTCTCGTTGTGCTTGCACTGCTTGACAATCAGTGAAGAGATGTCGGATCGTTAATTGTACGTTGCATGTTTGGCATATTCCTCGGGGGTGATCCTATAAGTATGTGTTCGTGGGTCAACTTTGTATGACCTATGCGAAGTCTTGTAATGACTATACTGTTCCTTCTTGAGAATGCTGGGTATTTTTTCCGTTTTTTTGATCGAAGGTAGATGTTCTTTAAGGGCCCTATTTTGTTGATTCCAAGTATTTTGCCATTGGTCTAATATTTTATCTCTAATATACTCCTTTTTGGTCGCTTCTTGTGATGGGATCTGTAATGTGATCCTTTGTTTTGTTAATTGTACATATATGAGCGTATTTAATGTCCTGCACGTATTTTCATTCTTAGTGATGATCTCGTAATTAAAATGTGTTGACTTCATGCTGATTTTGCAAACATATTTTTGTAACAGCCACATGCGCCTGAACTTTAAGGGTAGAACACGAGCTTCAGCGCATAAACTATATGAAGAGCTTGTGGGAAAGCCCCCATGCAGTATCTTAGTGAGACATTTTGGATTGTGTCTAGTTTCTTCAAGAGAGATATGCATGCAGATCCGTATGCATTGCATCCATAATCTATCTTTGAAAGAATCATTGTTTTATAAATCCGTAATAGAATTTCCCGGTTTGCACCCCAGTTTGTGTTATTATTATATTCAAGACTTGTTTGGATACTGTGTATATATATTCTATGTGGTTTCTCCACGAGAGGGTAGGGTTAAGAATTATGCCAAGAAATTTTGTTTGAGACACAACTCTGATTCGTTTATTTCCAAGGTAAAGTTTAGGCTCGTAATGCGGTGTTCTTAGCTTGCAGAAATGCATAGACACTGTCTTTGAGTGAGAAAACCGGAATCCTACTTTTTGTGCCTGTTCCACTATGGTGTTAATTGCTTTCTGTAGCTCGTTGTTAATTGCAGCGCCTCTTTTCCCGGACCTATAAATCGTGATATCGTCAACGTATATAGAGCGGCCAATTGTTGGTTTTAGTGTAGTTGTGATATCATTTACCGCAATAGCAAACAAAGTTACACTAAGTGGAGAGCCTTGAGGTATTCCATTTTCTAAAATATGTTCGTCGGACACTGCTTTCCCTACCCGCACTTTAAAACGTCTATCATACAGAAATGACTTTGTGGTATAGGCTAATTTTCCCTTTACCCCCCATTTATGCAGCTTTTCGAATACGGCATATCTCCAAACTGTATCATAAGCCTTCTCTATGTCGACAAATACAGCTGTTAGGTGTTCTCTTCCTCCGAAGCTTTCATAGATGGCGTTGACAGTTGCACCAATTTATCATTTGTGCTATAATTTTTCCGAAATCCCGCCTGATAATGATTTGTCCAGTTATTTTCTTCCATTAAATTGACCACTCTTTTATTGATAATCTTTTCTAAGAGTTTTTCCATACAGCAACATAAAGAGATCGAACGGTAGCTGTCCGGTTCTAACGGATCCTTACTAGTTTTTAAGACAGGTACTACCATTGCAGTCTGCCACAATTCTGGATACTTGCCTTCGTTCCAAATTTTGTTGAAAGTATAAAGTAAATCCAGCAATCATGAGTATGGTAGGTTTTTCAGCATTCCGTTTGGGATATCATCGATTCCAGTCGCACCTTCCTTAGCTTCGTGTAGAGCTATACGGAGTTCTTCCATAGTAATTGGCTCGTTGTAGCTTTGATAGGTTATTTCAGTAAGTTCTAAGGGTGGCTGCTGTGTCGTCATTTTAAATTTAAAATCTGCACTGTAGTTATTTGTACTGCTAACCTGTTGGTAATGATTAGCTAGTTGCTCGGCTACTGCTGCGGGTTCGGTAAATAGATTGTCTTTAATTTTCAATTTTGGGAGGCTTTTATTGTAACGTTTCCCGGAGATGGCACGGATTTTAGTCCACAAGTCTGTAGTAGGCGTTGTTGTTTGTAATGAGCTGACGTAACTTCGCCATGAGGACCTTTGTGAGGTTTTAATCTCGTCGTGCTATTGCTCTGAGTTTTTAAAATTGATAAGGTTTTCTGTAGTGGGGTTTTTGAAAACTTCTTCAGAGCGACTTTTCTGCCTTAATAGCTTCACCGATTTTGGGTTCCACCAAGGTACAGGTATTCGGTTTACTTTGTGGCTTGTCCTAGGAATTGATATTTCGGCAGCTTGCAGAATCGATTCGTTAAGGTCGTTTTACCATATATTTATTCATTATTTCTATATTTTTTTATAATTATTTCTCCTAATTTAATTTAAAAAACGGTGTTTCCTTACCTTTTGCGGAGAAAATTAAAAATTTAGGTTTAGTTTCAGATCGTAAATACAATTTTAGTGATCATGTAAGTTACGTGATCAAAAGGGCCTAGATGAAACTACGATTATTATTTACTAATAAGTCAATAATATAATTTTAAGTTTAGAAAAAAAATTATGTGAAGTATTAATTTCTCCGATTTATGGATATTGTTTAACTGTTTATTACCCATTTCTAAATTACATTAACAGAAACAGGCTCCAACATCTACAAAATACTTGTTGCAGATTTATGTATGGTCTACGTAAATTTGACCATATTAGCGATTTCATGCAAGAATTAAATTGGCTCTCCTTAAAACAAGGTGGAAATTTCATTTCTTAAATTTTATACATAGAATTGTTATAACGAACAGTCCTGCATATCTGCGCCGCAAATTAATTGGTAGAAATGAAATTCACTCTAAAAATATCAGACATGTAAATAATTTTACCATACCTGCACATCGTACAACATTGTTCGAATGTGGTTTTACGTATAATGCGACAAAACTGTATAACGCCCTGGTAATCGTTTTTAAAAATTACCCCTTAAATATTTTTCGTAAAAAAATTCGTGGTACGATTTGACTGTTAGCAATTTATGTTTTTGCTTTATATTGTACATTTATAAATAATCATTGGATACACAGGTAGCTATTTATTTGGTATCAATTTAGTTTCATATATTGGAAATAAAAATATTATTTTAAAGAATAATAATAGCTAGGGAAACAATACCGTTTACAGTATGTAAGGTTTTTATTTATCTATGAGTATGTAGACGGATGGCGCCGACCCGACAATGACAATCAGTCTCGTCATGACTCGTGCAGTCGAGTAATCAGTTCAGAAAATTTGCAACGATGTCGTTAGTTTACAAGTCAGAAGCTTGTAGGTGGTGGAGAGCAGGGGTTCCATTAGAAAAAGACAGCATGTTGGGAACGCAATTTAACATTACACTTGCGTGTCTTAAAATTTTTTAGTCAATGGTATAGTGATAACACGACCTGCTTAGCATTCGGGAGGTAACGGGTTCGATTCCCGTTAACGTCTAACCTGTATGAAATTGTTTCATGGGGTTGTCCTCATACATATGTAGCTTATATACACACCAGGTGTGGCTATTTAGGCGAATACTGAGATAGTATTTTCCCCCTCAGAACCCTAACTCCGTTCCTTTCTATCCTATCCTGACCGCACCTTAGCCCCTTTGAGCCGAAATAATGCACACAGGGTAAGTTTTTTTTTTCATTGTTTGTATGGTGAAACCACAAGAGTTACACATTTGCTTAAATGGGGAAAGTTTTGCTTCTTTAGAAGAATAATCCAGATACGCTTTTGTTGATTTCATAAAATGCATGGCTTGCTAGATATTTGTAAAAAAGTAAAATTTTCCAAAATCGTTTCAGCGCTTTAATTCATTTATTTTTAAAGGTAGATCAAAATTGCTTAAATACAATTTATAGATAATTTTGTGCCGAATGCCGTCATCGTACTAGTTTTTTAATTTTGTTTAGCATTTTGAAGTTATGAAGCAAAATTGAATTTTTTTAAATGGAAACCATAATTGGCTATGACATATTTTAATAGTGAATTTTTTTCTGATTGTCATGATGTAAGGGTTGTATCACTTATTTTAATAAATAAACACACGTTTTTCTATTATTAAGTCTAACGGAGATCATATCTTGCCATGGAAAACAAAATAAATTTACAGTGAGTGTTCGAAATGTCCACCATGTTATCGACACACATGCGACACCGTTTCAATAGGGAGTTAACAGCATTCCTAATTTTAGGCCCATCTAATCTGTTAAACGCATTAATAACAGATTCCTGTAGCTCCTGCTGGGTAGCATATGATCGCACACATACGATATCTTTTATTAGTCAAATACAAAAAAGTCAAAAGGTGAAAGATCAGGGAACGTGCAGCCCATAAAACAGGACCATTTTTGCCTATCCACGAGTTTGGAAAAATTTTATCTAAATATCTTTTAACTTGCGCCTGATAGTAGGGTGGTGCACCGTCGTGTTGATACCACTGTATGTTTGCACGGGCTTATAAATTTAATTAATCTAGGATATTTTTTAAATCTTCCCTAAGAAATTTGCAAAAGGCAAACTTAATCTGAGGTCGTCTTTCTTGTAAACGGTGAGGATTTGCTTGCGCCCACAGGTGTTCATTATGGCGATTGACAGTTGGTAAAATGTGTTTCGCCGGCCCATAGTATCTGCATCAGAAAGGTGTTATTTTCATGACACATATTTATGAACCAATTACAAAAATTTAATCATCTTTCATCATCACCAGGGTGCAAAGTTTATCCAACTGAATATTTATAAGGATGGTATTTATGTGTTGCTAAAGTTCTCACTACTGTGCGTTGTGAGATTGCAGCATCTTGTGCAATTTGCCGTGTTGATCTAGATGGATTTGGGTTAACAACAGCTAGAACATTTATCTGCACGTTTTCATCAATATTACCCCTATTTGTGGGCTTCACAAAACTCCCACACTCTTTTAAATTGTTGTATAAATTCTTGAAGATGTCTAAAGATGGTTGAGGGCCATCAAAATACAATAAAAAATACCGTTCGGCCACTCACTGTAAATAATGAAAAAATTGTGTATAAAGGATATGATGGTCTGAAATGGAAAAAAATGTATGCAGATAAGATTCGTTATACATAATGAAAGAGTTGAAGTATGCTTTAGCTTCCCCTTTACTTTTTATTTTTAACTTGTCAATGGAACAACAAATTTTTCCTTCTCAATGGAAGAAAAGAGAGAAGATAACAAAAGTTATGCCCATCTTCAAATCTTAGTTATACAAATCAATTGTCAACTAGTTGCAATTTTGAATATTTAAGCAAAAAGCGTTTTGTAGCGACTCCTTAGTAAAAATAATATGAATTTTGTGTTGACATTTTAGTACCGAAATAAACTTAAACAGAGTGGTTGTAGTCTTCATAGACCTTTCCAAGACTTTGACAGTGTCAAAATGAGTTAATTTTAAAGAAGTTAGTCAATTTAGGTTGCTCTAGCAGGAACTTAAAGTTATTTACCTCATATCCCAACTCAAGGGAACTATCGATTCCCTTTACGAATTTTAATTCTAATTACTTTGTAGCTACTTTTGAGGTCCCCTAAGGATCAAAATTAGAACCGTTATTTTTATTTATTTTATAATAAATGCATGTATAGTTATAGTTGTATCTAGAAACGATGCATGCAACTTAAGGCGGTCAATAAGCGTAACAATTTAGGTATATCGTTCAATACCAAACTTTCCTTCGTAACTCATATAAAAGTTTTGGTAACAGATTGCTATAAAACATTAGGCTTTATAGAAAGTGTGACAAAAAATGTTTTGATGCAACCGAAACTGTATATGTTACTCTAATTGGATTTAGACCAGAGTATCGGTTATATGGTCTCTTTACCATTACAAATATAGTGAAAAACTTGAAATTATTCAAAATAAATCACTAAGATATTTATAAGTGAAGAAGCTTAAAATTGTATGCCTCAGAGGCTTCCTAAGTGTTACGATGATAATGTTATTTGATACAGAGAAATTATCTGTAAAACGAGACGTTGCTTCACTGTTTTAATTTTTAGTTTGACAACTGATGTGTTTAATTTAAGTCCTTTTTAGAATAAATTTAGTTGTTTCCTTAGACTTATTGTTTAGTTTGTAAAGATCCAGCTTAACTTTACTAAAATTTATGTAATTAATTCTTTTTAATTGCCCTACAGTAATTAAGATAGGTAAAGTTGTATAAAATTAAAACCCATTACAAAAGATTGCGCGATATTGCACCATAAATAATTAATTTCAATCCCCTCGACGTAGATACTAAAAAGCATCAAATGCTCTTACGTCCGCGAACCCTCAGCCAATCACAGCCAGAGGACCCCTGCATAGAAGCCGGATCCACCCACCGCGAATCAGCTATAAAAACCGCGGCGCTACCGGAAGAAATCCTACTTTTATCGCGACTACTTCCTACTACTTTTTCCGCGACTACTCTACTTCAATCGCGACTACTATTTTTTGCTATTTTTGTTATTTCGCGACTCCGCTATCCTGACACGCTCGCGTCTCCAACAGCCAGAACCGAGATCCAGACCGCGCGCCTGCCGTAGTTAGTTTCGTTGTATACGTCGCCGACCTGCCGATTACCGCATCCGTTTATCCTGAACCATCGTACATCTTTAGTCGCGTTACTTCGCCGCCGTCACCAGTAAATCAGCATTATACAATCAAACTGCTGGTTGAGATACGCGAAGGTTAACAGCACGTAAGTTTTATTGCACCACTTTTCTTAAACCTTACACCAGACACCTAGAGAAACGACAGGCTGTATAGTCTGAAGTTATCTAACCGTTCCAGTACACACTCTAGAAGTATACGCCGGGCTGTATAGCCTGAAGTTACCTTCTGCATTCATACACACACTAGAAGTATACGCCGGGCTGTATAGCCTGAAGTTACCTTCGACACACATACACACAAACCAGGACGTTGCTACTTCGGGCTAACGCCCAGAAGGCATCTTCCACTTACTCCAGCGGCAAGAAGGGTACTCGCTCAAATTCTACCGCTCCACCCGGGAGATCCCTTGGTACAGCAGTCGACGGGCTGGACCCAGAATCTTACGAAGGGCTCTCCATTAACCAGATATTACACATACATTACACATACAATACACCGACCTGATCCTGAGGAAAATTAGTAATACAAACAAGCGACGCCTTGACCTAGAGGTACTGTCAATACCAGAAGCCGCATTCGTACAGATAAAGACGAACCCGTGGTGCGTCTACGTGATAAATTACATTTAACGTACTCCTGCGTCTCGCAATCGCATATAAATCACTTACTTGAAACACCTGCATTCCGTCGGAAACAATTCTCAGAATTGTTCAATTTATTACACGCAGTCCTAAAAGGTCGTGTAAACTCGCCTACGATTAATTCGTTTATAACAATTAATAAAGAAGCATTCTTTAATAATAATTAACGTAAAAGATCGTGATAAACTCCGTCTTCCCTGTATTTGTTAGTTAGAATAAGTTTCGCTCATACGAAAAGTATACGCGTAAATACGTTCTCCATTAATTAAGAAATCCTGAGATTAACCTGTTTAGTTAGGGTAGATAATTAAACGCGTACGTACAATTTACATTTAAAACATGTAAATATTAACCTGTCCTGTATAAAGCATTCCAAGTACTGAGCTCATATCCAGTCAGTCTGAAAGCCAAATCACGTATAAGAATAGTCATGCGCACCAAGGTTGCTTTAAATTATTGATTTTCTATTTGACCTGCTTAAAGACACCAACGCGATCATTTCCCCGGCTTATCTAAGAGGTAGAATTTTACACAGCGCCACCTGAACAAATACCAGGCTACCGTGTACAGGGCAGGCCTGAGCGGTCGTAACAGACAAAATTAAATTGTCATTAGTAGGATTTTTGGGTCATAACACACCAGCAATTGAACCCCAATAATTTATATTTCCACAGAAGCGGCTCAGGATCCAGTAACAACCACTACCGTCCACGAGGGACCAGCCAAACGGGCGCTGCTAACCAGGACATCCCGGGTAACACCCAATAAGATTTATTTTGTTGTATTATTGTTAATTTATTTCCTGTAGGTTAGATTATTTTAGTTTTGTAAACAAATAGGTAATATACGCTTAAAATAGTTTTGTTGTATTATCCAAAGTGTACAGTGTTGAGCACCAGGATACGAACCACCCCCGTCTTGTTAAGACAAGACCCGATTTGAGCTAGACCGAGGCAAATTAAATTAAGCCCTTTTAATTTAATCAATTATTGTAAAGCAAAAAGAAAGGGCGTTACATAAATGCCACTCCTTCTTCCCCTGATTCGCCATTTATGTAACGCCATTTCTTTTTGCTTTACAAGTTTAGTCTAATTGAGCCTAGATTAGTTTAGTTTAATTTGGGCTACAAGTAATAGCTTTTATTATACATTGTTTGGGTATTCTTGTTTTCTCTTCTTTGTGTAATTTTTGTGTTACACTGGAAATGAAAAGTCTACTTGCATTTAGGCTTTTTAAAGTTCTACTAATTGTTGAATTGAATCCTATATGTGTTGTCTATACCGGGTGTCAGCGAAATCATTATACATATCTTAACTTTGTTAAAACAAGAGATAGAAATTTTAAGTTTGGGATGAAGATTTAGTGGATAAAAATACATTTCTTGACATTAAAAAGTTGAATTTCACTTCCGGTTTTACCGGAAGTAAGTAAGTACTCGTTACTTTAGAAAATAATTCAATGAATAGTCCACGAATAATTCTGCTTAAATAATTAGTATTTGTGATTTTACGTTGTACGAAAATTACTAATGTTTAGAAAAAAATTTCACCAATATTTCAAATAGAAAGAACTTGTTCAATTCTCTGATTAGAGAGATTGAGTGTTTGGGGTTTAATGTGAGGGATACGCCGTCACTCGTATCAATTGTAGACTATCAAAGACTAATTTATTTGGTATTATTTACACTTTATATACAGATTTTAACATTACGTATTTTATTGTTTGACCCAGTTACTAGGTCATGTTTATTCACTTAAGCGCCTTTTTGTGCTTACTAGTTATAATAATATGTGTGTGTAATTTGAACCTTGCACACTTTTGTATCAGCACTATTGTTGCAATAATTAACCTGCTTTATATTCATTCTACTTACTAATCGTTTTATATATTTCTTAATTGTTATGTCTTAATTCTAATTATATTTCTTAATTTATTACTAAAAAATTGTTAAAATATCCTGTTTAATCTATGCAAGATTAAACATGCTGCCGGGCCCGAAGTTCATGTTCAATTGCAGATTGAACATTCTGCCGCGACGAGGTGGTTGGGATGGCGTAAAGTTGTTCCATCTGGAATCTTTCTTCTGTTTCTCCGGGTTTTTTCTTTCGATGTATTTTTGTCCATGCCTGTATGTTCCCCAGATTGCTAGGGCTATTCCTAGTAGTATTGCTGTACTTGCGAGACTGTTTAGTCTGGAATGTGATGATATCTTCTCCCAGTGGGTGTTGATTATATCTTGTTGGTTCTTGGTTAATGCGTTGATGTCCTTGTATACTTCGTCATTTACTCCAAATATTGATGTCAGAATGTCCCCTAGCATGCCCCGTTTCTTTCTTGAGTGGATAATTGCTCGTATTCCTTCTTGTTTCTTGTGGCTTGCCGGCACAGCTTGTCAAACCCTTGTGTAGCGTTTACTGCTTCTATGATATCCTCTTCAATTTTAACTGTGTTGAATTGTAGATCGATCCGGAATGTACCTCTTCCGATTCGTGCATTACCTATATGCTCTACGTATAGGCCTGGATCTGGATGTTCCATCGTAAAATTCGCTTTTGCAACTGTCAACATTGTTAAGAGTCCAAGTGCTACTTGTAGTACGTGACATTGTTTTCGTTTCTTCCTTGCCCGGATGTCTTCGTGCTCGTGTTGTTTTTTGGCCGGAGAGTGTATGGGGATCAAGTTCCGAATATGCCTCTTGCTGGTTTTACCATCTGGTTTGCGGGTTGTTACGATGCGAACCTTGCCATCTGCTGCTGCATGGACTTCTGTTACTTTCTCTAATGGCCACTTAGCGGGGTGTAAACTTTCGTCCTTTACTAACACTATGTCGTTTACTATCACGTTGGTGCAATAATTAACCTGCTTTATATTCATTCTACTTACTAATCGTTTTATATATTTCTTAATTGTTATGTCTTAATTCTAATTATATTTCTTAATTTATTACTAAAAAATTGTTAAAATATCCTGTTTAATCTATGCAAGATTAAAATACTAAATACCCATAAGAAAGTAAATCCATTTCACTATCTAAAAACAACACAACAAAAGTTAACTTCTAAATCAGCTGGTATAGTACCAGGGTATAAAAAAAATTAAAATTGGACTTTTTTCGGATGTAATTAAAAAAAAACAATTTTTATACCTAGGTACTCTACAAGGTAACGAACAATAAATATAAAGCCATAATAAAACACTGAAATGTAAAAAAGCTTACAAAACTACATACTGCAAACTGCATACTTTGTATTGGTTGGTGTATTCGGTGTTGAAGATTTTCTAGAGTTGCAGGTGGTGTTTTGTAGACCTTTTCTTTTAAGTAGCCCCAAATGGAAAAATCCATTGCGGTTAAATTTTATAGCATTTGTGCCCAACCATTGTTGGCTAAATCTCTTATTTAAATCATTAGTCACAATTCGTGAGTTGTGGGCAGGTCTTGCTGAAATATGTAATTGTTTGCTGGAAGATTATTTAAAAAAAGTTCAATTTCGTTCTGTAGACAATTTAGATACATTTATCCATTCCGGGGTAGATTGAAAAAAATTGTTACTATAATATGGGATCCAACGATTCCTAACCAAACGTTAATTGCAAACCGTTCCTGGAATGCTCCATCTCTTACTAACCCGCGCTATTCCGAGGCCCAATATCTGGTATTTTATTCCCAGATAGGTAAATCTTGATTCATCCGAATAAATAATTTTGTGATGAAATGTTTCTTCTCGATTGTAATTTTCTAGAACCCAGTTGCAATATGCAAGTCTTCTAGGAAAATCATTTTCATATAAATGATGGTGACTTTGGTACTTACAAGACTTAAAACTATGCTTTTTTTTAATTCTTATTACGCTTTCATGGCTAATATTTAAATAATCTTCTAAATGCGGAAAATAGGTAAAATGCGGTGCGTGGAGATCTGGATATAGCGTGTAATCTTGCTGCAGATGTGGAATTTCTCATACATTCGCCATAAATGATCAACATATTAATTTGTTCTTCCCAAGTATAAAATGGCATTTTAAACAAACTATTTTTACTTAATCTAGGTAGCCAATGATTTTTAACAATTAAAAACTATAACGTTTTGGAAATGAAACTATCTGACAATTATATTTCCATTCAATTACTCGTATGTTTTTCCAAGACTACTTAGGTAAATGCCTAACTGATTTTATGCTAAATGCTGTTTTTTTTTTAATTGTGACCGTTTCAACAGTAACTGAAAGTTTTAATGAATCCAAATAATAGGTTTGCCATGCCCTACGTTTTTAACACTGCCAAGAGTTTGCATTCAATTGTTTTTTCAAAGCGTACTAATTAAATGTAAACTGAATTTTATTCTAAATAAGGACATTCTTGAAAGAACAGAATTTTATTTATTACTATTATTTTATAACACATGATTTAGAAGTTAACTTTTGTTGTGTTGTTTTTAGATAGTAAAATGCATTTACTTTCTTATGGGTATTTAGTATTTAGTGCTTTCTATTTGAAATATTGGTGAAAATTTGTTCTAAACATTAGTCATTTTCGTACAACGTAGAATCACAAATACTAATTATTTAAGCATAATTTTATAAATTCCAATTAAGAGATTAAAAATAAATAACATTCTTGGACTATTCATTGAAGTTATTTTGTAAAATAACGAGTACTTTTTTCAAAATGGCTGAACATTGAAATCAACAAAAACTAATAGCAACTAAAGATCGGAATAGGCTCCATGAATAACACATGAACGGATACGCTGTTCGGAATGGTGGTGGTTCTATCTAATCTAAACTAGACACACAAAAACTACTGATGCCCCAACAGCGCATGCGTTATTCCTATCTTTAGCTGCTACTCAAAAACTTCGCCTGAACCGCCATTTTGAAAACAAAAGACGACTTGTGATACATCATTGGAATGGGTATTTAGAAAGGTATCGTTCTATGAAAAAAAATTGGTAGGTTCCTATTTAAAATAAGGCCACTTCCGGTAAAACTAGACGTGATAGTCATCTGTTTTTAATGTCAAAAAATATATTTTTATCCACTAAATCTTCATCCCAAATTTCAAATTTCTATTTCTTGTTTTAACAAAGTTAGGATATGTATAATGCTTTAGTTGACACCCGGTATATAGATCGTTTTAGATTGATATTTGTGACATACGGCAATGAATATGTATTTTGGTTACTATTGTTGAGAAAATAAATAAATACATTACTTATTCTCAGGGTGACAATGATGGATAGTAGTGTATTCTTGATAGAACTGTTTCAACGACTTTCTAGATTGAGCGTTTTGAAAGTGGGCAGACTTTAACAGATATGTTCCCAGATAAAAATAAGCATAATATTACCAACTACTCTTGATATTACCTAAAAAGTTAAAGGAAACAAGAATTCTTTGGCAACATATATTTTTAGGTATTATTCATTTAATACTACATATATTGATAATGTGATCTTTTTACAGTCCCGATACACTGGAATGTCCATCAAGCAACGTTATCAGTACTCGGTATAAATGCAATATTAAAGGAGAATGGATGGATTGCACTAGAAAACATTGTTGTAGCGACTATACCTTTATAGCTGGCAGGTAAAATCTTATATTATATAAAACGATATTGAATCAGATATAAAGATAAATGCTAAATCCTTATTCAAATTTTATAAGAAACGGTTGAATATACAAAAAGAGACATAAAAAGGTTTGCGTTAAAATAATTTTTGATATATAAAATGTTTTATTTATGTACGATAAAGTGTTTCTTTCTGTCCTCCGAAAGGTTTAACATCGTAAACATATTGAGACCATTATTTTTAATATTAAATGAAGTGAAAGAATTGTATGTTTTATGCTGAGTACCTACGAAAAATCGATAAGATGTAGTAGTATGTGTTAAGATCTATAATACGTAAAGAAGACATTATACAACATTCTCCATCATTTTCTCAATAATGTTTACAATCCATTAGCATACCCGTTCAGCACAATTATTTACAACATTCTATTTCTTTTCTGTATAACTTCTGATGCTCGTCTTAGTATCAACACGTCAATGCCAAACCTATTTTTAATTAATTTTGGGAAGTTGGTAGGTTACGTTATGATAGAGACCGCGAATAAGAAACTATGATGTCACAATAGTGGTCCTAGCATTTTCTTTGGTTATACGCGCTTACGAGTAATAGAATATGGTTTAATATATGGTACAAACTTAATGTTGTACGAAGAAAAGTGATGTCACAATCTCTTCTTCGCTCGCACATAAAGGTGGCTACGGCTTAAGTGTACTTAACATTCGCATCCTTAACGTAACCTACCAACTTCCAAAATGTATTAAGAAAGGTTTGAGAATGAAGTCTTGACACTAAGAGTGTATCGGAAGTTATACAGAAAAGAATATGTTTAGGAACTATTCACTTTTTTCCTTCCTGCCAGGGCTCGTCTAGTCTTGTTGTTTCCAGGACATTGCTGACATTCAGGCTTATTTGTTCTCCCTGGTTGGTCTCACACCCACTCTATAATGTTAAGTCCCCGTGACATATGAAGCAGTTCGCGCACTTGAAGTGCATAACGGTTTAAGGTTGTTCACTGCAGAATCTATAAGTAAAGGCTCCTTTTAGTGTTCTATCCTCTCCAGGTGTATTTTAACAGCAGTGTGTCCTGTTAACGTTCCCGTTCGGATTCTAAGATTTTGTCTACTTAACCGTAGTAGTTCTGAAGCTCTTTTTGAACAAGGGCTAACTATGGAGGTCTTGCTGTGTATTAATCCTGGTCTATTAAACCAGTAAGTCTTATGCTGCTCCGAAATTCATTCTTTGATGTACCTGCCAACATTTCGAGTCACTCCCAGAACAGGTTCTGATTCGTAAAATGGTTTAGTACCCCCTGCCTAGCGATTTCGCCCGCTTCTTCGTTTGCTTCGATTCCGCCAATGGCCTGGAACCCATTGTAGGGTGACGTAGTTACGTGCCGCCCGATCGTAAGGCTCAATAGAGCCTAGATGCCTGATAGTATAAAGATGCGCCTATGTGTATAGTGCTTTAATTTATTTTCCCACGCGCATTCCAGTATAGCGTATATCTATGAAATACGGAAGCATATTTTCTAAGTCGATTAATAAACGTAACACACAACATAAGATAACATTTCCTTGCGGGTAGGAAAAAAATCCCTGCCTCGGTTATTTTGAAATCTTTCTCCGTGCTTTCCTATCGCTGCATACGTCCCTAGCTTCCGTAAAATTCATACATTGTCTCTGGCATGCCCTTTCACTTTTAAAACTCCTTATTCTTTCTTTTATCATACATTCTACTGCATTCAGCTAAGTTTTACGCGGCCTACAAGGTCCGACCTTACCTTAATCATTCGTTGTTCATTCTTTGATATGACTAAACCAACGTAGTATACTACTTTTACACCTATCTGTCACCGCCATTTTCCTTCATAATATTCCTCATTTTATCACTTCTGGCTTTACCGCACGAGCTTCTCAGAAATCTCATGCCCACGGCATTTATTTACCTTTCGTGCTTTTTTTGACATACCCATGCTTCACTTCCACACACTGACGGGACAAACACGCCATTATAGTTTGCTCGTTTCGCAGCTACGACCATGCTTTTGTTTTTCATTATCGTCCATATACTTCCAGTCACTTTCCTTCCAACATTGACCCGTCGTCCAATTTCGCTATCCATTGTACCAACAGCAGTGAACATTTTACCCAAATATACCAACTCGTTCACCTGTTCCACAATTTCATCATGCAGGGTAAATAATCTACCCTCCTCTTCACCTTCCCGACTGAACACCACAATCTTTGTTTTGTTCACGTTTACTTCTAATTCCTTGCTCTCACAAACCATACCAAACTTCATCAAAGCAGTTTATAACTCATCTGCATTCTCACTTAATAAGACTGTGTCATCTGCATGCATCAGAACTCGTACATTTTCGTCACCACCTATTACACCAATTTATCCGTACATGCTTGCCTAACACACTTATCCATGTATACATTGAACAACCACAGTGATATCACACACCCTTGTAGAACTCCTTGATCAATATTAAACTATTCACTCACGCCTCCTCTCACCACTACCGTTATACACTGCTCGTATTCTGTTTATTAAACCTTTACTTATTCCATATTTATTTAATATTTCCGACAGCTTCTCCCTATTCTCTCGAACATATGCTTTCTCCATATCTACAAACGCACAGTACAGCTTCTTTTTTACACTTAAACACCTTTCGCTCACCTGCTGAAGAGCAACCTTCTGATCAACACATCCTCGGCCTCGCATAAAGCCACCCTGCACATCCCAAATCTTAGATGGATAGTTTCGCGTACTCTATTCAACAGTACTCCTCCAAATACTTTACCAGGTACACTGAGCAAACTTATTTCTCTGTAGTTTTTGCTAGCACTCTTGTTCTTAGCGATCTCCAATCCTTCAGCACCTTTCCACACATAAGGCTTACGTTAAATAATTCACACAACCTTTGTGTAAGTTTTGCACCTCCATTTTTTAGCATTTCACCAGTGATTGCATTCACGCCCGCTCATTTATCGTTTTTCAACTTTCCTGCCGCTTTCTCTCTCATTTAATCCAATATCCTTCTCAGTTTCATTCACTATTCCTTCTACATTCTCCTTATTAAACCCTTCGGCCTTATTTTCCTCACTACTTTATAGCTTCCCTAAATATTCTTGCTAGCATTTTCTCACTTCACAATAGTCCCATAACGTTTCGTTACTCCTATTCATGACTCCTACAGCGTTCTGTTTTGGGCCACGTTTTCTGTTTTTGGGTCATTTCCAGAAAAAAATTTGTTTCCCTCAAAATGATTCTGCATTTTTTCCGCAGCCATCACTTCCTTTTTATTTATTCTCACTGCCTCCTTCGCTTCTTTGTTTCTTAATCTGTACACCTTATACAATCGCTCTTTCTCAGTCTCATTTTTTGCAGCAATTATTGCCATGTACACATTTTTTCTCTTACATACTGCCTTTTTTACGAATTCATTCCACCAAATACATTTTTTCTGTCTACCAATAGTCGCTCTTCCATATACGGCATAATTGACAACACAGCCTTTCAAACTTATCCATGCACTTTCAACGTCATTGTCATTTATTTGTTCATTGCACACTGCTTCATTCACATTCAACTCTTTATTCACAGCATCTGCATATTTTATTCTCGTACCATTATATACTAGTTTATATACCCTAATTACGGACGTTCACACTACGTTTGTCTTCCTTCTTCAGACCCACTTTCTTCCTAAACACACTCTATACAACCAAAAAGTGGTCCGATCCACACTCAGATCTGCGCATTACTTTTGTATCTCTCACTAGGTTTCCAAGTCGTTCATCATGCACTATCAAGTCAATCATACTTTTAGATCTACCTCTTTGCCATGTATACATATGCACATGTTTATGCTTAAACCACGTACTAAATACAAACAGGTTTCTTTCCACACAGAAGGTCACCAAGCGTTCACCATTCTCATTGACTCTTTGGTCTCCGAATTTTCCTAAAACCCTTGCGGTATGTTTTCTCTGTGCACTCACCCATCCATTCATGCCTCCCAGTATCACCACTCTGTCGTTTGAATTACATACGTTTAACACGTTCTCTACATCATTCCAGAAGTTCACACACTCTTGGCCTATTTCTCCATTCACCGGTGCATAGCATGCAATGAGAAATATTTTTCGAAATTCCACTTTCATTCTAACCCACATTACCCGGGGGATAGCAATTAATACTGTTCAACACATCTTTTCGCTCTTTCACTCACAATCACTCCTTTAGCGACATGCATTTTAGTCTCAACCGTAAAGACCATAGAGCAAGACTGCCATCCATCGAATCCTTTCCTTTTTTCTTCGTCTTCGATACAAGTCAAGCAGACTTTCATTGATTACATTCGCAATTTGGAATTCTTTACCGTGCATACCTCTTACACTCTACGTACCAACTCCCCATTCATACCTTGCGCTGTCGTCAGCAACGGGGCATGTCTGTTTCGAACTTGAACGCCCCTTGTAACTAGGTCGATCTGAGCCATTCGTATTGTTATTTTTAGAAAATAAATTAGCAGGCAGACCGGTTACTAGCCAAATCGTGTCCCGGACGATGTAGCATTCCTTACATCGGTATCGTCCTACTACCGGTCAGTGCTGGCACTTATTTGCCTACTGCCCCGACAACAAAGGAAGTAAGAAGTAGAAAATAGAGACAGAGACAAGAAAGATATAAACAATGTGAATGTACTTACTGTTTATAGGTATATTATATATATATATATATATATATATATATATATATATATATATATATATATATATATATATATATATATATATATATATATATATATATTATTTAACTTCAATCACTTCGTATTTAAATTAGATTCTTCCCTACGCGATTTTTGGTTCTCGTGCTTCTTGCCGGATTTGCTGTTATTTATTTGTGAAAAGAAAAATCCTTTAATTATTTTTAATTTAGAATTTCGATAACGAATTATAGGTAGTTGTTTGTTTATTTAATCTATAATTATTTGCTTTTTTTATTTATACTTTGGATTACAGATTCGACCTAGTTATCTATTTTTATCGTTTAATTTAAGCTAATATAAGGAATACTTATGACAATGCTTTCGTTTGGGTTTGTTATAGACATATGGCATGTCTTGTATTTTATCCTTCTGTTATAAATACGTATTTATCATTGTTTTATACCCCGCGCTACCGTGGGATAAAATAAGTGATTTCCTTACTTCTCTATATTTTTTGTTATTGCAAAATGTTTACCTGTTTGAGTTCAAACCTTAGATAAAAGGGGCGGTATTTACACTTTAAGTTTAGTTTACAATTTTGTGAGTTTTAACAATCGTATCTGACATGGGTTTAACGGAACCGTATTTTTCGTAGAAATTCAATACTATAGCAATTCTAAATAGCCATTTGACACGTTACTAGAGCTCTACTGATTAAATTATTATTATTTTTGTTTATTATTAATATTCATACCACTGGGTTATAAAAATCTGTTCAAGCGCTCACCCTTACCGTACAGTACTTTATTGATTTAGAAATTGTCCTTTTTCACCCGGACATTCTCACTAACTGAAGGTAGATTCCGGAGATATCTTAAACACGCCCTTGCCCTTTGATGGCCCGACAAAAAAAAATAAAAAACATAAATTAATAAACATCCAAAATAATATTATGAAACCGTGAAGAGAAATTTTTAAGTAATAATAATATTATGAACTAAAATCCTAGTTAAGTTATAAGAATATTGGTAACTAACAAACCTAAACGGGCCAAATTGGCAAAATTCAAACTCATTTTAAAATATGTGAATGGATTAAAATGACTCTCCAGATCCTAAACCAGTAAAGTCCTATATATGGATCCAGTAATTAATTTAAAATTTTTTTAAAAACAAAAAAGCAAAAATGTGTGTAATAACGTCATTTATTAGCTGTTTTTCCTCATAATGTATCGGATATAATTTTTAATAACATAACTTCACTTGCTCTTAAGTTGCTTTTTACGTTTTTAAAAAGAAATTTAAATTACTGAAATTTTCTCCTCGATCCATATATATGACCTTACTGATTTAGGATCTGGAGTGCCATTTTAACACATTCACATATTTCAAAATGAGTTTGAATTTTGCTAACCTCGCCAGTTTAGATTTTTTACTTAGCAGTATTCTCATAAGTGAATTAGGATTTTAGTTTAAAATTATTATTACTTAAGACTTCCTTTTCAAGACCTCTTAATATTATTTTGGATCTTTATTAATCGATTGAACCTGTGGTTGATTAAAGCTATTCAATTCGTTTAAACTTACCTTTGATGGAACCTTGGTTAAAAGGTGGTTTAATCGCTTCATCTCAAACGTATTTCAACGCGTATTCAGATTTTTCTTAACCTTTCGGTTTTTAAGCGTTTTAATATTTCACCATTCCATAATTTTGTATTTTTCATTAAATTAAATATCATAGATATTTTTTGACGTCGGAAGATGATAATTGTGTCGAAACTAGTCACCACCCTTTGTTAACCATTTGTTAAATATTATTAATTTAACATTGTAGGGAAGGTTTTGAGTATCTCTACACTCCTGATCACTACAACTCTATTTAAAGCTTTCCACTATGGAGAATAATTTAAATTTTGTCTTGAAGGGTTTGGTTTCAAGTTTTTTCGTATCATGTAGTCCCCTCCCATCCCAAGTATGGAACTCCCAATACTCTCAACTAACTTTACGTGCCTTATTTCGCAAGTTCTGCATCCTGTAAAGTCCCATCCTTGCTTCTCCCTCAATAATAAATTGAAGGAGAGAAGGGCTCAGCGGGGATTCCATTTCACCAATAGGCGTTGATCACATTGCCCACATAATTCTTAAACAGACAAGTCTCTGTACCTTGTGGGTGGGTGTGCGGGTTGCGTAGATGGGTGCGTGCGTGCGTGTGCATACGTGTGCGTGCTTGTGCGTCCGTGTGTGTGGGTGAACATGCGTACGAGTTAGAACAATATGTTTCAGACAGAAGTTGTAGACAATAGCGGCGTGTATAAAATTAGTGTATGTATGCAGGGTATTACGCAAATGCTACAGACGTAAAACTTGTATTTTTTGTAATGGTACATGATTACATATCTGAGGACTGCTCGCCTTTTCTATCGCTACAATATAGCACAGTAAGCTATATAAAAGGAAAACTGAAATTATTATTTAAAAAAAACAATGCTTTTTTAAACGTATTTCTGATGTGTTTTTCTCAGCAGTTGCAAACACAATGAACCATATCAATAAAAATGTGGTATTAGAGAACATAACAACATTCTTTTGGAAAGGATTATATGCTTTTTTATTCGAGTAATTTTTGTTTGACGTATCTATTAAAATAAAGTGGTGGCGGGGTGATTCAGTGATTTTTTAAATAAACAGCTGTAACTCCTAAACGACTGAATTAATTTTAATAAACTTAATCTCGTTGGAAAGACCATTTATTGCTCCATCAAATCCATCTTACCTGTAATATGTCTAATTTTTAGTGATGCCACTAGGGCGCGTTTTCTGATATATCAGAAAATTGCAAAATTCTCTACAAAATTAAATGCAACAATATGACTTTTTTTCATAAAAATGAGATGAAATCATCCCAAAATATCATTTTATAATTTTTAAATAATAAAAGTTTTCATAATTTCAAAAATGTTTCTGCTCTTATCGGCAACAGGGTTTGAAAGCAATCAAAAATATTATTCAGAAATGGCTTTAAGTTCTAAATATAACCTACTGTGTGCTATATTGTGGTGTTAGAAAAAGTGAGCGGAATTCAGAAATGTAATAATATACAGGATGTACCATTTTAAAAAATACAACTTTAATGTCTCCTGCATTTGCATATCTTGAATATTTATGTTGTGAATGTTTATGTGATTTCCTTTCACAGAAGATTTTTTGTACTATTTGGAACACGGGATGTACTTTTTGTAAAAGTGCTGTACACGTAGTACCCACGTATAAGTATATACAATGCCCCCCTCCAACCTGTTATGTGAACCATAAAATTGAAATTAATAAAATTTTGGGAAACCGAACTAAGGCACATATACAACGTTTTCGACGGTATTCACTGACGCACCAATTAAAAATGGCGAACAGCCGCCATTTTGTAAAATAATTTTAAATGAGATCATACGGCAAGTAACACCTCACTTGAAAGCTCGTTTCAAGTCCTTTGCAACGACATCAACAACACTAAAATATTACTGCCCATTTATGAGCTTCAACCCAAAAACCTCAAAACATTAATTGGCGTTTTTGGGTTTAAACTCCTGTATCAGTAGTAATATTTTAATGTTGTTGATGTCGTTGAAAAGGACTTGGAACGAGCTTTCTTATGAGGTATTACTTGCCATATGATTCCATTTAAAATTATTTTTCAAAATGGCGACTATTGTGTAAAATAATTTTATCATATGACAAGTAATACCGCATTTGAAAGCTCGTTTCAAGTCCTTTTCAATGACGTCATCGACATTAAAATATTACTACCACTTTATGAGTTCCAACCCAAAAACCTCAAAGCATTGATTAGCGTTTTTGGGTTGAAACTCATGAATCAGTAGTAATATTTTAATATTGTTGATATCGTTGAAAAGGACTAGTAACGAGCTTTCAAATTAGGTATTACTTGCCATATGATCCCATTCTAAATTCTCTTGCAAAATGGCAATTGGCCGCCATTTTTAATGATTACGTCTCTGAATAACATCAAAAACGTTGTATATGTGCCTTAGTTAGATTTCCCAAAATTGTATTAATTTCAGTTTTATGGTTCACATAGTAGATTGGGGCCCCCTCCCCCCAATCTGCCCGCTTTAGACGAGCACTACATAATCAAAGCTGTAGAACTTTTTTCTCTCTTCTTGAAAGTCAAACCTTACTGAAATTTTCCATTATAAAAAGACCTCCCCGGGCTAAATTCGTTACATTTTTCTTAGTACATAAAATTAAGGCTACAAAATAGTTTAAATTGCAAAGGAAATTAAATATTAAAGATTAATTCTATTAAATACATAAATAAAAATGATTATTAATTTTATTAAATACATAAATAAAAAGTTTACCTCGAGTAGGATTTGAACCTACGACCTGTACTTTGCTAGAGTACCGCATTAACCGTCTGCGTTATCGAGATTCAAGCCAATCGATGTAAATTTTGTCTTTATGTATGTAGAACTGATGTAAATTCTAAATATAATGAGATTACAATCAAATTACTTATATTAATGGAATGTGAGCCTGCAATATCGCAAGTATTCACACATACCAAAGCAACTTGACCAATATTAATTTATTATAATTCTTTTCTATTAAGAAAGCAAATTTAGAACGGCAGTGAACAAAACATTTTATGTTTAATAATCTTCTGGTAGAATAAAAATGGAAATAATACAATTTATTTTTTGGTTTCAAAGCTTCATATTCACTTTTTCCCAAACTTATTAATGTTCAGCCTATGAATGTATAAACTCCAATTTATACGGGAATTCTGTATTTTACTCAAATAAAAAATTGGATATTTTTATTTAAAAAATCCTTTATATGTAGTAGTATATCAATAATTGTGAGTTATGGTACAGTTAAACTGTGAAATATTATTGACGCGCCAAACAGTTTAGGGTCGAATCTGATTGTATGATCAAAACCATTTTATTCAAATTTTTATTGTTGTTCGTTGAATGTTTGGTGATAACGACCTTTGTTTGACAACATCAATCGCAACCGAAAATTCGTAACCTCTCAAGAGAACTATAAAAGTGGCAGTTTTAGGAACCTCATTGTTACTCAATGACCACAGGCTTTTCGGAGATAAAAGAAATCAACCGTAATGTGTTAACATCTTTAGGTTTTAGCGAATTGCCTCAATTTTAATTTTCAATAAAATACCAAATATCTCAATACATGCGATCGACTTTTTTTGGTTTTTTATGTAACACAAATATCCAATAAGACGTCAATAAAACTTAAGTGCCGCTATTCAGAAAATAGGAAAGCTTGTTCGATATTCTGGAAATCGGATAATGTTTTTATACTAAGTTTGATATCTGTGGATTTTACGATAAAAAAAAACTGCAGTATAAGTAAAAACAAGCGGATTATGCAGCGTTTTTGTTAGTTTATAAATTATTTCAAAAGTTTGAAATAAATTCTTCTTAATTAGTAGTTCCTAAACATAATACAAGAAATTCGTAATAAATTCTAATTAATGATAAAATTTAATTAATCTGTTGTATTTAGTACCCGAAGAGAAATTAATGCTGGGTTTTAATTTATAGATGCGTTCATAAAGATCGGATCCCTGTTCCATGAATTTGTGCGAACAGCAGTGTACAGTTTATTTACAGAGACTAATTTGTACATGCTTTGATGGATTTAAATTCAATGCAAATAATCAAAAACAAGGAATAAAACCCGCCTGTGAAGGTAAGTTGAAAGTCTGTTTTATTTTATTGTCTCTCTGGTGTTCTCTTCTAACGCTTAATAATATTTTTATATCTCTTGAAAATAAAGTTTTAAATTTATTTTTTCTTTCAGATATAAACGAATGTTTGGATAAAAATGGTGACTGTGAACAAGAGTGCATAAACGAGATGGGAACATACAGATGCGCTTGTAGAGAAAGCTTTAGATTGCGAGCAGATAACAGAACGTGCGAAACGACGAATCCTTCTTCAGAAGGATTGGAACAGTCAGCTCATAGAGATAAATGCTATGCAAGCTGTGAAACCGTAGTTCGACTACACGACAAATTAAAATCTCTACAAGAAAAGGTATTCTTTCGTAAAAGTAGATTAAATGCCTATCATGTTAAGTGGAATATTTCTTATATATAAATAGCGTTTATTTTACTTTGTTGAGTGGTGTCTTCAAATAATATGCTTTAATACTTACCTTTTCCATTTGAGAAAAAAAATGGTTTAGAATATTTCTATAAAATGAAACATAAAATAAAATTTCGATAAATTATGATGTGTGCATACGAAGCAAAATTGCTAACACCTTGCCGCAATTTCTATTTTCTACAGTAAATAATAATAATAAATCTTTAGCATAACATAACTGCGATTGACATTTAATGTTTATCGTAATGTGCCTCCAAAATGTGCAGTCCTGGAAAGCATGGGAAACACTATTTTCGCATTTTACATTTAATCTTGATTAGTAAGTTTTCTTTTATAACTTTAACACCTCGATACTTATTGTATTGTAGAATTTTTTTCGCAACTTCCTTAAGACGGAGGGTGAATGTAAATATTTAGAATTTACATCAGTTCTACATACATAAAGAGAAAATTTACATCTATTGGGGCTTGTATCTCGATAGCTCAGTTGGTTATAGTGGCACTGTAGCAAAGTACATGTCGTAGGTTCAATTCCTACTCGAGGTAAACTTTTTATTTATGTATTTAATAAAATTAATAATAATTTTTAACAACAAAAATATCTGTTGCACAATAGTATTCATTCAAGGTGCTCAAAATGGCCCCATTAGTTTCACTTCTAGACATAGAAAAACGTAGCTTTAAGATGTTTCTGCAAAACCAAACATATTATGATACAGGACTGTACTGAAGGCCCAATACCAAAGAATACTGATAATATATTTTTTTACTGCGAAACGGCGAAAAATGTATAGTTATGGCTAAATTTAAAATTAAATTGCTTTTACCACGGTGGTTTAAAAAAACCAGATGCGTATTTAAAAAAAATGCTTGGCATTGATATTTCAAATGTCAAAAATAATTCAGAGTTTGTAATACACTTGTATAGATATACTGAGATATTAACAAATTTATGTATAAAACTTTTTTTGATCAAATTGATAGTTTTCGACGTAGCATAGATTAAAAATTTTGCACGTTTTCACGTTTTCCCTAATATCTCGAAAACTACACACAATTTGCCAACTCTATAAACAGCATATTAAAAGGCTTCAAAAAATGACAACTTTTTTCTAATTGAACCGACCTCGCAAGTTTTACCGTTACAAAGATAGCAACAGTGACCTATGGTATTTAGACCACCCCGAAATTAACGATTATATACCGCTTCGTCGTAGAACTCCGTGACGTTAATTTCTAACACAGTGACATTATGTAAGTCAATATGAGCAACATTTTAAAAATATTTTAAAACACACTGGGTACTCCAAAAAAAGTGGCAAATCAAACTTTTGTTTTTTTTTAAATGACACACCCCGTATATTATTGTATTTTCGAATTTTACATAAAACATAAGTAGCACTTTCATAAGGGTTCCCCATATCTACATACAGAGTGTTTCAACTTATATCAATTTTTCCGAAAATGTAGGATTTTAAGAAAAATTAAATAACTCCTAATAAAATTAACTCCTACAAATTTACTCTTATGTTTAAGTAAAATACTGTTCCCTTTGTCTATTTAATGACTGAACAGTAAACACCTCTTTACAGGGTGTTCATTTCTTTCTGTTAAATTGGTAGAACATTCATACTGAAATATCTGGCTTATTTTAAATAGAACACCCTGTATTTTAGACGCTTATCGTTTGGCTTACTTAATTACCTTTCAACTTCCATAAGGGTTTCCTATACATAACTTTCAAATTTTCAACTTATTTAATAATTTTTGGAATTTGTCTGTTCCTGTATGATGTGTAGATTGAAATATCCTCCCAAAACGCTTACTTAATGTCTTTTTGCTAATATAGTAGTATCTTTCTTTACCAATAAATAGAAAGCTCGGTACCAATCTTATGTGTACATGATAGATTTCAGGTATTTGTAATTTACATATTAACAGATACTGTTAATGTGACTAATCTTATAAGTTTTGTACTGTGCTGTGGAATTGCCGGTAACGCATTTGTTAATGTTAAAATAGGAAGTTTCCTGATAAGTGGATTGAGAGAGGTGGACCTGGCAACCCAGATCTCCTGAACTAACATCCATGGATTTCTTCTTTTCGTTCGTTGGAAAAAAGAAAAAGATCATATCGAACATTTATTGTAATTTTTTTTAATTTTTTGAGCAAATTATCACACCACATAAATAAAATTTTAGTGTCCATTGGGTACATGCTTTCTATCCTTACTCTGTGAAACTGTTGCATTATGTAGATTACACTAAAAATCGCAATAGATTTTTTAAAGTTTCACTTTATTTTTTAAAATTGAAGCTGATCGGTTTCGCTTGGACGAGCCAAGCATCGTCAGAGCTTTGGAAGGTGACAATTTGTTGTTACGGTTATCGAGAGTAAAGATCAGTGTATAAAAAATCTATTGCGATTTTTAGTTTAATCTACATAGCGTATACATAACTTTATAAACGTTTAAATCAAAGTTACTATGATTTGAATTTGAAAATGTGTTACATTAGCCAAAAAACATTAAGAGTAGCAATTTTGGGAAGCTATTTCAATCTACAAATGATACAGGAACAGACAAATTCCAAAAATTATTAAATAAGTTGAAAATTTGAAGGTTTAGGTATAGGAAACCCTTATAAAGGTTGAAAGGTAATTAAGTAAGCTGAACGATAAGCGTATAAAATACAGGGTGTTCTATTCAAAATAAGCCAAATATTTCATTATGAATGCTCTACTAATTTAACTGAAAAAAAATTAACACCCTGTAAAGAGATGTTTACTATTCAGTCAATAAATAAACTAAGGAAACAGTATTTTACGTAAACCTAAAAGTAAATTTGTTGGAGTTAATTTTATTAGGAAACATTTAATTTTTCCTAAAACCCTACATTTTTAGAAAAATTGATATACTCGTAACTTGAAACACTCTGTATGTAGGTATAGGGAACCCTTATGAAAGTGCTACTTATTTTTTATGTAAAATTCGAAAATGCAATAATACACGGGGTGTGTCATTTTAAAAACACAACTTTGATGTGCCACTTTTTTAGAGCACCCTGTATATTTAAAAAAGTGTTGCTCATATTGACTTACATAATATCACTATATTAGAAATTAACGATTATATGCCGCTTCGCCGTAGAACTCCGTGACGTCGGTCGTGATTCGCCCTGTACATATATATATATATATATATATATATATATATATATATATATACAACGGCAGGGAAAGATTATATTGCCGCCGAAGAGAACAAGGTGAACAGTTTAATTTGACTCCTACTGTTTCCTTCGGTGGATATGTTTAGAAAGCCGAACAAGATATTGCGAACTGTTCTTGGTTCAATATTCATTTCTTCAGCAATTTTTGTACTATTGTACGGGAAATTAATTTCTGCTAAACTACACACTGCAATTTCTTGGAGTTCGCGCTCACCATCATTATCATCAATGCTACTCCCTTACTTTCTGATGGCATTGGCCTGTTTTCAAAGAAAAAAGCAAACCTGCCCATTATTTCTTATGCAGTGCTTCCTGAATAATACCACTTAGTAATCTGTATTTTTTCTTCAGTGGAATACATGAGTATTGTGTGGGAATTGCAGAAACACTGATTTTCAATTCTCGTTGACAGTAGCAATTAAATTGATACTAGCTTGCTCAAAAGACGCATTTATGGCATCAGCGCTTTTAGTTCGTTGTGTATTCTGTCTCACTTAGCACGTGAACTGATTGTACTGTCTTTGTTTTACTTATTATAAGTCAGACCCGCGATAACATTTTTCCATACCTGAATGCAGCAACGTATATCATAACGAAAACGGTTCCGTTTTGCGAATGAATAAATTGGTGAGCGTCTAAATGTTGCATTTTTGACCAGCGTATGTCATCATACTTCATGTAAAACGAAACGTTGGTAAATGAAACATTTTAATTTTGTCAATGCTTACATTTTATATATCCAAACGGTTAAAAAAATGAACCAATGGAGTAGGCTATGAACCATTTAAAACTACATTAACTAACCAATTTGATGATAATTTCACTGTAAGGACAAAATAAATATTCCTTTGGATTCTGCTAAACATTTATGATGAAAGACTGGTTGTCACACATGTTAGTAGGGAAGACCACAAAACTGAAGTTTACTGCAATTAATGTTTAATATTTTAAAAATTGTTATTTTATTTTGGGCAATTTCTTTAACTGTTCTTAAAAATTGATTTATTCTATGTTTGAATATTTTAAAGGTTCTTTTGTGGAATGATTTTTAGAATAAACACATACTGCCTAACTTGTGTAGTTATCTTTCGTCCGAACTAGATAATGTATATTTCGTTTGTATAACGCATGTACTACAGGACACATAAGAAAGTTTTTGTTTCAAATTCCAACTGGTAATAGCGTTTAAATTGAATAATTTGAGCAAAAATACACTTGCTGGGCATTAAAAGCCTTAATGTGACTATCGTCTCTGTTGAAACCTGCAGTTTTGTTTTTCACATTTTGCTATTGGTAAATAAATATTATCATTGTAACGTGTTGGAAGGAGTTTTATTTTGTATTATTTTTGTTACATGTTTATACATATTGAAATTTATAGCAGTATTTATCTACGTACTAATGCAAATTACTGTATAACTTAATTATTCTACCTACAACTTTCAAATTATAGTACCAATAATTCCTTTATAATTTTTGTAGTTATCAGCTCTTAGCACAGCCATTCGATTATCAAGTTTTGCTTCTGGACCACCAGGACCTGCAGGTCCCCCTGGTCCAGCTGGCCCATCTGGTCCAAGAGGGTTTCCAGGTAAGCCAGTTTTTATATATTTTAAGATTAAATAAAGTAACTTTGTTTAATACTATTCTGTTAATCGTAAAACAAATAGTCACCCAACATGAATACACTAACATCCCTCTCTCAAGTTCTCCCACATAACATTTCTAATAAAAAAATGTATTCGTTCTAAGATATGGCATAGTTTGCAAGGGTAAATGAAATTCATAAATATTCAAGATATACTATGGTTCCCAACCTCCCGGGTCTTTCTCATGCAAAAAATAACACTCAAAAATCCAAAAAATCTTACAGGCGATGAATTATTAGAAGTACTAGAGGCTTCTGACTCTAAAATAGATGAATTACTGGGAATTCCGGATACCGATGACGAATATATTTTTGGATGACAGTATGAGTCCGAGAAAAGTGGTTATGACGATAGCGAAGGAAGTTTTTTTTTAATCGCATATTTTCATGCTGACGCAGATTTGTCATCACAGTCACCTCACACACACGCGCACGCACGCACACATACACGCTCGCACATGCACACACACACACACACACACACACACACACACACGCATACGCACATACACACACAAGCATGGACCCTTGCAACTGGAAGTATTATTCCAACATGGTCAAAAAACCCTACAGTCTTGAAGGTGTTTCCGTCATGAAGAAAAATGAACTTTTACAGTTAATTCCGGCGAACAACGTTCTGATTGATTTACTTTGGTGCAATATTTGACGATCAAATTCTCGACCTAATTGTAAGGGAAACAAATAATTACGCCGAAACCGTGTTTCTAGCCGTGGGTACCACAAATAAATCGCGGCTTACTAGATTGAAACCTGTCACTTCTGCAGAAATGTTGACTTTTGTTGGCTTAGTGTTACATACTGGAACAATTCGAACAAATCCCCTTCAGGATTACCGGAAGCGTCATCATTTATTCAATTTACAATGCTTTTCTAAGCATATGAGTAGAGAGCCTTTCCTACTCGTAATGAGTTGTTTGCATTTTGTAGCAAATGCACCAGCTGGAACTCCAACGGATAACCTGCCTAAAATAAATCTTTTTCTAAATTTAACGAAAAGATAGCAGTGCTTTATTATACCTAAAGGGAACTTTCACTGGACGAATTGATGGTGCTGTGGAAAGGGCGTTTAGTATTTCGCCAATATATCAAAAACAAGAAATATGGGATAAAATTATATATGCTTACCAAACCTTATGGAGTGATATTGAAAGTAATGAAATACACCGGGGTAATGGACAATCCAGGTGGAAAAGGGCATACTACAAAATTTATTCTTGACATTATTTAGATTCAGGACATTCTCTGCACTTAGATAACTTTAACAATTCTTTTGTTATATATTATATATATATATATATATATATATATATATATACAGGGTGATTCACGGTCGATGGTAGGTTAGACGTTTATGGAGAACGAGGCATAGGATATTTCTGTAAATTTGGTCATTTACATAAGTGGTAATGCTCTATCGATCTAAAATATTTTCAGCATTGCGATGTTGCCGCTTATACCAAAAAGTTCTGGCAATTTTATTATTTTAAACGGAACACCCCATATACTAATAAATTTTTAGAATCGACCTTTTGTTAGAATATTTTTTTGTGAATATTGCCGTAACTTTTGGCTCATTTTATTAATAGCGGAAATAATAGTAATTTTAGCACGCCCTGTATGATTTGGAGTCGATTACTATCACCAAAATTTCAACATCCCAATAAAAAGGTGATTCTAAAAATTAAAATAATAAAGTTGGTATAAGCGGCAACATCGCAATGCTGAAAATATTTTAAATTTGAAAATATTACCGCTTATGTAAATGACCAAATTTTCAGAACGATACTATGCCTCGTTCTCAACAAACGTCTAACCTACCAACGACCGTGAATCTCCATATATATATATATATATATATATATATATATATATATATATATATATATATATATATATATATATATATGGGTATCCCAATTGTGCGTATTCGGTCGATAGCTCCTTAGCCACTAAACTTAGAAGATTAGTTTAAATACGAATGTTGTCTATTTTTATAAGCTGCATAATCTAAAAATAGTTTGGCTTTTACAGGGTGTAATATAAAGGCGGTACAATATAGAACTTTTGATTTTTAAATAGAACACCCTATATATTATTTTATTTTTCGATTCTCCTTATAATTTTACATCTTTTTTATAAGAATTACTTACAAGCTAAATCTTACAGTTTTTGAGATATTTGCAAAGTTACCTAAAAACTGACATTTTTATGTAGTAATTCAAGTAGGCATATCTCAGTTATTTTTAGAGATAAAAAAATAATCTTTGGTATAGAATTTATTCATATATGAGCTTACTTTAATCTATTGTCAAAATTGGATTTCAATATACAGAGTGATAACAAAAATTAATTCAATAACATAAATTTGAAAATGCTATATCTTCATCTTTTTAAATGGCACACCCTATATTTTTTTAATGCCTTGTCTTCGTCTATTAATCGGCTTTCATTTCTATTAAAAATGTTCTATACCTATCTCTAATAGTTTCGGAGATATTTAAGTTTGTTCAATATTTTTCGTTAATAACACTGATGAAGAGTAGCATTAGTCGGTTAAAGCAAGAAGAAACTAAAAAATATTAACTGAAATACATACATTGTAATTATAATAAATATTGTATGAAACCACCATTTTTAAGAGATATTTGAGATATTTTTAAACGATTCGTCGTAAAATTAAACAATTTAATCAAAAGAGCGTAAAACAAAAGATGAACGAAAACAAATGAAGAAATCAAACTTGTCAAACAGTGCTAATATTTGTGTAGTATTGTATACTTACTTCCTAAATTAGAACTTTACGTCTTTGGTGAAAGCAATAAAAATTGTCTTGCAGCTCATCGAATTTATAACCAAAAATTTCCAAATGCACGACACCCGCAAGTTTCAGCATTTGCAAGATTGAAAGAGCGTTTCGAGCAAACAGGCAGGATTCATTACGAAGACAATTTAGAACGAGAAAGAACCGCAATTAACGAAGGTAATGAACATTTAGTTCTTCAATCCGTAATTGAAAATCCTCACGTTTCTTGTCGACAATTGGAATTAGAAGTTGGAGTTTCAAAAACACCAGTTAATAGAATTATAAAAAAATATAAATATCATCCATACCATGTCCAACTTGCACAAAAACTAGACGAGGATGACTTCGTTAAAAGATTAAACTTTTGCAATTGGGCCATAAATAAAAATTTAGAAAAACCCAACTATTTTAGCATGATCTTATTTACTGATGAAGCTACTTTCCACAAAAATGGATACGTGAATAGACATAATTTCCATTATTACGATATTGAGAATCCCAAATTTTTAATTCCTGTTGATCATCAACACCGCTGGTCACTTAATGTTTGGGCTGGAATTATTGGGGAAAGAATTATAGGACCATATTTTTTTGAAAACACGGTCAATGGAGATTCATTTTTAAACTTCTTGCGCAACGAATTTGAAACTTTTATTGGATTTACCTTTACAAACCCTTAGAGAAATGTGGCTGCAATTAGATGACGCTCCTCCGCATTTTACCAGAAACGTTAGAAATTATTTAAATATCCACTTTCAAAACAAATGGATTGGAAGAGGAGGGCCGATCTCCTGGCCTGCAAGATAACCTGACTTGGCAAAGCTGGACTTCTTTGGGGTTGGATTATGAAAAAGTCTATCAAACTCTTCCAACGACTGTAGATGATATGAAGGCAAGAATTAGAGACGTCATTCAAAATATAAATGTTTCCACGTTACGAAAAGTAAATTTGTCCTTTATTCAAAGACTTCATGTTTGCCAGCAACAAAATGGTGGTCACATTGAACATTTATTATAATTTTAAGTGTTTGTATTTCAGTTAATATATTTTTTAGTTTCTTATGTATTCCTAGCTTGCTTTGACCGACTAATGTTACTCTTCTTCACGAAAAAAATTGAACAAACTTAAATATCTCCGAAACTATTAGAGATAGGTATAGAACATATTTAATAGAAATGAAAGCCGATTAATAGACGAAGACAAGGCATTACAAAAATATAGGGTGTGCCATTCAAAAAATGAAGATATAGCATTTTCAAATTTATGTTATTGAATTAATTTTTGTTATCACTCTGTATATTGAAATCCAATTTTGACAATAGATTAAAGTAAGCTCATATATGAATAAATTCTATACCAAAGATTATTTTTTTATCTTTAAAAATCACTGAGATACGCCTACTTGAATTACTACATAAAAATGTCAGTTTTTGTTAACTTTGCAAATATCTCAAAATCTTTTAAGATTTAGCTTGTAATTCTTATTAAAAAAATGTAAAATTATAAGGAGAATCGAAAAATAAAATAATATATAGGGTATTCTATTTAAAAATCAAAAGTTCTATATTGTACCGCTTTTATATTACACCCTGTAGAAACCAAACTATTTTTAGATTATGCAGCTTATAAAAATAGACAACTTTCGTATTTAAACTTATCTTCTAAGTTTAATGGCTAAGGAGCTATCGACCGAATACGCACTCTTGGGACACCCTGTATATATATATATATATATATATATATTACTTTTCAATGAAAAAGTTACTTTACTGTAAAAAGAAATTTTATTTTTCAACATAATCTCCTTTTAACTCTGCACACTTAGCCCAGCGAGTTTCCAATTTTTTGAAACCATCCTAAAAATAATCTTTCGGAAGTTCCGCAAAATACGCGTTTATCTCTGCCATCACCTCTTCATTTGTCTGAAATCACTTTCCACCAAGCCATTTTTTTAAGTTTGGGGACAGAAAGTAATCGGAGAGAGCCAGATCCGGTGAATATAGCGTATGAGGCAATAAATCGTAACGCAGTTCGGTTAATTTATCTGCAGCAATAGCGGACGAATAGGCAGGCGCATTATCGTGATTGAACAAAACTCTTTTCTTCAACAAATGCGGTTGTTTTTTCTTAAGTTCGGAATCAAAACGTGTCAGCAAATCAGCATAATATTGGCCAGTTATCGTTTTCCATTTTTCTAAATAATCAATAAAGATTACACCTTTGGAATCCCAACACACTGTGGCCATGACCTTAATGGCCGAAAAAACGGTTTTTTTTCTTTCTTGGGAGAACGTTCCTCGGATGCATTTTTGTTTCTGGGGTATAATGGTGTACCCAAGTTTCATCTACTGTGACGTTTCGACGGAAAAATTCACTTGGATTACGTTTAAAGATATCTAAACATTCATTTGAATTTTTAATGCAAGCGAGCTTTTGATCAGCATTTTTTTCAGCATTTCATGCAAAATATTATTGCATACCCGTTCGGATGAAATATTTACTTCATTATCTATCTTACGTACTTTTATTCGTCGATCGCTAAGTACAAGGGCACGGATTTTATTAACCGTTTCTGGAGTAGTTACAGTAAATGACGGTCCCGGACGTTCAGCATCATTCGTGCTCATATAGCCACTTTTAAAAGCAAAAAACCACTTACAAATCATTCCATGAGACGGAGCACTTTCAGGATAATATTTACGTAAATTTTCCTCGGTTTCTTTGTTTTTCCACGTAAAAAATAATGTTTAATTAACACTCGAAATTCTTTTTCTCCATATTGACCCAACAACGAAAACAATTTTCTTTATATGAGTATTAAAACTAATCTATCTGTCAGATTTATGTAAAATTTTGGCAGATGACATCAGAAACATGGCGGAAACTACCAATATAATCACCTTTGCGAAAGTGTTACCAACCTCTGAAAAGTCACTCTTACGTCAAACCGCCCTCGTGTATGTACATATATATATATATATATATATATATATATATATATATATATATATATATATATATATATATAAACTAATCACGCAACATACGTACGTCCGCTCTAAATGCAAAAAATAACCACAAGGCCGTCATAGATAAAAAAGCTGAAAACGGATGAAACCACTGCACAATATTCCAATGATTGTCGTAAGAAAGTGAAAGGATAAACGTGATATTATATACAGGGTTGTTCATGAATGCGTCAATGTGAATTTGCGGCTAAACTGTGCACAGTAAAAAAAAATTGTTTTACGCAAAAGTTGCTTGGATTCAAGCACGCTATAACTTAAAAATATTTTCGCACATACAGAGTGTTCCCTAACAGATCTTTCTTATTTTAAATGGAATGGTATAGTTTTTACTGCGGATTTCGTTTCTACTCTGAAAAACAACCACTTTCTATTAAACAACTTAACCGTTTTTGAAATTGAAAAAATTATCATTTTTCGTTGTAGTTTAAACATTTATTTTGAGGTTATTACCAAATCTATGAATTTGTAACTCCGCATGTAATTATTGCAGATTTTCTTTTAAGAAATAGTATGGGTCTACCAGAAATATGAATTTATGGTTTTTTTGTTTTAAATGTAAATAACTATATTATCTTAAAAACCACACCCTGTACATTATTACATTAGTCAAAGAAAATTGAAAGTTCTACATTTTTTGTAATAAGCAAATTTTATCTATCTGCAACGGTTTTTGAATTGTTTACAATTTTAAGATTCTTATTTTAATCCGTCGTGGTATAATAAAGGTGCACCCTGTATAATATTAGTTATATTGACCAGAAAACGATCATAACAGTTAAATAAAGGGTAAAATGTATTGATTTTTGTATCACGTATGTGAGTTGGAGCGGTACTGTAGCAAAGTACATGTCATAGGTTCAAATCCTACTCGAGGTAAACTTTTTATTTATGTATTTAATAAAATTAATAAGATTTTTTTATAAAAATAATACTATGAAAAAAAGAAACTTTTTTAAAAAGCGCGCTTTTATTTACCCGTAGAAAGTGCACTTCCTACGAGTAAATAAAAGGGTGCTTTTTAAAAAAGTTTCTTTTTTAATAGTATTATGTATCTATTAAAAGTTTTTTATGAAATTACTTTCTCACTCACATACGTAATACAAAAGTCAATACATTTTACCATTTATTTAAGTATGGCAACTGTTATGACCGCTTTCTGGCTAATATACCTAATACTATAGAGAGTGCACATTGATTATACCACGAAGAATAAAAATGCGAATCTGAAAATTGTAATTATTTCAAAAACTGTTGCATATAAGACAAAAGTTTCTTATTACCAAAAATGTAGGTCTTTCAATTAATGTAATAATATACAGGGTGTTGCATTTACGATAGTTATTTAAATTTAAAACAAAAACTATAAATTCATATTTCTGGTACACTCTGTATAAAAATTAAATAAGTCATAATATTTCTTAAAACATTAATGTCTGCACTAATTACATGCGGAGTTACAAATTCATAGATTTGGTAGTAACCTCAAAATAATTTTATGAACTACGACAAAAATTAATTTTTTATTCAAAAGTACAAATATTTCAAAAACGGTTAAGTTTAGCCATATGACATGTTTAATAGAAAGTGGTTGTTTTTCACAGTAGAAATGAAATCCGCAGTAAAAAAAACTATACCATTCCATTTAAAATAAGAAAGATAGGTTCTGTACCGCTGTTGTGGAACACTCTGTATATGCTAAAATATTTTTAGGTTATAGCGTTCTTGAATTTAAGCAACTTTTGTATAAAACATTTTTTGTACTGTGCAGTTTAGCCACAAACTCACTTTGGCCCGCTAAAATGAGCAATCCTGTATATGAACATGAAAATAATATCATGGAGTATACTGTCAGACAAAATCGGGCAAGAGAAAACATACGACAATATATTATTATAACAAATTAATGGGTGGTGTATATCACCAGGGCCAACTCAGTGAATACTATCCTTGTTACTAAATTCTTTCTATATAAAAAATATTTGGGAAAGAAAACAAGTCTTTATTACTACAGATTGTCAGTGATAGAACAATTGAATATTGAGTCAAAAAAATCCTACAATGAGGAAGTTAGAATCGGAGCACACGCTGTAAAGAATCACATTCAAAGGTGAGGATAGGGATGCCACCTTTTCATTTCTCCCAAACCCGGACATGATCGATTGATTGCGAGGGGATACATATAACACACCATGTATTATTACATGGTACATACCTACTTTATTATTATTTATTTCGAAAAATAACACACTGCGCTTGTTTATAGGTTGCAGTTTATTGTACTAGAAGGCACAACATGACATACCTACTTATATATTTACATATTAGGTTGGCCATCGCGCTTTGTGTATGATTGTAATTTGACAATAACGCGGTTATCCCTCGTAGTTACATGAGCGGCTAAATGACAAGATAAGTTCCGTAGGTTGCAGTAGTTTTGTTTATCTACTTTAGATTACATAAACAAAGTACTGTAACCTAACAGAATTAGATTAGTTAAACAAAACTACTGCAATTTAACAGAAAAGAAAAGTTGCATTGGCCGGGAATCGAACCCGCACCGACCGCGTGGCAGGCGACCACTACCACTACACCAGAAGCACTCTGCCACTTTGACATTGAAGCATTTAAACCAATGTAGTTTTGTTAATCTAATCTAGTTCTGTTAGGTTACATTAGTTTTGTTTATCTAATCTAATTCTGTTAAGTTACAGTAGTTTTATTTATCTAATCTAAGCTATTACCATTCCCTTTTTTTTTATTTTAAAAACTAGTATTTATAGACTTACCTTCAAAAACCAGTTCTTCTCTACACTCTACACAATACAATAAATACAGGGAGAAACGACACAGAACACGGTAACGGTAACATAAAGCTATCGAACAGTTTCGATCGTATCGATCTATCTGTGAGTCAGGCCAGGTTTCACTATCGTTTGGAATCGGAGATGTTCGTGAGACTAGTCATTCAAGAAGCAGGTACGTTTAGAAATTAATTATGTGGTATGTTAACTCGTACAGCGTTCGGCAATCGCAGTTATTATGAATGTCTGTTATCATCATTCAATAGGTTTGAACGGCTCCGACGTATTTTGAAATTTTGGAAATGAAATTAGACATTATACAGATATTCCCGGACATTTTTATCATGCGACCGGACACCGGACAAACCAGAAAAAAAACGAACAATCCGGGTAAAAACCGTACAGGTGGTATCCCTAGGTGAGGACGGACGGGCGACCAGAAAAAGATGCAGAGTTTGCCATGAGGGAAAACAGAGAAAGATAACTATATAATTGCGAACAATGTCCTGACCAAACTGGGTTAAGTGTAGGCGATTGATTCGTCGTATTTTATAAAGAGAAACTCACATTTTTATGTCTTTTGTTATTTTGACTCCCTTTGCATTTTTAACACAGCATTTTTATTGTTATTAAAAATGTTTTTTAGTTTCTGTCCAATACGTTGCAATTTTATAGTGTTACCCAAAAAATTTTTTTGCAGTTTTACAATTTTTACGATAAGTGTAGTTTTGTATGTTTTTTAAGACTAAATGTTTACTTTAATTTATAATTATATTACTTGCTTGTTATTACCCCAAAATAAACGAATGCCACTCACATGTAAGTAGAACCCTGGCACCTTCCGCCGCCATCTTGGATTTTAACGTCACAAAGCCGGCCATGTGGTAGACCGTATTTTCCACCCCTATGGTTTCTTTTCGGAGGCCTTTTTCAACCCCTTGATGGAATTTTCATCCCTAATTATGGTCTTTTTGACAGCAATTTTTTTTGTCGGCCTTATTTTATGGCTTCTTTTCGAAGGCCTTTTTCAGTCCTTGATGGAATTTTCAACCCTTTTTGTTGCACTAAGAGCCTTTTGACAGCCATGCCTTTTTTGTACTTGCTCACGTGAGGGATGTATTTACGGTTTGGTCTTGAAGTTGAGGTTGGTCTTGGACTTGGGGTTGGTCTTGGTATTTGGGGGCTAGGCTGGGTGACGGCTTCTCTTCGAGGGGCCTTTTTCAACCCTAATTAAGATCCTTTTGGTAATATTAAGAGCAGTACAACCCCTGGAGGTTAGGCAATTGCACGTGTTCGGATTGGAAAAGATTTTTATTTAAGCTGTGTTTATTAATATGTATTAGGACTCATTTTTATTTTATTAAATGAAATTGCATAATTATATTTCTTTTAATTCCTATCTACAGATTGTGATCTTTTACCTATACGAAAATTTATTTATACATTGAGATTGTATTCTAATAATTAAATTTCACTGTCATTTTAAATTAATCTCAACATGCAATGCAAAAAATTATTTAAAAGTTAATTACACGACACAGTAATCAGAATATTGTTTTTCTAAACGAATATTAAAACTGGTTGCTTACCTTTGAAATATCTTTAATCACCATCCTCTCGTTAAAATTGTTGTATATACACAGATACTCAGTATCCAAACATTTAATATTTTTAAAAAAGATATGTTGTTTGCACTAGCTGTAATTAAATTAAGGTTATAACTACCGGTTTCTGCTGCACGTATAGGCACACTAAACCACTTTCTACGTTTTGACTTATGCTTAATTGATATAAAACTGGTTATCGAGTAAAAGTAATTTTTGGAATGTAAATAAAATATTATATGCCGTACATACAAACAAAATTGTTTTGTAGAAAACGAATTCATTATAAAATCTTCATTAAAATATAACAGAGTTAATTACAGTTGGTGTAATTATATAATATCAATATTGAGTAGCATACTTTGTTTAATAATAAATGCTAAAAATCATAAATTTTTATAAAACGATTAAAAGAAAGAAATGACAGTAGGTATTACGTAACGCTTAATTAAAAAACAAAGTAATAAAATCTCTTTTTTATCTATCAGACTAGAATAGTAGGAAAACAAAAATTGTACAATAATTTGATTATCTCGTCATTTAAGATTAAAGATTCAGTGAAAAACTTATTTACAAAATCAAACATAGGTAAATTATGTAATCTAAAATATAGAAACATTAACGTGTAAAGTCCACACACATTCGAATGGTAATCTTGCCGTATTGTTTTATTGTATAGGAAGCATCTGGAATTTTTCTCTAGGAAACGTAAATGATATCCTTACGGTGCTCGTCCAAAGGAATCAAAATATTCCCCATTACCATTCTCGTCAATGTAGATAGCGGTCCAATAATGACCTGGTTTGTTTGCAGGATCCGTGTTTAGGATAATTGCACACGGTCTAGGTGCATGTCGTGGGTGCTGATTAGAAGCACATACAAGCCGAAACACATTCTTGCGGTGGGGATCGATTTCAAGCATCTCAACACTTGTGCTGCATACATCTTTGGAGGTCCAGTATTAGGTGAAATAATAATCATTTTCTTCATCCGCTTCATCTTGAGCGATTATAGCTTATTAACTAGTAAAAACATCTAATATCCTGATGCTGCTTCATAATAATGTTCAACCGTTAGTAATTGTACTTTAAATACACGCAAGGGCTAATGTCTAATATTTTATTTTGCCATTAGTATTACATAGATATGGGGTTATTCTTAAAAAAAATTAGCTAAGTTCCCCACGCTACCTTGAAACACTACATACGCTTTCAATTCTTCTTTGGCCCTGAAGCTGTACCGCATACATCTTTCTTTATTCAACTCCGGATCAGTAACATGTTTTCTAATACACACAAGACAGCATCTTCAATATAGTGGTGTATACGCCGAAAAAATGGCTTGTGCCTTCTTCTTTAAGCTAGATTTTGCCTCTATGCAGCATACAAGCTCTATCTTAGCTGAATTACCTCTGTAAAAAAAAAGGTTATAATCAAATTAAATATACCGGTCTCTTTTAATCTTTGAATTTTTGCCGATAAGGACCTGCCATGCTATCACATAAGACGACTTTACATACAGGTTCTGTTTCGGATGAACTGTCGAAAAAGGGTTTATTAGATTTATAAACGTGCCCCTAGGGAAAATATTTGAGTGTAGTTACGGAAACATTTTGAGTTATGACCGGCAGGTCTTTGCGATATCATATCTCATATAGGTAAAATTTCGTGACGCGATGCTTTCGACGAAGGCTGTTTCGGCGATCCCGCTCCTACCCTACCCGAGCATAACCGAGATTGTAAGACAGAAGAAGAACAAGACCGATAAAGGATGTGATTAAATAAATGATGTATTGTTGTTTATAATAATAGTAATATATTTTCAAACAGTAAGCTTTCCTTCAATTTTGTTAATTAACTTGTTTTTCCTAACGGTTTTTGAACCTGCACTAACAATGCTGCTATATAGCCGCCCGCAAGGGCGGTTATATGGGCAGCTACAATAAGTGTGAGATTGGCTTTCTTTTGCACTCTGTGCGTTCAATCATACTGCTATTTTTTGAATTCAGAGGTGATTTTGTATGATTAAGTTACGCCAGTTTGAAATTTAATTGATTTGATTTGATTAATTGATTTGTATGTTTGAGAAAGAGACGAGGGAGAGACGAACACGATCAACCTCTATTACAAAAAACATTCATTAGCCTTTACACCACTATATTGCACCACAAACAACCCTAAACAGTCCTAGAAATATACCGCTACGTGGCGCCGCCTCTATTACAGAAAACATTCGCTAGTTTAAAAATATACCACTAGATGGTGCCACAAACAAAATTAGGCCATACACAACTAGATGACGAGACAAATTCAAATTTCCCAACAAGCGCCACGACAGGAGGGCGCAGGTCTTAACACAGTTTCTTATGTTATGTCTTATAAGCTAACAATAGGTCCCTTATTAGAATACAAGTTCAAATTTCTCGCAAAAAGTAATCAGAATGTAAACACTTAAACACAAATCCACCAAGGGGCCAGTGGCTAAGACCCGAAAGTAAGTAAGTTGCGAAGCCCTATGTCTGTCGTATAAGTTAGCATTAGGCCTCAGTATTATAATAAAGTTTAGATTTCCCCTCATAGATGGGGTCATAAACAGATTCAAATTTTTGGTCAAGGGGCGAGGGCCTGGAAGTAAGTTGCTAAGCCCTACATCTGTCTTACAAGTTAGCATTATACCCCTTATTATGATACAGATTCATATTTCCAGCCATAACCTGCAGAGACTTAAATACAAATACAAATTCAAATTTTCCGCCATTGGGGCCTCAACAAGGGACAAAGCCCCGAGAGAAAGTTGCGCAGCCCTACACCTGCCTTACAAGTTAGCATTAGGCTCATTATTATTATAATACAATTTCCAATTTTGCGACACCCTGTCTTACAATCTCGGTTATGCTCGGGGAGGGTTAGAACGGGATCGCCGAAACAGCCTTCGCCGAAAGCCTCGCATCGCGAAATTTTACCTATATGAGATATATCGCAAAGATCTGCCGGTCATAGCTCAAAATGTTTCCGTAACTACACTTTAATATCTTAATATCTACCCTAGGGCATGTTAATAAATCTAAAAAGCCCTTTTTCGACAGTTCATCCGAAACAGAACCTGTATGTAAAGTCGTCTTATGTGATAGCATGGCAAACTCTTATCGGTAAAAATTCAAAGATTAATAGAGACCGGTATATTTCATTTCTTTATAACCCTTTTTTTTGACAGAGTTAAATCAGCTAAGATAGAGCTTATAATCTGTATAGAGGCAAAATCTAGCTTAAAGAAGGTACAAGCCATTTTTTCGGCGTATACACCACTATATTGAAGATGCTGTCTTGTGTGTATTAGAAAACATGCTACTGATCCGGAGTTGTATAAAGAAAGATGTATGCGGTACAGCTTCAGGGGCAGAGAAGAATTGAAAGCTTTATGTAGTATTTCAAGGTAGCGTGGGGAACTTAGATAATTTTTTTTAAGAATGATCCCATATCTGTGTAATACTAATGGTAAAATAAAATATTAGACATTAGCCCTTGCGTGTATTTAAAGTACAATTACTAACGGTTGAACATTATCATGAAGCAGCATCAGGATATTAGATGTTTTTACTAGTTAATAAGCTATAATCGCTCAAGATGAAGCGGATGAAGAAAATGATTATTTCACCTAATACTGGACCTCCAAAGATGTATGCAGCACAAGTGTTGAGATGCTTGAAATCGATCCCCAACCACAAGAATGTTTCGGCTTGTATGTGCTTCTAATCAGCTCCCACGACACGCACCTAGACCGTGTGCAATTATCGTAAACACGGACCCTGCAAACAAACCAGGTCAGCATTGGACCGCTATCTACATTGACGAGAGTGGTAATGGGGAATATTTTGATTCCTTTGGACGAGCACCGTAAGGATGTCATTTACGTTTCCTAGAGAAAAATTCCAGATGCTTCCTATATAATAAAACAATACGGCAAGATTACCATTCGAATGTGTGTGGACTTTATACGTTAATGTTTCTATATTTTAGATTACATAATTTACCTATGTTTGATTTTGTAAATAAGTTTTTCACTGAATCTTTAATCTTAAATGACGAGATAATCAAATTATTGTACAATTTTTGTTTTCCTACTATTCTAGTCTGATAGATAAAAAAGAGATTTTATTACTTTGTTTTTTAATTAAGCGTTACGTAATACCTACTGTCATTTCTTTCTTTTAATCGTTTTATAAAAATTTATGATTTTTAGCATTTTTAGCATTTATTATTAAACAAAGTATGCTACTCAATATTGGTATTATATAATTACACCAATTGTAATTAACTCTGTTATATTTTAATGAAGATTTTATAATGAATTCGTTTTCTATAAAACAATTTTGTTTTTATGTACGGCATATAATTTTTTATTTACATTCCAAAAATTACTTTTACTCGATAACCAGTTTTATATCAATTAAGCATAAGCCAAAACGTAGAAAGTGGTATTAGTGTGCCTATAGGTGCAGCAGAAACCGGTAGTTATAACCTTAACTTAATTACAGCTAGTGCAAAAATATTAAATGTTTGGATACCGAGGATCTGTGTATATACAACAATTTTAACGAGAGGATGGTGATTAAAGATATTGCAAAGGTAAGCAACCAGTTTTAATATTCGTTTAGAAAAACAATATTCTGATTATTGTGTCGTGTAATTAACTTATAAATAATTGTTTGCATTGCGTGTTGAGATTAATTTAAAATGACAGTGAAATTTAATTATTAGAATACAACCCCAATGCATAAATAAATTTTCGTATAGGTAAAAGATCACAATCTGTAGATAGGAATTAAAAGAAATACAATTATGCAATCTCATTTGATAAAATAAAATGAGCCCTAATACATATTAATAAACACGGCTTAAATAAAAATCTTTTCCAATCAGAACACGTGCAATTGCCTAACCTCCAGGGGTTGTACTGCTCTTAATATTACCAAAAGGACCTTAATTAGGGTTGAAAAAGGCCCCTCCGAAAAGAAGCCGTCACCCAGCCCCAGTCCCCAAATCCAAGACCAACGCCTGGACCAGCCCCAACCCCAAGACACCGTAAATACATCCCTCACGTGAGCAAGTACAAAAAAAAAAGACATGGTATCAAAAAGGCTCTTAGTGCAACAAAAAGAGTTGAAAATTCCATCAAGGGCTGAAAAAGGCCTCCGAAAAGAAGCCAAAAAATAAGGCCGACAAAAAAAAATTGCTGTCAAAAAGACCATAATTAGGGATGAGAATTCCATCAAGGGGTTGAAAAAGGCCTCCGAAAAGAAACCATAAAAATAAGGCCGACAAAAAAATTGCTGTCAAAAAGACCATAATTAGGGATGGAAATTCCATCATGGCGTTCAAAAAGGCCTCCGAAAAGAAACCATAGGGGTGGAAAATACGGTCTCCCACGTAGCCGGCCTTGTGACGTCAAAATCCAAGATGGCGTCCGAAGGTGCCGCGGTTCTACTCATGGACAGTACGCACCAGACAACAAATTTGTCTTCAGATGCACGTCACATTTGTGTGACATAATGTCCAAAAACATTAAAAATTTTATAAGAATATATGAACTATGAATACTAAAGATTAAGCTCTAAAAAAAATTTCATCGAATAAAACGGAGCCGCAATGGCGAAAAGGTGACTACAGTTGACGCAGCAAATGGGATATCCATGGATACAACACAAAAGATCTTGAAAATTTTGACAATCTATTTACACATATCATCTGTATCTGTTTTATAAATAAAAGCAACCATCTGAACATTGCTAATATAACCCTTAAAAATCATACAAATAATTCAAAGTTACAAATTTCAGGAGATGGTAAACAAAGGAACATAGGAAGACATGGGATGTGGCAATGCGCTAGCAAGCATCTATTTTAGATAATAAAAACAAAACTACTGTAACCTAACATAATTAGATTAGATCATAGATATCTTACTTAATAACTAAATAGCCAGAGCATATGAGCTGCACATTTAAAATACGAAACAAATTGAACATTTCAATAAGGTCGAAAATTTACAAGTTGGGGGTATTCGGACATGTGCAGTCGTATCACTAGAATTGCAAAGTTCAATGTTTGATATCAATTGTAATTGTCAAAAAGTGTTTCTCTAACCTCGGTTTTTCACACTTTTGAGTTTACTCTTAGTAGAAGTGAAATATGAGAAGCTGCATAGTGCCTTTTTGTCAAAATGACAGCCAAAAATAAAAGAAAATCACAATTTTTCAAGTGAGGTCACAAATAATTATATAATTACAATGATTTACCTTCTTGCACACACTGCGGCTTATGTTTACACAGTACAGTATTCAATTGGGATCATACATGGTTTCAAGGATTGTTGATCTAGTTAATTATATCTATGGATTAGATAAACAAAACTACTATAACCTAAGGAGAAAAAAAGTGCATGGGCTGGGAATCAAACCCACACCAACAGTGTGGAAGACGACTCCTACCACTACACCACCAGCACTCTAGCAGTTTGACATTGAACATGACATTTAAACCATTTATAAAAATACGTAATTATGTAGATAAGGCATGCGCTATTTGTCATCGACAGCACATACTATGTCTTCCATGTTCCTTTGTTTACAGCCTCATCAAATTTCTACTTATTTACAGCTCACCCATTTACACACCAATTTCAAATTGTAATTTTCATTTAAGCAAAACAGAAGTGTTTAACACAATGTTAGTGCCAGCAAATAGGCCAGAATAACACATACACCATATTAAATATATGCAATGTGTATCATAAGTAATATATTCATCTTCTAAACTAATAACTTATGGTGTACATTAATGTTATACTACCGCTGACAGTGTTAAAATTCACAACTTAATCACTTATAAATATGTATAAAAATATACCTATGTAAAAAATTTATATTTTACCTACGATAAAGAATCCTATGTACAGTACATAACACTTAAATTATTTGATAGAAGTGCACTAATATGGTTTAAATTTTCTAGCTTGTTTCATAGCAGCTACTCTCTTTTTGTCTTCTTCATATTTTTTCCTCATTTGAACTAAATTGTTCATTTTTGATTCACGTTTTTGAAAAACATAAAAGTCACCGAGGTATTTTTGTTTATTCTGTTTGGCAATTTTTTCTTTAATTTTATTCTTTACACTTTCTTTTCTAGCAGCCCCACGTTTTCTGCTCTTACTGGTTACGACTGTCCATCCCTCATCATCCAATTGTGTTTCAGATTTACTTTCCATTTCCTTCCGCTTATCAAAATTAAGCACAAAATTGTTTACTTCTTCCTCTAATTTATCTCGATCACAAATTTCCTTATTATACTCTTTCATCCATTTTTTCATTCCAGTAATAACCATATTATTACTTGTAGGAATAAGTTCAAGACTAGTAAAATTTAAAGCATTTTTTACACTACCTGGTTCATTGAAAATTATGTATGCACTTTTAAAACTTCCCAAGTTTTCTATTTGATTATCTTCTTTTATGCTTGGCTTGACTTGAAGTATAACATTGTGAATGGAACCAGCGGAGGAAAATGCTTTTGTTAAATACTGTTCGTTGATGTATGGTGGTATATTAACAACAAACAGTGTCCTTTTAGCAGGTTTGTCATCTGTGTGATGTCTGATTGAATGCTCTTTAATGAACAGTTCATGTTTAGAAGCGCTTGCAGCAGATAAAGGAAGAGGTAAAACTAAAAATGGGAATTATACATTGCAATTATTTTTGACATAGCTCACCTTTAAAAGTATCATACTTCGCCTTCATTGTTTTGCAATCTCTTCATATATGAAAACTTATATTTCAAAATCTAATAATTTTCACTTTACATAAATCATAAAAATAAGAACAACACACGCTTATCCCTTTCAAATTTGAGGTTATGTGACGGCAAGTTGCGTTCAGCCGTTCACTTCAGATATTTCAGAAGCGTTCAATTATATTATGCAAAGCTATTTTTAGTTAAAATGATTACAGTATTATTATGAAGTGGTCATTCAATCTTGCGGTCTACACCAGATTTGCAAATAATGTTACAATTTAAATATTTGTACATTATAAACCCTAAAATAGTTTATAGGAACAAAATGGCATTGACGCCCTAGAAAGTTTTAAAGTACATAGGTACTTTACACATTACATGAATTTTCTCCTAATTTGGTTTGTAAAGTTATAATGGCTTGCATAATTAGGTGAAAGCGGTTGATGAGGTAATTATAACTGCATATTTCTTTCTAATCACCCAGATGCAAATAACCTGTACCTATTGGATATCAGAGTAATTACCGTTCTATTTAACGGAAGTTTTTCAACCACGGTGACTAGTACTTTGTTTCGAATATTGATGATGTTACTGAAAGACTTTTACAACATTGTTTTAAATAAAGAATTGGCAGTGGCTTATTTACAGGCGAGAAACTTCGGAATGTAGTGGAAGATGCAAAACCATTTTATAGATGCAGTATTGAAATGCAGAACAAAAGAAGACGCGATAGAAATGGAGAATATAGACTAATATTGCGATGTCCCCGTAGAGGCTACCAAACCTCCCGTTCTGTACGCCATGGAAATTATTTTTTTCATTACACGTATATTAATCAGAAAATACATTGTAATTTGACTCTGTGCGAAATTTTGGGGTTGGTGTTCATTTTTGTGATGGAAATCCCAATGCAAAGTACGGTTACTCTAACTGGAAAATCGTTTAACACCATTACCGATTGACTTAATAAGTGCCGGGAGGTTTGCGGATCCATAATTCGAGCGAGAGGACAAATGACTGACGATGATGATAATCAAATTCAGATAGATGAAGCAAGGTTTGCTGGACGGCGAAAATATAATCGCGGAAGAATGTTGATTGGAGATGAGAGACCGCTATCCGAAGATAGCGATGCAGAATAGGAAATAATCGCAACCACAGACGTCAAATTGGTGGACCTTGGGTACTTGGGCTGAGCAAGGTAGTGACTGCAGATATTTTTATGTTCAACGATGTGACGCTGATACCCTAATACCCTCCATTCAGCGAGGATGCGAAGTGGGATCAATGATCCATTCTGATGAATGGCCTGCATACAGATCGCTAAATACTCTTGGTTATCGTCACCTCACAGTTCACCATCAACAAAATTATGTAGCTCCAGACTCTGGAGCTAATACTCAATCTATTGAGCGGTCATGGCTGGATGCAAAGATAAACATTTTGAAGAAAACGAGAGGTGTACCTAATCAACTTCTGCAATCTCATTTGGATCACTACTGTTGGAAGTTGTGGCAAAAAACGGTGATTTGTTTCACATATTTTTAAATGATATTAGAACTTTATACAGATAGGTGTAGGTGATGGTGGAGGTTATTAGACAATAGTATCATAATAGTTTCATGTTTGTATAAATAATAAATGAAATAAAAATACTGGTCCACTGTTTTTGTGTACAATTCTATTACCAAAGACCGCACACTATAGTATAATCTATACTGTAGACCGCAACAATACCTATTCTTGGAATTACAACTAACTTTGATCAAAAATTAATCTATACCAAAACACACTTTGGAGAAACACAATAAAGCTTAACAATAACAACCTCTAAATTAGTAGAGAACGGGAGAATGGCGTTCCTTAAGAAATATGTTATAATTTTTAACACTTTAACTTTTTTTAGAAATGTATTTGCTTTTAACCCTTTAAGTCCGAATTTTTCTTTTGAAGAATTTTTGCACATAATATTAGCTTGTAATCTACCAGTGAACAGTTGTACAATAATTGATTACACAATTTACATAGTAATAGTATGAAATATAAAATTGCAGTCGGTGCATAAGCCCACATTTCGTTTTTTGGATATAGTTCTTACACTTGCAGTGCAGTCCTCACCAGCACAGCGACGTAATTTTGTGTTTGGAGTTTGGATTAGTAAATGATTAAAACCTTACACCGTCACTTATTCTATTACAGGAAATACTGCATTTTGATGTGGACGGACGATCACCAACCTTTGGTAACACCCCATATTTTTTCAAATGTGTGTTGGCAAATTCTCTTCGAAACGAGAGCTGATATGTGTGCTGATGAAGTGATTTGCTTTGTAAAATCCATGCATTGTTTATGGCCACATCGATTAGGCAGGTGAAAATGCACCACCACCATTTCTTACCACGTACTGAAATCCTCCTCAAGTGTCCCTCCATTTGATCCGTTCCTCCCATAAAATTGTTACATTGTCCAATTAGCTTTGGTCTCGGTATTTGTATAACCCTCTTCTCGGATTGTGAATAATGTTTTACATTTGATAACGGCTGAACACCATATGAAGTCGAGGCTACCGTAACAACGCTGTTGTCTACCCATTTTACAAAAATTAGTCCAACATTTTGTCGTAAAAAATTATACAGCGGAATGCCAGAGAACAGGTTATCGAGATAGAATCTATATGGCAGAGATTTATTGTGTAGATCTGAAAATTCCAAGAAATGGTGCTGCTGCTTTACCAAAAAGTCGCTCATGATTTTCGCAATTCGTTGTACCCACTAAGAACAAGAATGCCAATAAAGCATTTTAATTCTTCCAAAGTTATATGAGGACTGGGACACTTCAAGAATAAAACATAGCGCTCTATTTCCTCGAATAATAAGGAATAAATAGAATCCTCAAAAATAATTCGAATAAATCCATTGGTGATTTGTCTTTATACAATGTGACCATTTAAGTCCGCACCATATGGTAATTTTTTTTAACCTCGGCTTTAGCATAGATCTGATTATCGCATCCATTTTTGCTTCAAATAAAACCAAAAATGAAGTATAGTAAGTTGGTTTTACAACCGACGTCATCTGTCAAAAATTAAATTTTACGAAAATAATTGAAAAAAACCCATAAATTGGCCAAATTTCGGAAAAAATTATTATAAAAAGTTGTTAATTTTGTGCTTTTCGACTTATGTACTGAATTTCAACGACCTAGTATGATTTTAAATTTTGGCAGTTTTTTGACATTCTACCAATTATTTTTCACCTTGATTTGATGTAAACCTATGTAAAATTCTTTATCTAATGAAAACTCAACATGCCAAGCCTACTTAAGTTAAAAACAAAATTGCTTTCGAGATTTTTTTTTAATTATAAAAATTTATCCACCATCATGAGTCATGTTTGGTGGAAAGTTCGTTTAACTTTTGTTTTGAAGCAAAAAATATTTTTTGCTTTTTTAGTTACATAGAAAACTCAATTCAAATTTGGTGGGGTATGTTAGAACAAGAGTTTTCTTAGCGTTGAATTATAATTTTTAACAACGTAATATTTTTTATTACAGACATAAATTTAACAATTTGCTGTTTTATCTGTTTCTTTTAATACTTGAGCTAAACGTATTTCTCAAAAGGATTCTAATCAGAATCTGTAATGGCAGTTACGTAATAATATGTTTCAGTTAAAAACAAAAGTTAAACGAACTTTGCATCAAACATGACTTCTGGTGATGGATGAAATATCATTTTTGAAAAAATAACAAAAAACATTTTGTTTTCGGCTCAAATAGATTAGATATGCTGAGTTTTCATTAGATAAGGGATTTTACGTAAGTTACATAAAATCAAGATGAAAAACAATTGGTAAAAAGACAAAAAACTGCCAAAAATCAAAAATCATGGTATGTCATTAAAATTTGACACAAAGGTTTAAAATGACAAAATGAACAACTTCTTCTAATATATTTCTTCGAAATTCGGCAATTTATACGTTTTTTTTTCCATTTTTTTCTTAAAAATGTAATTTTTGACAGGTGACGTCGGTTATAAACCAACTCACTATAGTTCATTTTTGGTTTTATTTGAAGCAAAAATGGATGCGATAATCAGATCTATGCTAAAGTCAAAGTTAAACAAAATCCCCATATGGTGCGGACTTAAATGGTCACACTGTATAATGAATAATCGCCAATGGGAAACTTCTTCTCATTCTCCACCAGATCCCCTTGAATCCACTGCATATTGCGGATATTGCAATTGTCATAATGAAAGGTGTCTCTAGCGCCATAAAGATCCTGTACGAAATTCACAATATCGTTACCGTCTGCTTGTTCGTCTTCCGAAACTTCTGTAACACCTGTACATCTTATTTCCGCTTCATATCCTAATTGCCGTCAAGTATAATGATCGGGAATGAGTTGTGTTTCATCGCAAGAACCTTCGTCTGTGAGAACGTGGGGTTCAGGTGGTGTAATGAATATTTACGTTAAATTATCTTCTTCAGCATACGCAATTTGAAGGGGCTCTTCAAGACTAAGACCGCCCTAAACGAAATGGAATTATATATATCATATAAGGCGGAAGTCCTGACGTTACCATATGGTAACGCCAAGATATATGATCATTTTGGTCAAAACGACATAATTTTTGGAGTTCTGTACAATTAAAAGCATTATTATAGTTTTTGTTATGAACGAATAAGTTCAAAGGTAGATACGCAATTAAAAATTATTATTAATTTTATTAAATACATAAATAAAGAGTTCACCTCGAGTAGGATTTGAACCTACGACCTGTACTTTGCTAGAGCACCGCGCTAACCAACTGCGCCATCAAGGTTCAAGCCCCAATCGATTCTACATACATAAAGACAAAATTTACATCGATTGGGGCTTGAAACTTGATGGCGCAGTTGGTTAACGCGGTACTCTAGCAAAGTACAGGTCGTAGGTTCAAATCCTACTCGAGGTGAACTTTTTATTTATGTATTTAATAAAATTAATAATAATTTTTAATTAAAAGCATGTTTCCTAATCTATTCTGAATAGCTTTGAGCAACCATCTGACTAGAAAATATTAGTGTTTATTCGCACTTACCTAAAGCGAATGTCTATTATTTCGGTAAGTACACGGCGACATATATTTTGGTAATTAATTTTCAACAGAAGAATCACTCAATCACCATGCAGCTAAAACACGTGTTTAATTTTCTATATATGGAGTCGCCTTTGAGAATCACATTGCGCGTAAATATGTGTTTATTTCCATATAGAATACTGTATTACAACTGCTACCATATGGTAACACCATGACTTGAAGGGTTAATCTTATCTACACATACACAGGTCGACCACGTATACAACAAAAGCTTCCAACTAAGCAAAAAAAAAGAGTTAGTCTAAAAAAATGAATTAGAAGGGTTGACCGGTATTGCTCCTTACATCGGGTGATAACGGTCGCATGTATTGACCGGTATTGCTCCGTACATCGGGTGATAACAGTCTTCCTTCGCCTATTTACATGACACACGTGGAGAATGAACGGCAACTTTGTCCACAACTGAACGTGAAACTGTTCATGCCGCGTATGGTTTAGTGCCAGTTTGCTAGAGGTCTACACAAGTTTCGGGGTTATAGTTAAAATATCTTCGGAGATTTCGGACTGACCATCATTCCCCCGTTCTATCGTACCACCAATAACTCATTAAATAAAAAATTTGTACTTTCGTCGAAAACAATATTCTGTAGTGAAATATATTTTAAGGGCGTGTTATTAAAAATTCGTTTATTAAAATAATAATACAAATTTATATGGGGTGAAAGGAAATAATCTATTACTAGATATATTGCTAATGCTAGTTTCTTAGGAGAACTGCACATACAACAGGAAGTTAGTTCAGTTCGAGTAACTGGAAGCATGAGCAGACAGTTGCCAACTTGAGGATGGCAAATGAGATTTTGCCGAAACGTCGTTTTGTAACAGACGGTCTTTTGGAGATCAGAGGAGCTACGCGGATCAACACCCGAGAAACAAGCAGTACATACAGCAGCCGCGAAAACCTAAAGATCAGTATATATATATATATATATATATATATATATATATATATATATATATATATATATATATATATATATATATATATACACGAATGTATATCTCTGTCTGTCCATTATGCATTACTGCACCGTTCATCCGATCGCCATGAAACTTTGGGAGGTTGTTGAGTACACTTCCGCGAAGGTTTCTGGCTAAAAAACATTTTTAATTATCGGCCACTCTGCGGCCCTCATAATCTTTCTTTTGACATCACAGATGCGAGATATGCGAGACGGATAAGCTAGTTCGTAATAAAAATAACTTGTTTTCATGATACTGGGGTGCCTTACCTTTAATTTGGGAAATGTGATTGAATTTTCTGTCTTGAAAAATTGAATTAATAATTTCGTACGTATTTTTGATTTGTTTAATAATTTATGAAATTTAATTGATTTTTTCTTCGACCACTGTATCATTCTGATTCAATTCGCGAACTGTTTCATTAAGGGTCAGTTTATTCAGCTTTAAGTAAAGTGACAAGTATTTTTAGGTGAAATATAGCATTTTTACTAATAGTGCTTACTGGTCAGATAGATTTATTGGTAGGTTTTAATGGACCGTAAACCCTATTGGAAGAGTTATAATCACATTTTCTACTAACTTGTAATCTCAATCTCACTAGTTCAGGAGTTACGGAAATAACTGAGGATGTACTATTTTAAAGAAACGATAACTGCAAATAATATTGAACGCCAGCGGTACAATGATACAAATAGATTTGTACACAAAAATTTTGTTATGTGGGATGATGTTGAATTTATAAACCGATTTCGATTATCCAAAGAACCAGTTTTGGACCTAGATGTGTTAGAATTGATACTTTCACAGTTGCAGTCTCGCACTAATAGATACATATGTCTTGATTTACAAAAACTACACTTCTTCGTGATGTAAGTAGCAAAAATACATAAAACACCTTTTTAGAAATAATCCTGTTCCAGTTAAAACAATTACTACTAAAATTGCGTTTTTTTGCAACTTGAAAGTTTTACACATCAACCGGTGATTTTAGTATTATTCACAACACTACTGCAGCTGCTGAAATCATTAACATGACTGAATCTGCCTTAGCTCAGTTAAAACCACAATTCCTGCAATTTTGTAGGTCTGAGGAGGAAAAAACGTATACAAAATGGCGGTTTTCTACTATTGCCAGGTTTCCTAGGGTATTTGGCAGTGCTCCAAGTACTCGTATTCATTCACCTAGGGTACATACACCTGTTTTACAGTAAGATTTTAATAAGAACTTAAATTTTTGCAGGAGGTTCTAATTCTAAAACATTTAGGAACGGAAAGACTTCTTTCTCTCTTAACGTTTATGTTGTTACTGATGCAGGTCACTATATAAAGAACGTTGTTCCGGATGGCCTGAGTCTATTCAAGATGCCAATATCTTTGATAATTCATTAGTTAGAATGCAACTAGAAGTTAATCGAATGGGGAATAGATGATTATTAGAGGATAGTGCTTATTTTTTGAGGTGGTATTTAATCACCCTAATAAATAATCATCCTGGGAGGTAGAAAATTTACTTAACGGATCCCTAATTCGCACCAGATCATTGGTTGAGAAAACATTCAGAATTTGGAAGAGGAGATTTCCTATATTATCTGTTGGCATAAGGTGTCGGATGAATTTGGCACAAAACATAATTATAGCAACAGCAATATTACGTAATAGAGGTTAAACCGAACAGGACATTCCAGAACTTCACGATGTGCGGAATGAAGAAAATATAGAAAATCCAGTCCATAAAGTGTTTCCAAGTACATCATCATCTTACGTCACAAACTCCGCCCAAGTAGCTGATGCCGGTCAGCCTTTGTTAGTGTTTATATGGGGTATTGAGGAAAATTCATGTTTATTTAATAGAAATATCATTTTTGAAAGTGTGTTCTGTTGAATAAGAGTTAAGCCTGTGTGAATTAAACAATTGTGTGGCGAAGTTTCGTTTTTATATGCGGCTTAACCACTATTTAATCAAGCATTAGCTGTTTCTTGGTAAGAAACGACGTACAATATTTATAATTAATTGTTAATCAATTTTAAACAAAAAAATACATATCTTTGAATTATCACACAAGGGCTATGCACGTCTAATGATCATTCATGAATTACCTTTTTTTATTGAACTATACATAGACAAAAACTATAAGTACATTATACATGTATACAAGTTGTAACACTAATGGCCTCATCTTTATTAGAAGTTTAATAATGGTAATTGAGGTTAACTTGCAACCAAATGTTTTAAACGCGTTACTCAGACTGAACTTAAATTTTTCTTAGTACAAATTGTGAAAGTAAATCCACGTCCTTTATTTGTAATCAGATTTTATCTAAAAAAGGAAGTAACTGTCACTTTCTCCAAAGAACGAGTTTATTACGGCAATAAAAGTGAAAACAATTAATGAATTCTTAATTCAATGAATTAAGAAAAAATCGACCCTGAACTGGTTTAAGTTACTTTAAATGACAGCATAATAAACTTCATCATAATTAAAGATTTTTGAAATTACAAAGAATAATTTTATTGCTTTGTACTTAAAATAATTTTTTTGTCAAACCGTTCATTTAAACGCATACAAAACGTTGCCCCCGATCAGCTGTTTTTTGACAAGCTCTTCTGACGTCACGAGGAAAAGCTTAATAATCAAGAAAATAACAATCATAGACTAGAACTATTAAACTATTTTCATCAATTGGACAATAATGTAAATTAGTATAATACTTTATTAAACGTATGAATAATTTGTTGTGCATGCTTTGTCGTTTCCAAAGTAATCTAAAATATTGTTGTGAGCGATTCGTCATTCAATTCTAAGACGAAAAGTTCCTATAATTATGTGTGATAAGTTTTGTTGTTACTGAGATACAGGGTGCTCAATGTTTTCATTATTTAATAAAAGCAATAACAGCATGATCAACATAAACATAAAAGTAGTACATTTCAGAACAGATGTTCAAAATGTTCCCCTCCAGCTAAAATACAAGCATCCGCACGACGTTTAATGGATCGAAAAAGTCAGGAGTATTGTGAATAACATTACAGCCTCGCATTATGAGATTTTGAAGATTTTCTAATTTAAGATTGGGGTTGTGTAAACGAGTGATTTTAAATGTCCCCACACATAAAAATCCAGACGATTGTGTTCAGGTGACCTTGGGGCCATGGATGTGGAGATCCTCGCCCTACCCTACGGTCTGGAAAAAACGTTATTTAAAAACTCCCGCACGATTACTGCAAAATGTGGAGCAGCACCGTTATGTATTATGTATGAACCACGTAAGCCTAATTATGAGAGGTATGCCTTCCAAACGAATTGGAGGTTCATTTTCTAGAAGATGAATGATATGTATCACCGGTCAATCGTTGAAGAAGGAAAAACGATCCTATTAAATAATCGTCGATTATACCAATTCAAACATTGACCGAAAAAGTTTGTTGGAATCGTGCTATAACTGTAGCATGGGGATTTGCATCAGCCCATACGTGGTTATTATGAAAATTCATAATGCCGTGCCTTAAGAAGTTGGCTTAATCTGTAAACAAAACAGTGGTAGCAAAATTGGTATTGTTTGCAATTACAAAAAATGCATATCAGCCATTTCAGCATTAGTAAACGCAGGCATCGTTGTTAACTCAACACAAACGAAAGCAGAACTGTTACAACAACAAAATTAGAATGATAAAAATTTCTTGTTTGTTTTTTAGGTTTGACACACTAATTGTTAAAATTCGAAATAAATTTCACTGTCAGAGCTCGTTCATTACTGAAAAGTCAACACCCTGTATCTCATTATCAACAAAAGTTATCACACATGTTTATAGGAACTTTTTTTTCATTTTAAAAATGAATGTGAATCGCCCACAAGAATATTTCAGATTATTTTGGAAACACCCCGCGTAAACACCTATAATAATTGTTTTTTAAATAAATTTTGTTTTAACTTTAAGATTTCATTTTCTAAATTATGTTTTTCCTGTTTATTTGCTTTTTGCTGCTAATAAACAATAACATCCCTTCTCTTTTATTAACAATGCCATTAAATTTTTGATGGAGATTTCCACTGATTCTCGTTTTCAATATTTTGGTGATTGTGGTGTCCATTTTGCCATTTATCAGTACTTTATGATGCTAAAACGATATAGACAGATACATTTTCAAATTATCATAATTTAACATTACTACGTAGTATACAAATTTGTGCTCGCACTTTCTTCAGTTGTGGTCAGCTGTACACATGTATCAGTCCATGTACTAGGCATTTTATTTATATATATATATATATATATATATATATATATATATATATATATATATATTTATATATATTTATATTTTCAAGATTTTTAATCCTTTATTTTATCATTGATTAGCTGCAATAAGTTTAATTAAATAACTGAGCTAGTTGAGCCTGTGGTAACACAATCTACTTAGCATTTGGGAGGGAATAGGTATATATATATATATATATATATATATATATATATATATATATATATATATATATATATATATATATATATATATTTTTTTTTTTTTTTTTTGGAACAAAAGTTTGGTTTGAGTCAAAACATTTAAAAACGTGATGGGATTAACTCACACAAGGTTCTCTCGCAAAAATATAGTTGCATTAGGACAGTTTCATCATTTCACATGACTTTTTTAAGTGTTAGCATGATGCACACAAGAATTTTTTTTATCTTATAAAAGAAGCATTAAAAACAAAAGAACTATCTATGGTTTTTGGTAATAACAAATATTATTTGTGCCGTTTATTCTATTGATGAGTGCAGATTACAAATGGGTGTAAATTTTATTACACACTCAAAGGATAAAATGCAGAAACTATAGGATAGCTAGGCCAATGAGATACGTAACAAGAAAATGGAAATTAACGTAAGACGAAGATAATTAAAAGATAATAACGGGAAATAGAATCACTTGCAGGGCATACCAATAGAAAAAGTCACAACATATGAATACCTAGGGTCCATAATAACAAACGATGGAAAATAGACACAGAAAGAGTGAATAGGGCAAATAAAGCAATGAGGATACAATAAATAAAACGATTATAGGAAACAAGCAAATAGAAATAGATGTGAAAACAAAAGTCATAATGCAACAACGGTACTGACAATTACATACACAGCTGAGAATTGGACCTTACTCAAAAAACACAAAGAGAAATTGAACCCAACTGGAATGAAACACATGAGAAAAATCACAGGGATCATGAAGTGGAAACATATAAGAAATGAACAAATAAGAGAAATTGCGAAGCAACCACGGATAACGCGAGGACTAATAAGAAAACAATTAAACTGGTATGGACATCTATCTAGAATGAGAAAGGAAAGTTGAGCAAAAAGAATAATGGAAAAGGGGAAAGGGAAAAGAGGAAGACCAAGAAAGAGCTGGATGGAGCAAATAGAAGATATAGGGAGATCAAATGGGCAACCCCTCATAGAGATGAAAAGACTAGCAGCAGACAGAAAAGCATGGAAGGATTGGGTTAGAAAAGGACTGGACCCACAATCTGACGCCTGAGAGGGCAAAAGGACTAGAGAAAGAAGAAGTAAATTTTATTATTCTGTTTATTAAACTTTGCTCAAAGCCCCAGTTCTTGTATTCTTAATGAATTATTTTATAACATAATTTTTTTGTGTGATCATGCTAACATATTTTATTTGCAGTTTTATTTAAAATAGACATGCAAAGTTGTAAAATACTTATCTTTTTTGGGATTTTTAATGGTGTATTTAAATTATACAATCTAACGTTTCGATAACACTTACAGTTATCTTCGTCAGTAGTAATATTTGTAAGAATTGTTAAAGATGTTGTAAACAATTTTCTCAAAGTTGAAAAATTAAAACATAAACATCAGGCTGGTAAAAGCCTAGTTTACGTCCAGATGGGCGTGTGCGTAATATTGTGGAATCATTTCAAAAATTTATAACGCGAGATCATTGAGTATATATATTGGGCGAGATATTGTAGATATTATCGTTCGTCATTCAAATGAAGAAGCTCGTCGTATAAATACAAAAGAAACTAACGAGCGAGAATAGGAATTTTTTTACTAATGGGTGCTAATAATGATACTCATTTAGATTATCATGATTTATGGAGCAAAGTACTAGGCAAAACAGTATACATTCGTACAATGAGTCGCAATCGATTTCGTGAATTATTAAAAATTATTAGATTTGACGATAAAGATACTAGGACGGAACATAAAAAATGTGACAAATTTGCACCAACACGTTTGGTATTTGACATGCTAAATGAGACATTTTTACGATACTTTACACCAAACGTAAATGTTGTGATTGACGAAATGTTATCGTTGTTTCGTGGCAGATATGGATTCAAGGTATTCATGAAAGAAAAACCAGGTAAATATGGAATTCTCATTAGAATTCTGTCGCATTGTACTGAAAGATATATATTACGTATGGAGGTTTATGCGGGAAAAACTCTAGGAAGTACATCGCAGTCCAGAGGTCCGTTGGAAATTGTAAAGAGATTGGTGACTCCTAAAAAAAATTCAGGACGTAACATAACTACTGATAGATATTATACCTCTGTAGCACTAGCTGAAGAATACACAGATTTTGGTCTTACACTTGTTGGAACATTACAAAGCAACAGACAAGGAATACCCGAAGAACTCAAAGTTGCTGGTAAAAGAGACCTCTATTCTACTTATATTTACTAATCCAGAATCAAAATTGCCTCCAGTAACGCTGGTTTCCTATATTCCTCGTCAAAAGCCTAAAAAGGTACTTATATTTCTATCTACGCAACATGCCGATAATGAAGAAAAGAAGAAATCGGTTATAAATTTATTTTATAACGAAACCAAAGGAGGGGTTGACATTATAGATCAAATGGCGCGCAAATATTCTACGAAAAGGTCCACTAGAAGGTGGCCAATGTCCATATTCTACACTTTATTGGATATAGCTGCAATAAATGCTTATTCTATATTTATTCAAAATTTCCCAGAGTGGAATAAAAAACATCATAATCGTCGAATATTATTTTTGCAAGAACTTGGTATGGATTTGATAAAACCAGAAGTCGAAAACAGGGCCACTAATATAAGTGGTCTAAAAACTGATGTTGTGTCTTCCATGGAAGCCATATTTACAAAAGAAAATATCACAAAACAGAGTAAAAGTGCCTATCCAAAATTATAGCAAAGGACAGTGCTTTGTTTGCTATGAAGACGAGAACGTAATAATACCCCCAAAAATAGATTATCTAAAACCTTCATAGTATGTTCCTTATGTGATAATTATGTACGTGGATCACATAGCAAAAAAACAAATACTTGTATAAGATGCGAAACCACCAATCAAACTAAAAATTAAATTTTCTTTGTATTTATGTACTTGTATATTGTAATTATTGATGTTCAAGTTTTCTTTTTCTTTGGATTTTTTTTTTATATTATGAATTAATTTGTTCTTAATAAAAGTATGAGTACATTGTTAGTTTACTAATAAATGCAGAAACAACTACAATATATGCGTGGTACTTTTTGCCACGGCATGGTCCAACCTGCAACCTACCGAAGCTTGGCCGTTCTAGGGTTAATCTTTACTTTAACATTATCGCACAACAATCATTGCACAAGTGCTGAATTCTGAGAGAGTATATTATCTAATTATATTACCATTAACCTAATGTGGATTTATCATGTAATATGTAGATACAAGTAGTAATATTTCGCAAAATAACTCTGGATATCCTGCCCAAAACTAAATAATTCTACACTATTATGCAGGGTGTTCAAAAATTGCACCACCATATTGCAGTGTGAATCCTCGTCATAAAATTTGAAGAAAAGTTCCAATAAACATAGGTCCGAAAACCCATACTTTTCAAGATACAGTGGGTTAAAGTAAATTTTGAAAGACGTGTTGTCATGTAAAAGAAATATTAAATTTTACGTGTTTAAGCTGTTTGGAGGCAATTTGTTAGATAAAACTAAACAAATAATTTGTACGCAAGTTTGGAACAGTAATTGAAAAAATACGTGGCGCTGTTATCAGAAGAGTAATTTGCATAGTTTAACATTCTGCTATTTTACTTAAAAACAGTATGTTAAATGGAAAAATACTAAGAACACTTTTTTGCTGTTTTTGAAAGGTTTAATATTTGGGTTAAATAATTATAAACAGGCTGTAAAAAAATTAATGATAAAAATACTTTGACCCTACCCTGTAGGTACACCAATGCAAATAAATTCCACATTTGAACTATGTTACATAGTGTACTACATAACTCTGAGCTTATGTTTAAAATTTCAATTCAATATCTGTAATAGTTCCCAAGGAATGAAAAATAAATTAATTTTGGAAATTTACTTTAACACACTATATCTCGAAAAGTATGCATTTTCGGACTTATGTTTACACGAACTTTTATGCAAATTTTATGAGGCATTACCCACTGCAATATGGCCGTGCAATTTTTGAATACCTTGTATACAGTATATGAATTACTTAGCTATAATTTTAAACAACAATACTAGTTGTGACTTTTTTAATTTGTGAAATGCGTTTAGGTTCAGAAATAGTTCCACTTGATACTAAAGCACACCCAGATTACACCTATTCAGTATTGGATGCATTTGTACCCTTATCAGATGATGAAACTGCACAATGTAGATGCAAACGTGGACCTCAAGTGAGTACACAATCATTATTTTATTTTATATAAATGTATTGCACTTAGGGCGACCATGGGCCTACAGGTGCTAGAGGACCAAAAGGAGATCAGGGAGAACGTGGGCCTAGAGGAGAAAAGGGAGAGAAAGGAAATTTTGATTTTCTATTACTTCTGTTAGCAGATGTAAGACATGATATAGTACATCTACAGAACAAAGTTTATGCTAATGGAGATAAGTATGTACATTACTTGAAATTTAAAATACGTGAATTTTGTATTTTTAGACCACCAAAATTTGATTTTGAAGTAGCATTAGAACGACGTCGAGATAAACAGAAACGACGTTTCTTGGCTCAAAATAGATTACTGGAAGCATTTGTGGCATCTACGGAAAAAAGTATAAAAACCGATTTTTCACCAAGTACAACTACAGAAAAACTTGAATCTGTTATCTCGAATGACAATATAGGAGAGTTTCAAGATGCAGTTAGCGATATTTCTAATTTAGTTGGTTATATTGACGATTTGGATTATGATGAAGGTTCAGGGGAAATGACAGATGAAGATTATTTTTAGTGAAATATGAATAACAGCATCTAAATAAATATTTAGTTACGATAAAATGCCATCTACTTAAAAAACTATGCACTGTAATGTAAAAGATAACTCAAAAATCTATTTCCGAAAAATGCATAATAGTTAATTAACTTAATTTATTAACAGTTTTATACTATTTTGCAGATCAGAAATCTTGTTTTCATTTTCTTAGGAGTAGCTGGTTAAAATGAAAACCATTAAAGCAATAAAACACTATGCTTTATTTTATACACAAAATAAAAAGTATTCACGATAACGCACATTTAACATAAATTAAAAACTATTCAAAATTTATCCATATGAACAATATATTCATACATTTTCAAAACGGATTAATATTAAACAAAGAAATTAATCTAATATTCACAGTTAACAACAAATATATTGCTTCTAAATAATTTCAAATGAAATAATCTTATTTAGTGCAACTGTACAGTATGTGACAAAAAAAATTAGTCTTAACTGGCAATGCAATGTCTACATGTATTGCTTGCGTCTGTACATAATTACTCTATCCTTATATATTTTCTACAACACTATCAATCGCATATAAATTCAGTCTTAAATTTGCAAACCTTTTAAGTTCTGACACAGATTTTAAAAATATGTATCTTACAAAACGACAAATAATATATGTACGTATTTCAGGATTATATACTTAATTACAAATATGAGACAAAATGAGAATTTACTTCTGCGATTATATTTGATTATTTGCACTAGCAACCCAATACACTTAGAGCTTAATTTCTGTTAATACAAATTTTTTCATGCTATTACAATCGTTTAACAGAACAAATCAAGTATTCTTTACTGGATTTAGTTAATATTAGTACAAATTTTGTATTGCCTTTATGTCATCTGTAAGTAATAAGTTAATAAATTTATGATTTCATTTGAATCTGATAATTTTTTTGTACTGAAATAAAATCTGATGAGCTATAATATCGCTCATGCTCTAAGACAACTTAGATAAATAATTTTTTTTAAAGACCAGAGATAACACTTCTGGAATAGCCAGGGCAGAAAAAACTATTTTGAATGCCTAATAAATTTTAAAAGCAACAAATCATGTTATATTGCTTTACACTTCAAGTTCTTACATAAACGTTTCTTATTTAGAACTATACAATGCAGGCACCTGTAAGCATTTTGATATATAAATGATGCAGTAGTATCTATTTACAATGCAAAGTAGTATTCATTGATTTGAGACAATGTATCGGCATCAACTGTTTGTAATAGTTGCTCATATTGAGTCTGTCCAATTTGAGTTTTTAATTGATGTATCTAAAAAATATAAAGATTGTACACTTTTCTTAGTTATATACATATATACATTACTTGAGATTGAAAATATTCTTTCAAAACGATTAAATGAACAGGATCTGATAATATAAGATCCTTTTTACGTTGATCATGATCAGTTTCATAGTAACTATCCGTATCTTCTTCAAAATCACTAGGACTTTGGCCATCTGCAAGAAGTAAAGAATCTACGCAGACACCATTATCGTCTGTTTTACATGTATCATTTAACGCTTCTAATATATTTAACATTACACCATTAAATCTTGACATAACTGGCCTGCTTTGAGTAGTCAACAAATTAGCTAAAGCCAAACCTAAGGAAAGAAATAGCATTAAACTTAAACACAAAAAAAAATGCAATACCTAAAAGTTTTCGTCGTTCTACCTGAGAAACATTACACATTTTTGCTAGCCAAACATCTAGTATTAATCCTAAAATATTTTCTTCAGTACAGTCATGACTTTGTGATAATGTGGTTATGGTTTCCGCAAAAATTTTATGAGAAGAAAGTAACACTCTAGCCAATAATGATAAATACATTGATAAAATCATCGGAGTTGCATCTGAGTCTTGATAAATTAACCTAAAATTATAACAATGAAAAAAAATACATAACAATAGTCTGTTCACATAAACAAACACAAGAATTAAAGTAAATATTACAATTACAGGAAAATAAGCTTTCATGTTTTTTTTTGGTAGAAATGTTTGTAAATTCAAGATTACGAAATTTTTTTTATTTGGAAACTGTAAAAAATTTCTTATAACACTTTGGTAGTGTATTTACAAAATATTTGTCAGAATGAAAATTAAAACAATGTTCTACATTTAAAACCTTTCCGAAAATAACCGATTTCAATCTACAAAATACACATCTGTGTAATAATTAGTACCGATAAGTATGGGGTCATCATAAAGTAAGCGGTACACTTTAAAGTCTTATATAATTTTCAGATATCAAGTTACTAGAAAAAAGTACACGGGATCTAATTGCTTAAATAATTGGATTTTACTGTATCTATGGAAAACTGCTGATATGCCCACATATTTACTGACTAGTTAAAGAATTAACTGCTATTTTTCAAGATTGTGTCATACCATAGAGTAAGGACAAGAGGGGACGTACCAATAGTTTATAGGCGCGCGAATTGGAAACATAGAGACGGAAGGGGGGAACGCCAGAATTTATGCAACCAGTGAAACGCGTTGACCAAAACATTAAATTACCATATGCTCTAATGTGATTTAATATCGTGTCGCTTCTTTTAATTTTCTGCATTAACTGATATGTTAGGTTTAACACATTTTACAAGAATAATTTCTTTACTTATAGAGTTAGGACTAGGCATATTTTTCGTAATAATTGAAACAAATTAAATTAATCAAAAATGTTTATAATGGTATTATATAAAATCAAAATCATAAATTTTTAGTAATATTTTATGAATATATAAATATATATCGTAAATACATAATTTTGCAACAATTTTATTTAGAAAAACACATTGCCCATACGTACATACATAGATATTTAGTGACTTGAAAATATAATAAATTTATTATAAAGCATCCGGTTTGAATTTGAACTTTGAATATTCATTTTACATACATAATGAATTCGTGTTTTAATCCGAATTTTTTGGAAAACCACACATGCAAATGATTATAAATATATTTTATACAAATGAACTAATTATATTAGATGAATGAGTAGAAGTATATTACAATGCTATGCGACAAACTTAATGATTTTAGTATGACAGGTAATAAATACTTTTGGGGGACATACAATTAAATGATGTGAAATTTTATTTTTGTAAATTTAGAGGAAAGCGTAATGACTTTAAAATTACTTTTACTTAATGTACACTTTAATTATTAATACAACTAATGTGAATTAGAAGTAATGGAAACAAATCAACCAAATTTATTTAAAATAGTACTTAATACCGACTAAAATATCTAATTTAATTTCTTTTAATTTTATGCTGAAATATTATATTAAATTAATTTTTTAATGTTAAGTCAAAACCTAGAACACATTTCTCTATGCTAACCGGTATTTATTATAATTAATCAGATAAAAATAAACCAATACTATAATGTACTTACGCGTGGAACAAAATGTTTTTTCCCGCTTCCGTGCTTCGTTGACCTAAACTTTTTTGTGCGGATCGATTAGCACAATCCACAACACATGTAACCATTTTCAATCGCTTCCGATCACTTTTTTATGCACTAAGTTAAAAAATGCGTTAATAAATACAAACGGGCTCTTAGCTAATTTCAAAGGTTATGGTCAACACGTAACACAAGTTGCCTACCCATCAATCTCCCTTTTACTTTCCAGTTAAAGTTGCTTATGTTAGCTCGTCTTACCTGTGTTATACACCGGCATTTTGTAAATTCATGGCCTCCAAGATCCCCTGACCTTAACTCAGCAGATTACTGGGTGTGAGGTTATTAAAAAGTTTGGTATTTAGAACACAACCAACAACGCTGGAAAAATTAAAAGACTATTAGGGGGAAAATAAATAGTCGTAAAATTTGGAGGAACGGTTGGTGATTGTACATACAGCAATTAATGACATATCGAACATTTGTGTTAACCACTGTTGAACATAAGAAATCCCTTTTTTAGGCAATCAAGTTTCTTTTACTTAACTTAATTTGTTAAAAATAAGCTGAAACATATCCCTTACTTTATGGATAGTATAAGTATTTGTAAAAATTATTTTAAGTACGCCATTGAATTACACTCAAGAAAGTGCCTTAAAGGAGATTTAACAGTATTAATACACGTTTCCAAATAAAAAAATTCTGGGTAATCTGTAACTATAGTACTTACAGAGGGTAGTCTATAAAAACATTCAAACTGGTCCACACTCTACAGGATGTAACACAAAAAACCTACTACTGTAATCATTTTTAACTTATAAATAAAGCCACAAAGAATAAAACACCCCTGCAATTTCAGTTTTGAAGGATGAAAGAGTATTTAAAAACTACTATGTTTGCTTAAATTACTCAATCTACAAAAAAAGCACTCGCTACAACTCAACAAAGTAACAATCAATAATAAATGTTAGATCTCAATGTCCACATACGTCAGGAATGCGGATTATTCACTCAAAACTCGACAAACTTACATAATCTCCAGAACTTCTCACATCCAGTGCTTGAGCAATCGCAACACTCACCTTCATTTTTGGCTCTATCTGTAAATTGACTAAAAAATGCACTGTTATAATTTAATTGCTAAACTCTCTCTTAATTTGCAATATAAACTCTTTCCATCTTAATTTTTTTTTTCATTAAAATCTTGAACTCAATTACTTACACTCCAAAAATTACGTTAAAATGCTAAAAAGCTTCGCAACATAAAACTATACTGATAAAACTTTTTTTTTTAAATCTGTTTAAATATCGTGACTTCAAAAATTCATCATGAAAATAATGTTGATCTTCACTAAAGATCTCAATTTAGTCGTCTAAATAGTCTAAAACTTTACGTTCAAATCAAATAAGAAACTCTTATTATTCAAACTAAAAAAAATCATAACTTTGACTTAATAAGTAGCAAAATATTATTCAACCATTACTCGATATTAAAATAAAAATATGTAAGGATAAAATATAAACGAATAGAATTGTGCCATCATAAGGCACATAACGCATAGTCAAATAATCAAACATGAAAATACCAACTTCCGCAACAAAAGATAAACAAATTCGTTTCCTGTTGTTATGTTTCAACTTAAAAAGAAACCATGGAGATCATACAAATAAGTTAGGTTATTCTGCATAACTAGCAATTAAATTTAGTTTTAAAAACAGTAAAAAGAAAATTATTTATATATTTCCTGTAATCTCAGGAGAAACTGTCTTTCTATCTGCATTTTCCCTTTTTTTCTGTTAGGGCACCATGTATTGAGAGTTCAGCCAGTTCTTCCATTTCTGTCTGTCCTGGGCTATGTTTCATAGTTCTGCTTTCGTTTTTCCATTTTCTTCTGCAAGTTCTTCCATTATCTTTTCCCAATTTTTCCTTGGTCTGTCAATTGTTCTCTTTATGCTGCTTTTTTCTTCTGTATTGTTTTGTTTTCCTGTGTTTATTCATTCGTGCTACATGTCCAAACCCATTCACTGTTTCTTTATCAATTTGTTTTCGATTTTTTCCTGTTTGGTTTCCTCATAGATTCTCTACTTATCCAATTTTGTTATTCCCAATAGTCCTTAGAAACTTCATCTCCACAGCTCGTAATTTCTTCACGTGTTTGTTGGATGGATGGTGCCTCTAAGTTATATAACAATGTTGGTATGAATAGGGTATTATAAACTATTTTCTTTGTTTCTTTGTTGATATTCTTTTTTCCTATAATTGATTTGATTATTGTATAGTAGATTTTGGTTGTTTTATTCATTTTGTGTGAAATTTCCGTTTCCAATTTTCCATCATTTGTTATGATAGTACCTAAGTACTCTATAGTCGAAACTTCTTTGAGTGTACGTCCATTGCAATTTTTTTTGTCTTAGCTATTTCTTCATTTTCTCTCCCAATAACCATTGTATTTGTCTTTGTGGTATTAATTTCCATTCCCATTTCCTTTATCTCGTTATTCCATGTATCAAATTGTTTCTGCATTTTTTCCTTGCATTCGATATTAAAACTAAACCATCTGCATACAATAAGGCTTCAATTTTAACTGGTTTCATGTCGAAGTGTCCTATTTGCGTCTTAGGTGACTTCTTCTTTACTTCTTTATAAATTTGGTCCATATAAATTAAAAATAGCAGTGGACTCAGGGAGTTACCCTGTTTTATAGCTTTCGTGATTTCTATTTCTTCTGAGGTTTCTCCCATTATTTGTATTATAACTATTACCTTGTTGTATACACTTTTGATTACCTTGTATTATTGTTTTGCTTCCCAGTATGCTCCCTGTTCATCCCCTCGTTTTTCTATATTGATTTTTGTATATTCCTTAATTTTCATTATTCCTTCTTTGTTTGTTTTTTTTTGCCATTACCAATCTATGGTCCATTCCTATTTCTGCTTCTACGTTTACCCATACCTGTACTATTTCTGATTGTATTTAGTTCATGTATGTTATGTAGTCTATTATAATTTTTTCATTTCTTCAGATATATAAGTATGTATATCTGTTTTTGATGTTGTGTTAAAAAAACCCATTTCATTGGTTACACAGAACTGTATCATGTGTCTTCCATTTCTATTCTTGGTGTTTTCTCCAAATTTTCCTTTCACTCCTAGCCCTTCTTCTAGATCTGATCCCACTGTTCCATTCCAATCACCCATGACTATTACATTATTATGCACCACTTTTATTTTGTCTATTACTTGTTGTTTATCATAAAACTGTTCTATCTCTTCTATTCTTGATCCTTCTACTGGGGCATAAATTTGCACTACTGCTATTGTTTTCATGAGTTGTATTTCTAGGAAAATTATTCTTGACTTTACTGGTTCTCTTTTAATTTTTCTTGCTATTTCTTTGTATACTATTATTGTGACTCCTTCTTTTGTTATTTTCTTGCGTTTTACATCCTGAGTAGTACATGACGGATTCTTTACTCATTATGTTTTCTCCTGCCCTTCTTTCCTTGCTTCGCTTATTCCTAGAATTTTTATTTCTGTTTCTTCCATTTCCTGTAGTATTTCCTCTTCCTTTCTGTTTAGTGATTTCTCAATTTTTATTTGATTTATTATTTTCTTAATCTTAGATATTTGTCCATTTCCATTGCTTTCCGTCATAAAGTATTCCGTCCGGCTTTTAATCCTTGTTAGGTTTTTGGAATGTGTTGTTGTCGTCCGATTTTTGTGATGTTTCTGAACGTTTTATTTACCTCATCGTCGTCTTTCTGTGATATATCTTTTCTCCGGGGAGATAGCATTATCTCGAGTCCAATTTTTCTTCTTCGGAATAGCTCATTTGGGACAGTTTGTTTCTTCTCCGTCTGTAGACCTGTTTCTGTTCTTGTTTTCTTCTGTGTATGTTAATGCTGCTGTTCGCTTATTATTGAGTTTTGTTTCTCTATTTCTTTCATTTCCCACTCTTCCCCGTTTATAATCAGTTCATTTCTTATAATTGTTGCCCTTAGCCCTTTTTTTCTTACTAATTTTTTTTAATCTCTCTCGTCTTTTTATCTAGATCATCGCTTACTCCTTGTTCCTCTTAGTTTGTTCAAGTTTCGTAATATTATTTTATATAATTACCTTAGTATGAAAGTTGACTATCTCCTGTCTCAGTTTCCATCTTGCGATATCTCATTTGTAGGCGATTTCAATGTTCATAACTCTAATTGGCTTCAATTTTCATCTACTACAAATCCCGCTGGTCATAGTGCAGAAACATTTGATATTTAATGTGATCTCACACAAATGATTTCTGAACCCACAAGAATCCCTGATAACCCTAACCATACTCTACATCTTCTAGATCTCTTTCTTACATCAAACCCTCTTGTTTATAAAACTTCCGTTCTTTCGCCTTTAGGTCTTTCCGACCATTGTCTAATAAAAATCATTTCTACTGTACCTAATTCCACTGTTGTTCGCAAAACCGATAGAACCTTGTGGTGTTTTAAGTCAGCTCAATGGAGTGATTTACGGGATTCCTTTGCAACCTTTCCATGGCGTGAATATTGTTTTAAGTCATCCTCTTCTTCGGACATCGCTCTTTCAGTATCTGAAGTCATCCTCATGGGAATGGAGTTATACATTCCGAAAAAACAGTACCGTGTAGGTCATTCACGTTCCCAACCCTGGTTCAATAAGGCTTGTTCTGATGCAATATTTTTAAAAAATAAATGTTACATTAAATGGAAATCTAATAAATCGGTTGACAGTCATGTAGAATACGTTGGTGCTAGAAATATCTGCAAAAGTGTCATCACTAAAACTAAAAAGTTGTTGGAACAACGAAAATGCAATGAACTAGCTACATCTCCTTTAGGCAGTCGTAAATTTTGGTCTTTAGCAAAAGCCATTAGTAAAAACTTTCGAACATCTTCATTCCCCCCCCCCCCCCTAACATCTATTGACGGATCGGTAGTTACTGATTCTGTAGACAAAGCCAACGTTTTTGTGGATTTGTTTGCATCAAACTCGTGTCTCAACGATTCTGGAAAAGATGTGCCCCTAGTCAACTCTTCTTCATACGTTATGAAACCAATTCATTTTCGGTACAAGCTCTTGGAATCGATCATCAGTAGACTTGATCTCAATAAGGCGACTGGCCCAGACGGTATCCCAGCTATTGTCTTAAAGAAATGTTCCCCCGAACTAGTACCAGTCCTATCTAAGCTCTATACGATCTCTATATCTTCTATTCTTCATCATGGAAGTTAGCAAATGTTCAACCTATTCCCAAAAAAGGTGATAAGACCGATCCCTCAAATTACAGACCAATTGCCATCACTTCCATTTTGTCTAAAATCATGGAAAAAGCCATCAATCAGCAAACTGCTCACGTTCCTTGAAACTAACAAACTCCTTAGTGACCACCAATATGGGTTTAGGCAAAGTCGTTCAACAGGCGATCTTCTTTCATATGTGACCCAAGTTTGGAACAATACAGTAGAGCAGTCCGGTGAAACAGTTGTAGTCGCTTTAGATATCTCAATGGCATTTGACCAAGTTTGGCATAAGTGTTTACTTGCCAAACTCACCTCGTTTGGGTTAAATGATACGCTCATCAACTGGGTTTCTAATTTCCTTGATAAAAGACGAATACGTGTCGTAGTTGATGGCTTTTTTTCAAAAGAAGTTAGCATTAACGCGGGCGTACCACAGGGATCCGTTATAGCGCCTACACTTTTCTGCTGTACATAAACGACCTTATTTCTTCAACAACTAACCCCATTCATTGCTTTGCTGACGATAGCACTCTTCACTGTAGTTTATCTCAGTCTACTCATAGTGATAATCCACCTTCTATGTCAAATCAAGAAATTAAAGCTGAAATGTCCAACGACGTTCATATTCTCGAATGGGGAAGCAATAATCTAGTTAAATTTAATGCTAACAAAACTCAGTGTTGCCTTATGTCCGCCAAAAAAGATCGATCATTTCCTGTTGTAAGTATGAATGGCTTAGTTCTTAAGTTTTCAGACTCTATTACTCTGTTGGGTATGACGGTATCTTCAAATCTCTCATGGGTTGACCATCTTCTGTCAGATACCAAAACAGCTGCTCGTAAAATAGGCTTTTTGTACAGATCTAAGCAGTACTTTACCTCTCGACAACTCCTTCTGCTGTATAAGGCCCAAATTCGGCCTCATCTGGAATATAATTCTCACCTTTGGGTTAGTGCTCCCCAATACGCTCTCGATATCGTTGATCGTATTCAAAAGAGAGCGATTAGGCTTATAAATGACCCGTCCTTAACTTCTCACATACAGTCCCTTGAGCATAGGATTGTTTCAGTTCTTTCTTTGTATTATCGTTATTACAACGGCTATCGTGCTGGTGAATTGCATTCTTTGATACCATCTCCGGCTATCTTTGCGAGAAACACTCGGTTCGCTCATTCACATCATCAGTATGCAGTACAAATCTCCACTTGTCGTAGCAAACGGGCGCAATCCACATTTTTCTACACGGCTTCTAAACTCTGGAATGATCTCCCTAGTTCCTGTTTTCCTCTCACTTATGATATGAGAAAATTTAAGGTAGCTGTTCATAGGCATCTATTGGCAATTCATTATCCCTCTATCCATCCTGCTAAGTGTTCCTGAGGGCTTTAGCACGATAGGCCTTATTTAGCCTGTTCAGGTCCACAATCATAAAAAAAAAAAATTAAAAATTTCCTGCTTCCTTATCTTTGTTGTGATTCCGAACTTTATTGGTCTGTTCTCGTCCTCTTTGCGATTTCCTAATCTGTTTATGAAATCTATTTCATCACCATTCATTTGTATCCCCATTCTTGTTACTATTTCATTTAGAAATTTCTCTTTTAAGGTTACTAAGTTTTCGTTGTTTTCCTCTGAGATACTGAACATTTCTTTAGTTCAGCTTCTAGTTTTTCTATTCTTTCTGCTTGGCTATTTATGGTTTCCTTTAGTTCTTTTATTTTCCTTTTTGTCGCTTCATATTCCCGTTGATCCCATATACTTTCCTTCCATTAGCAACAATTGACCCATAATGTCTTTTAAAGTTAATTCTTCCATGTTTAATACCGAGATGGTAGCGTAGTGGTGACACGATCTGCTTAGCATTCGGGAGGTAATGGGTTCGATTCCTGTTACCGTCTACCTTGTATGAGGTTTGTTCAGGGGGTTTTCCTCATACACATGTAGCGGCATGGTCACTGCGTATATGCACACCATGTGCGGCTGCTTAGGCGAATGCTGGGGTAGTATTTTCCCCCTCAGAACCCTAACTCCGTTCCTTCCGATCCTATCCTGACCACACCCATCCTTAATCCCACCATGCATATATACGTAATGTATGTATGTGTTGGGAATCCATGATTGTGGCTGAAGGAGCTCGGAAAGGAGCCACTTTATTAGACAAGTTCACCTTCACTCTCCGGTAAATTTTTCCTCAGGGGAAATAAAAATCAAATAAACAATAACAGTTCTTACTTTATGTGTTCCGTTAACGAAAATTCCATCCAACATTTCCAGTTCCAATTATTTAATCTTCAAGTTGCGAACACAACGCTGCACTTTTCTTCTTCTTTAATAAATCTTAATTCCTTTATCTTACACCTTACACTTAACACTCAAAACAACCAAAGTGCTATTTTTGCACGAAATTCTGGCACGACATAAATTTACACAACATAAATTCAAGACAACATAGTTCAATTACCTTCTTAAAGAAAATACGGGTTCGCGGAGGCATCTCTACTCAACTCTCAACTGTTTACGATCTACATAAAGGTACAAAAAGACTGAGTCAAAAATGAAGAACCGTAAACTTCACTATTTCCAAAATACATAAGCTCTTCATACCCTACAATATTATCGGGTTGTTGACGACGTAAATAATCAAAAATACGCAATTACGAATCGCTTTAAATAAAGCTGCGACAAATTACTGTGTCGACACCCTCTTCTGTATCCAATTTACTACACACATTACAAACACCTTCCGCTACACTACTAACCCCGGCCTTAGACCTGCACCCCTCAAAATGTACATATCTTTGACTTTGGACATCTCAACTTCAACTTTAAAAATCTAAACTACGATTCTCAAAATCTATACTTCGACTGACTAATTACGAATAACGAATCTCTCCTCTTCCCGCTCACAAAATAATGCATACCAACGAACTCACACATTCACACTACATCTCTTATTTTAACTCATGCACCAAACAAGGAACACTGAAAACGATAAGCACCTAGCGTCACTCAAATTTCAACACTTCTCGTTTCATCAGAACGACTGTAACTTAATACTTGGTTTACAGATAACCACAACTAAACTGAAATTTTCACAACACATTCTCTCCCTATTGACAAGGGCGAAATGCATAAAAAATTCTTAAATTTTAAGACGCAAACACCCACATGAACGAATAAAATAAATAAAAGAAAATAGCATTACACAAATCGCAACTCATACTGCTGATATCAGTATGAGCCTCTACCAAAACAGCATGATATAAATATAATACAGCATTATAAATTTTACATAAACAAACAATTCTTAGATTTTTAATTCAACCTACAAAAAAACAAGGGATGACTTTCCTCTATCATTCTAAATTTAAAATAAATCAATCTAAATACTTCATACATACACAATCACCTACTATAAAACCCAAACAACTGCACATACGTGACCTATTTTATATATGTATGCATCAAAAATATTCAGGTTTGCAAAAATGCAGGTTTGCTAATAATGCAATGGATTAAACTGAAAAAGAGGTCTTTAGGCAGATATCAGAAATAAACACACATAACAATCACACTCAATTTTTTAAAAATGAGTAAAAAATTATCATGTAAAGTTAATGATATTACAAGCATAATGTACACAAACACTTAAATTTCATGAAACAGCAAGTGCGCTCTCTAATCATAGCTACTTTTGTGAATAAACTGTTTTAACACTGTGATGTAAATACATATTTCAATGACAAGGTACAGTTTTGCAAAACTTCATAATACGCAAATTGTTTTTTATGTAACAACGAACATAATGTCTCTTACACTTCATTTGTTTTCATAATATATGTAAATTTTACTGCTAAAAAAAGAAACCGCCACGGCACAATGAAAGTAGTTGTATCAGCTCTGGGGGAAGTGGTGGTAGAGCACTTAGATGCAAGAAGTAGAAAAAAAGGTTCAGAATCTCGACCAACCACCAAGTTGAATCATGTACACAGTTTGACAAAGAAATTAGAGTTTATTAGTAAGCTGGATGTTATATAATTAAAATCAGACCTAATTTGTAACGCGTAAAATTGCAAAACTAGGTCAAATGTCTTAAGCGTTATGTTAACTCACTTTGAGCCATGACAACACCATAATAAATTCCTGGATTTAAATTATTAGGTCTGCATCTTGTGGTTGAAGTAGACCTACGTTCAGCTGTTCTTCACGATAGGCAGTTACAAATAAGCTTCGCCATAGAGTACACAAGCAATAGATAAGGTAAGTGCACTTCGTAGCAGGAAAGCGAATCGTTCAGTATGATACGACCTTCATTATTTACAAGAACAGTAGTCAAGCCTGAATAAAGTACCTCAAGGAAAATTGTAATTGCGTTAGCGTAAAGACAATATTACTTGCAGAAAATTTTGTATGACACACAGTTAAAACCTTCCAGCCGAAATAACTATATGACCAACTCCACCAACCTCCACTTTAGCTACCTATGTGTTATATAACATTGGAAAGTTCTTGTAAAAAGCTTACCAACGATATCTAAATGAACCCGTTTTCTGCACAAGAAATGACTTGCAGAAAAAGTTAAATCTTCTAAAGCGACCTTCTTCTACATTGAATTGAAATATTTTATTTTTCTTTATGTCATTTCTTGCTTGATCCTGGCAGAGAGGCACCAATAATTGTCGAAAACCATAAGTTTGTCCATACAAACTTAAAATAAGTGACAAAAGAATACTGTTAGAAGTGTTAGCTGACGTTGAACTTAATGCTGAGTCTAGTAGCACAAAAATATTTGTTTCGGCGACGAATATACTTTTACATCGATAGAAAAGTCAACCGTCAAAGTGTGGACTGGAATAATGGGAAATATTATTTTTGGTAATTACTTTTAAATCAAAATTTGAATGGAGCAATGTATCACGACGCATTACGAATCACAAAACTGGGTTCATTTTGATATTGTTGGTGAGCTCTTTGCGTAAACTTTCCATCGAGATTTTACAGAAAGGTTAGGTGGCGTGGAAGGAGTAAAAGTATTGGTGAACATGAATATGTCATTTTTTATAAGAATGCCAGCAGTTTAATTTGGGGGAGAATAAAATTTAAAATCCTAGTAATCATTGATTGAAATAGTAAAACCAAAATTAAAAGTAATATCTGAATAACAACTGGTCTGAAAGTTTCTTCTCAAAACTTAAAAAATTTTTACTTGTTAACACATATGGGTTGTAATCAAATTAATTTATATTATAAAAAATATGTCTATTTATAGTCAATTACTAAAGCCAAACGAATGTATTTTAATTCGATGATAAATAATGCGCAAAACAAATCCAAAGCAACATAGAAGATAATTAATTTAAATAAATACAACTCAAATGTAAAGGAAACTCAGTTAAATATTAATAATAATAGCTTAGTGTCGGATCCATATCAGGTAGCAGAGCACTTCAATAACTATTTCAACTCTGTACCTAACAGGGTTACAGCAAGTCCTAGTAGTGTAGGCAATGCAGCATTTTCTCATGATATCAACATTCTTAATTCAGCTAATTCATTTTATTTTCATCCAATAACTGAGAATAAGGTATTAGATATAATTAGAAAATTAAAAAAATCAAATTCTGCTGAATAAATAATATTAGTAACAATCTGCTCAAAAAATGCGCTATTTATATCTTGAAACCCTTTACGAATATTCTCAACTGTGCTTTGACGGAAGGCTGTTTCCCAGAAAAACTAAAAATTGCAAAAATAAAACTATTGCATAAATCTGGATCTACAACTAGTATTGAAAATTACCGTCCAATAGCACTACTCACAAGTATTTCGAAAATTTTTTAAAAATATGTTTCTGAAAAGATAATTTGTTTTTTTAACTATTTAAGGATAATCAATTCAGTTTTTGTAAAACTTACAAACAAGTGGTGCTATCGTAACCTTCATAAACAATCTATATGATAATTTAAACCAAGAAAACAATTCATTGGGAATTTTCTTAGATCTAAGTAAGGCTTTTGATCTAGTTCCTCATTCTATATTCGCGGTATTAACCTACAATGGTTTGAAAGTTATCTGAAAAACAGACTTCATTATGTTGAAATAAATGGGTTTCAATCAAATATATTAATGTATTGAGATCTTCATGTAAACGATTTTTATAGTAACAATCATGTCATGTGATTATAGCCTGTCAAAAGTTATATCAAAAGCAAATGTAGAAATGAAAAGGTACATAACTGGTTTTTATCCAATCATCTTGTTTTGTAATGAATTTCAATCTCACTCGTATTGCTAATAATAATATGAGTGTTTTGGTGAAAACATTGGATGGGTCCATTAAACAAGAAAATGTTGTTGAGTTTTTAAGAATCTCTATTCAAAATGATGGTTTGTGGGAAGTTCATATTGGAACAGTATGCCAAAGAGTAGCTCCAATTTGTTACTGCATCAAGCAATTACGCATATTAGTAGATACGTCTGTGTTGATTACTTTCTATTACACATATTTTCAATCAATAATATCATATGGCCTTATTGCTTGGGTACATCCCCAACAAGCAACAGGGTTTTTAAGTTACTAAAAAAGGCAATAAGAAATATAGTTGGAGCAAACCATCGTACAAGTTGTAGAAACATTTTTGTACAATTAAAGATTTTGACATTGCCATGCTTATTAATAATGTATATGCTTCTGTATGCTAAAACAGAGTGTAAAAAATTGACTATGTTATCTTCACATAATAATTATGTTACAACAAATAAATATATTATAGAGGTACCTTCGCACAATTTAACAACATTCGAAAACTGTCCAAAGTATTTGTCTATAAAACTATACATTCAAAAACTGTACTAAAAACATTTTTAAGCAAAAAATAAAATCTCGGTTAATAAAAAAATGTTATTACTCTTTAAAAGAGTTTTTTGATGACAATTGTGATGTCTAATTGTGTTCTGCACATTTGTTTTAAGTATAGTGTCCATGAATTTGTTTGTATTATTCTTATTACTAATTATTTTATAGACATATCTTATGCTATGTAAATAGTCAACAGGACAAATAAAAGTATTATTATTATTGGTTATGGGAGTTAGTGTTTGGAATTTCTCTAATCAAACTTATTAGATATATTTCTTTGACAATCGATTAAGAAGTGCCTAACTTTATAACAACCTAAATTAGCTTCGCGTTTAAAGGAAGAATGTATACTTGGCAGCTGCATATAAATATTCAAATTATATCCGATAAACAAACTCCTGTTTAACAAGCATTAAAATTAAAAGTTGGTAAATCTTATGGAACAAAAACAATTCTGTGAAAACATTTAAAACATCTCTCCATGCTAAAACAACTTGAATTTAATATTCGGACACGGTTTGTGTAATTGAAAATAAGAAATCGGTGTTCTAAACTATACCAAGCTGGGAATATTTCAGACGAACCTGATAGCTTGAAGGGGAGTATAGCGTATTCGCAAATTTTAGCAGAATGAAATTTGTTCAAGTAAGATGAGAGGAAAACTTAAGGAAAGTATGTAAACTGATGTTTTTTAAGTATGTGTTTGTACATCACATAATATGTAAGGGAGAGTCACATTATCTTACATGTTGTGTTTTATAATCACTAGATTAACGTCGTATGATCTTGCTCAGTTAATCGATAAGTTCCTTGTAACAGCAAATCACAAGCCCAAGACAATCATTCCAAAGATATATACATATATGCATATATATATATATATATATATACAGGGTACGTCACCACCAACGCGTCGGTCTCTAGCACCCAAACGACTGGATTTTTTCAAAATCTGTTTGGGCGAGAATATGTAAGCCTTCTAGGACTACAATCTAAAATTAGTTTGATTTATACAGGGTGAATAAGGATATTTGGAAATACGTATTCTGTTGTTTATCGTTTCAAATCATAATTTATAAAATACAAAGAATAATGCGTAAAGTTAACAAACTTCAAAGTTAAATATCTCTGTTATTTTAAATACAACGCCCAAGAAATTTTTATCGGAATGGAATAGTCTTTTGACAATAGTTCGAAATGTATTAGGGTTCCCTATACCTTACTTCAATACTTTTCGAGAAATTAGTGTATTTGTTACATTTTTAGAAATTACGCCATTAACTCATGTCGATCATTTCTGTCATATTGACGTATTACAAAATACGACAGTGTTTATAACTATTGATGATTTTTTCATTACAATGAAATATTCAGTGCAAGAAAGAGTGGATATGGTGTTGACCATAGGAGAATGCCATGAAAATTGTCTTTTGGCTTCCAGGGTTTATGCCCAAAAGTACCCTGATCGCAACCATCCTGATACGAGAGCTTTTGAAAGGCTTTACAAACATTTCGAGCCACAGGTAACACCGCCTATCCAAAACCTAATAAAAGTAAACCGGTAACTGGCAATGAAGATAGTGAGTTTTAGTATTAGGATCTATCGCTGAAAATTCCCACACTAGTACTAGAGTAATTGCTAGACAAACAGATTTAAGTAGAGGAAGTGTGAGAGTTCTCAAAAACACAAATTTCATGCTTATCACATAGAAATTCATCAAAATTTGTATGGCAATGACTTTCAACAACGAATAGATTTCTGTTTGTGGGCAATTGAAAAATAGGGATCAACAAGATTTTTAAATTTCGTTTTGTTTACTGATGAATCAACATTTCACAACAACGGTTTGGTAAATAGACATAATTTTCACTATTATGATACCGAGAATAGGCATGCTTTTAATACTGTTAACCGCCAAAATCGTTGGAGCATAAACGTATGGGCAGGAATTATTGGAGATCAGGTAATTGGACCATACTTTTCAATGGTCATTTAAATGGTAGAAAATTTTGAGATTTTTAAAGCGAGACTTTGGACACTTCTCGAAAACGTTCCGTTGAACATTAGAGGAATATGTGGATACAATTAGATGGGGCACCGGCACACTTTGATCGTAGAGTTAGAAATTATTTAACTAGGAAATTTGTTAATAAATGGATTGAAGGAACGGACCATGTCATTGGCCACCAAGATCGCCTTGTCTTACTCCAATGGATTACTTTTTATGGGGATATATTAAAATATTGTTTACAATATTCCTGCTACTACTGCAGACAATATGAAAGAGAGAATTAGAAATGCGGTGACACAATTACTCCAGATATGTTAAGAAAAGTCAGACAAAATTTGGAAGAAAGAATTAGACTATGCATTCGAGAAGACGGTCATCAGTTTGAACATTTACTGTAGTGACAAATCCAGCAGTAGGCTCTCGGTGCATAATGTAAAACGGTCTTTTTCAAGACCAGCAACCGTATAACCTTGATAACCTCAATAAACCAAAAACCGTTTAACACATTTGTAAACTTTGTAAATCACACAATTCTAACTGATCGACATGAGTTAATGGCGTAATTTCTAAAAATCTAACAAATACACTAATTTCTCGTAAAGTATTGAAGTTAGATAAAGGGAACCCTAATACAGTTAGATCTATTGTCAAAAGACTATTCCATTCCGATGAAAATTTCTTGGGCGTTGTATTTAAAATAACAAAGATATTTAACTATGAAGTTTGTTAACTTTACGCGTTATTCTAAATATTTCTGAAACTGTAAGGTTTAAGTATAGGAACTCTAATGAAAGTCTACCTTATTTTTTCACCTTATTTAAAAAAAAAAATTAAAAAGGAGGGTATTCCATTTAAAATAATATAACTTTGATAAGTAACAAGTTTGTAGATCACCCTGTATAAATCAAACTAATTTTAGATTGTAGTCCTAGAAGGCTTATATTCTCGCCCAAACAGATTTTGAAAAATTCAGTCCTTTGGGTGTTAGAGACGACGTGTTGGTGGTGGCCCACCCTGTATATGAATATATATATATATATATATATATATATATATATATATATATATATATATATATATATATATATATATATATATATATAAATACGTATCATTAACATTTCTAATATAACATTTCTTATTTAATATAGTACAAAGTAGTGATGATGGAGGTAGACCTGCGAATGGTCTGTCGATGGTGTGAACAGTGAAGACACTAGTATCTTAAAGAATTTTCTTTTCTTAGTTTTGCAAAATAAAGATGAACTTGACAAGCGTTCTTTATCAAAAGAATCTACTGAAAACCTTATTAGACAATAGTGAGCATAATAAATGCACATCTAACCTTTCTATCTGTCAATCTCAAAAGCTTTGTATTTCGCAACAACATCCAACTGCAAGGGATTTTTATGTTAACGGTTTTTTCCGTGCCTATATGAAGTTTAAGATATCGCTTTGGTCTTTTGTACTTGGACACCCAGTATCAGTATAAACACATCGTGACTATTATGTAGGTATATACAGTTAGCAAATAGTTTATTTTAATATAGACATTTCAATTAAGTTATCAGAAAATTAACTAGGAAGTATAATAATACTCAATTAAATCTATTAAAGAAATGAAACACTCTGTATAACGGACGTCTAGGTGACTTAACTTGCAATAATAATTTAAATAGACATATATATGTGTTAACTTCCATTCACCAAAATATCAAAACAATACCACCGTATAATTCTTTTCAGATACATATATTTGGTCTCACCCTGTATATCAGGTGTATGTACAAAATAACTGAAAGTAAAGAAAAGGTTGTAACCAGTAGCACAAAAAATAACATTTCACTAAGTTTTGCGTTAATATTGGCAAAAATGTCCATTTTATGATATATTGAAAGTATCAAATAGTGATATGCAGACCCTGTATATCAAAAACTGTTGAGCTTTGAGCTTTCGGGCAATGAAGACATTTGATCAATTGGTCAAGTTCTAGAACATATCAAAATTTGGTTAAATTCTGACTGAAAGGTATTTTACATTTAAAATGTCATGATTAGAATAATTTGCCATTTAGACTAACGAATAACGAAAACACGGGACAATACTACTAATAATTAATCCGTCACTGACAGTCGTTTACAACAATCGAAAAACTTTTGTTAACAAAAGCTACTTGATTATGATGAAAAACTAAAATTTGTAACAAATTTTCAAAAATGATTAATAGCACAAAAACCAACAGAGATAGGTACAGGGAATGCTTATGAAAATCGAAGCAGAATTAAATTCTGTATCAAAATATCTATTTACATACAGGATCTTCTATTTCAAGAAATAATGTTTTGTGCGTTTGAAATTTACATAATGTGGAATAGAATTTTGAGCGAACTGGACATAATTACGCATATTTGTTGATATATTCGGAAAGAGTAGTGTCTGTATTGTAAACTAGCAAAATTGCGTACCTTAGATTTTACTCGGCGTAAATGCATAATTTTAAATATCAGGCGGAGAATTAAATTTTTTTCAAAAATACTCATTTTAATTAAGAACTATAAAAGTTAGGTATTAAGGATGTTTAATAAAATGTACCTTAAATTTAATTAGCAATCCAAATCTACAAGAAAAAATATAGCATTCCATTTAAAATGAGAAAGTGTGACTACTATACAGTGCCAACTGTTTGAAAATATTTTAAAAAGAAAGCTCATTACGGAGAATTGCGAAATTCAAATTTTCATTATTCTAATGTGAGTAGTTTTCCATATTCGTCTAATAGGCCGACCTTAATGAATCTTTACATCTCATTTCCGAACCGAACGTTGCAATCCAACGATTCGGGTAACGGTTTTCTAAGTAATTCCTCACTGCCAAAATATTATAGGCTGGGGCACCGTCTTGTTGAAAAAAATATATTTGGAAGATGTTTTTCATGAATAATTTATATATATTTATATTTTTGAAAAACTAAGAAAAAACTGCAGCTGATGTTGGCAAGCCAACTATGATTCCCATTTAAAAAAATGCAAGTTTGTATTATTCCTCAAAAACCGCACCTCTAAAAATTCTCTACCCACTGAATACGGCACCGTTGATCATATAAAGCGAGGTATAAGACCTTCAAAAAAGTGTAGAAATATCGACGTTAGGCTCGATAAGTCGAAAACAAAAGATACTACATTTTCGATTTTGCCATGAAATCTAGGTCAACAAAGTAGTACCTGATTCTAAAACTGCAAACTTCTATTTTGGTAATAACAAAGATATCTTTAAAAACAACTAAAGAACGAAATCGGGACACACTGTATTGCATATGTGAATGAGCGAACCGAGTACTCCTAGCAAAGGTGACCCGAGATGGTATCAAAGAATACAATTCACCAGCGCAATAGCCACTGTAATACCGATAATACAAAGAAAGGGACTGTATATCAGAAATTAAGCACGGGTCATTTATAAGCCTAATCGCTGTTTTTTTTAATACGATCAAGGATATCGAGAACGTATTGGGGAGCACCAACCCAGAGGTGAGAATTATATTCCAGATGAGGTCGAATTTGGGCCTTATACAGCAGAAAGAATTGCCGGGAGCTAGAGTACTGCTTAGATTTGTACAGAAAGCCTATTTTACAAGCAGCTGCTATGGTAGCTGACAGAAGATGGTCAACCAATGATAGATTTGAGGATACGGTCATTCCCAACATGGTAATAGGGTAGTGGTGTGTGAAGCTTCAAATTTTTCGAACCGAACCGAACTCGAACTTTGAGCTCGGGTTCGGTTCGAAAAAGATTTTCGAACTGTAAAGTAAAGTGAGGTTAGGTGAACACGTTTTTGATTTTATTTACGTTATTTTGCGATACACAATATCTACAATTTAAGACGCTATGAACAGTTCCAACGATGGTAAACATGGACTTATAAATTATGATTCCAAATCCGTGGGTGAGTGTTTAAACTGCAATAAACGTATGAAAACGCCAACTGGTACAACAACGACGTTACAAAGACATTTAGATACAAAAAATCATGAAAATGTGAAACAACATTATGCAGACTACAAAGAAAATCGTAATATTTCCAATGTAAAATCTACAACAGTTACAAAACAAAGCAAACTGAACTTTCCGAACACATGGAGTGCATCTCATCCACAAGCACAAGCTTTGTCTCAAGAAATTGGAAAAACGATTGCGTTAGATTTTCAACCATATAGCATAGTAGAAGATATTGGATTTCGAGTAGTATTATGATTAACAGAACCAAAGTATGATATGCCTACCAGGACTACCTTTTCTCGACACTTTGTACCAACATTGTATACAAATACTGTTGATAATCTTAAAAGAAAACTAAATAATGAACTAAAATCATTGTGTAGTATCGTTCACAACAGATATGTGGACATAAAGAAACATTGAATCCTTTATATCTTTTACGATGCATTTTATAGATACTGCTTTTAAGATACAGAGAATATTGTAATGCAGTATTTTTCTTATTTTTATCCCTATCGAAAAAATTACAAATAGTTCAAGTTCGGTTCGAGGGTTCGGAATTTGTTTTCAAGTTCAGTTCGAAAAAAGTAAGGTTCGCACATAACAAGGATAGGGTCAGAAAACTTAAGATCCTAGCCATTCATACTTACAGCGGGATATGATCGATCTTTTTTTGGACGACACAAGACAATACAGAGTTTTATTAGCATTAAAATTATTACTTCCCCATTAAGGAAAAGTTGAACGTCTTTGTTGATTGAAATTGTATTTCAGCTTTAATGAGACAGAAGGTGGATTACCATCATGAGTAGACTGAGATTAATGACAATTAAGAATTGCTGTCGTCAGCAAAGGAATGGATCGGGTTAATCGTTGAAGAAATATTATAGCAGAAAAAAGTGTATGCACTATAACTGAACCCTGTGACACGCCCGTGTTAACGCTAACTTCTTTTGAAAAAAGCCATCCACTACCACACGTATTCGTCTTTTATCAAGAAAATTAGAAATCCAGCTGATGAGCACATCATTTAACCCAAACAAGGTGAGTTTGGCAATAAACACCTATGCCAAACTTGGTCAAACGACTTTGAGATACCTAAGGTGACTACAACTGTTTCACCGGATTGTTTTAATGGATTTTTCCAAACTTGGGAAAGAAGATCACCTGTTGAACCTGCATAAAATTATATTGGTGGTCACTAAGGAGTTTGTTAGTTTCAAGGAAAGAGAGCAGTTATTCCATGATCTTAGACAAAATGGAAGTGGTGTCAATTGGTCGGTAGTTCGAGGGATCGGTCTTATCGCCTTTTTAGATCATGCCTACTGATAATCGATTCCAGGATCTTATACCGAAAATGAATTTGTTTTATAGAGTATGAAGAAGAGTTGACCAGGGACACATCTTTTCCAGAATCATTGATACACGAGTTTGATGCAAATATATCTATAAAAAGATTAGCTTTGCTTACAGAATCAGTAACTTCAGATCCGTCATAAGATGTCATGGGGGAAATGATGTACTAAAGCATTTGCTGATGACCAAAATTTACGACTGCCCTAAGGAGATGCAACTAGTTCATTGCATTTTCATTATTCAAACAAGTTTTTAGCTTTAGTAATAACACTTTTGCAGGTATTTCTTGCACCGACGTAGTCTGCATGACGACGTTTCATTAAATATCCATTTAATATAAATTTATTTTTCAAAGATATTGCATCAGCACAAGCCTTATTGAACCATTGGGAATGTATAATTAATAACAAAAAAGTCTCGTAAATAATTCCACAAGGTTCTATCAGTGTTGCGAACAACAGAGGAGTAGGGGACAGTAGAAGTTATTTCTATTAGACAATGGTTAAATAGACATAGAGAGGAAAGAACTGAAGTTTTATAAACAAGTGCATTTGATGTAAGGGAGCGATCTAAAGATGTGAAGTATGATTAGGGTTATCAGGGATTCTTGTGGGTTCAGAAATCATTTGTCTGAGATCACATGAAATAGCAAATGTTTCTGTACTATGACCAGCAGCATCAGTAGTAGATGAAAATTGAAGCTCTACACGTTATTCAGATACACGCGCAGATAAGGGAGGTTAACTTAACGCCACCGCTTCACGCACGACCTACTCAACTCGTCGCTCATCACTTAATCAATCCCCTCTCGCAATTTTTCCAGGCTTCGTCATTTTAACTTCGCGAAACATAACGAATCACACAGCTAAAATACCTTCAAACTGTACGTGCGGTAAATTCGAAACTATTTTCGTATACACGATCTAGAAAATACGTCATTGGCACACACTTGCAACATCAGGCTACACGCAAAAAAAAATTGTAACCTAATAGGTTTGGGTCGTTACTATACTTTGGAAAATCAACTCAAAACTTAACATATTATAAAAACCTAGGCGTCTACTTATAACTCCATATCTATTCAAAAGTCCCAGTATCGCGCCGTTACATCATCTTGACTCGACATTTGCACGAATTCTTGTAGTGGTCGTAGTTACAAAACACTTTCACATGACGTAATTTCCACTCAAAACTAAGCTATAAATTAACAATTACCTAACATTCGAATACTTTATACAATTCCTAGTAAACTCCAATAACGTCAAATAAACCAAACAGTCATGACTAAATCAGTGCTTACCGAACTCCAGTTTCAATAAAACAATACAACAAAAACTAAGAATTTACTTTTCTACTACAATTTTTGCACGTGGTGACACTACACTAATACATAGATTTCTCAAATACAGTGTATTCAAAGAAAATGGTCAAAAGTTAAATTATAAAACGTTTGATACGCATATTTTACGTATATCACCCCCACCCCCCCAACTTGGAATTATTGAGTGACTTGGCTGTTTCTAATAAAATTTTATTATGGTGTATAAGACATTGCTATTCTGCTTTTTTAATATTTTATATGAATCCACTTTCAAAATGTCAATGTACAAACATAAATAAGTACAAAGTTTATATTTTTTAATGTTTCCAATGAGGCACCACTATGCTGTAAGGGTATTTTTTTCAACCTTTTAATACTCTTCTAGAAGAATACTCATTCAAAATAAAAAACATAAAACATAAAAACATTTGTCAAACATTTCACAATTAATACCAGGACTATTCGTACCCAGCAAGTATTCATACCCAGGACATCATACCCAAGTCTATCCATAACCGTGACAATTCATCCCTTATGAGACTCGTACTAAAGTGTTTCAATACAATAGGTACCCAAGTCTTCTAAGTATAAACAACGTGACGACCATTTCATGCCATAGGGATCTCGGAAACGCCAAGAGATAAAGAGAGGACTAAATTAGAGAAAACAAATCAATCTAAGAGTAAAAACTAGGGGAGATTTTAAAGTTTAAAATTTTTCAAAGTGCAAATAAAATACTGTAAAATATTGTTTATTTATCTTTTATATAAATTTAAACGTTTCAATTATAGTTATCGTCCTCGGTAAATGTGTTGTCAAAATAAATTTATGAAATATGAAAACGCAAATATAAGCCTGCTATTGGTATAACAGTGTTAAATTCATTTAAGAGCGAACTAATGAATCTAATTTTATTTTAGTAAAAAATAGCTAATCTTTTAATACATTAACTACTATTAAACTGCCTTAAAGATGACAAGTCAGAACATTCTCGAACGAACGAAGCCTAAATTCCAATCGTTCAATATCAATTACGATTTATCCCCATAAAATAATATTGGTAAAACATATCTCGAGTGCAAATTCAAAGGAAAATTGTGAATTGAATTAAACTACATGATGAATGTGACACAAAAGTATATACTAGGAGGCATAAATTTTTCAGTAGGTGAAGAGTCAAAATCAAAACGTGTAACTCACGATATCAATGAAATAATGTACTTGACTACCATACCGCATATCTGCAAAATTCATCAAGGAACGGTTTGTTTCCGTTTCCTAATGCATAAATTCATGATTTAAAAATTACAGACTACAAGAATCGAGTTGAGTTTGCTGTTCTTGTTACAATTAAAACTTAAAACATTTGTGACAAGTTTCAATGAATACTGAAGCAGTAGAATCGTTTTGCGTTACACTGTACATGTTATAATGAATTGTCATTTCAATTACTACATCCCGATTTATACTAAACTGAAAAATGAAACTCTAAAATAAATAACTTACTGAAAAATGCGAGGTAATATTGGTTTAATTGTTTCAGATCCCAACTCTGGTACGGCACGTATGAAAGTCTCCAACAGACGTGTTAGTATAAGTACACCTCTGTTTTTAAGTCTGTTATCAAACTATCACAAATACTTATAATTTGTAAACCAAAAGTCTTCATAACTAATTCCGGTGCAAGCAGTAAATGAACTAAAGTAACAACAAGACAGCAGCGCAAATTTTCAGTTGAATACTCTAAAAGAAGCAATACAAATGTATATTTTACACAAATATCTAAATTACCTAATAAAGGTGGCATATTATTAAACAGCTGCATTAACTCGTTAGTCATACAAGTTGAGTTTTCTAAAACTGTTAGCCAAAGCTCTAAACTATCCTCTAGTAAATAGACTATAGCACTTTGGCTAACATCTGTACCAAGTTGAATAATTGGTAGGAGGAAAGGATTTAACTCTGCACTACTTGAACCAAGTGCCTTTACCAACTGAACTAAAGTGGACACAATAGCACATCTCAGCATATTATGATCCTCCGATTCTTGCCATAAACGAGGTAAATAAAAAATAAGAGCATCGGTGTGTGGTCGAATCGTTTGTCCTACACGTTCCAAAATTAATGTCATTACATTTAAAACGTGCATCTATAAGTATAATGCAATGTAATTATTATTAGAATCTATACAGTACCATTACCTTTGTTTCACATTCAACCACTTCTTTCAATAAACTGAAAAGCAAATTAAATGCGGGATCTAAATATGGTTTAAATTGTTCAGAATTAAACTCAAAATCATCTACAGCTAATCTAAGCGTTGTAGATGCAGTTAATCTCACAGCCATGTCCTCTTCGGAACTTAATAAATTTATAATACAATTATACAAAACAGGTCTTAACTCTAAAGATAATTTAATTCCAGCCCAATTGCCAATCAACCAAGCAATTCGTCTTCTTATTATTCTGTAGTTATTATGTTTTATCTTCAATTCTTCAATCAATGTATTAGTTAACCATTGATTAAAATCAATCTGAAAATTATGAACATTAAGTATTAAGTAAAAATGTATGTAGATGTACATCACAAACCACACACTTCAGATGAGATTTTTGCTAAAGCCCTTAGTAATATAAAGGTGAGACGGATTAAAGTGTGAGCCAAAACATTACAAATTTGATATTTTAAACAAATAAATACATAGAAACTGAATAAAAACATCCAGATCTTCCTTTAACATCTGTATTCACCTATTACAAAATCACAGTCGACTTGATTAATAATAAATATTAAAATATCTGTTATTTAACATTTTTCAACTATGGAATAGTGTTCCATTATTAAGTGGATTTCGTTTGTTTAAAATAAAATTTTTGCATGATTGAGCTTTTTCGTTTATTTACCATATCTGTTTCCAAGACAGTAGGATATGTTTACTGGTAGAGAGGCCCAACTCGTCGGTAAGGATTTTACTTACCGACGTCTTTTACTTACCAACGTAAAATTATATATTACCTATATTTCACAACAATAAGAACAAACAATTTGGACATTTCTATTTAAAACATCACTTTTGACTTTTCGTTTATTTAGTAGAAATTAAAGAATTTCAATTGTGGTAAATTTAACACAAACGTGCAAAAAACAGTATGAGCATCACGAACATTAAGGGTTGTACCGGTCTCCGGCCGTCGACCGGTAAACGTCCCTTACTGTTCTTGATGCTCAATATACTATTTCTTCAGTGTGTAACAATATTCTATTAAAAAATTTGTCGTTACAAGTGTTTCTCTAGAATCAGCAAAAAGTATTACACAAATATGCTAAATTGATTGAAAAAAGTTAGCAATAGCGTTGATTAGGTTTCAGACTGTACATTCAAGCAATTTTTTAATAAATTTGTTCAGTAAAAATAAATTTATTTAAATTGAAATATGCAGGATGTGGCTTTAAAAATTTTAAAGTGACAAATTTAAATTTACAAAGTAAATTTAAAATGTATTAATGGCAAACCATACAATATTCTGTATTCTTCATTAATAGGATACATATTAGGCGCTTTAAGTAATTAAACCAGGTTAACCGTATCATTGAAAATTGTCGCGGATACAATGCTTCCAAGAAAGAATATCCTATATACAGGGTGTTTCAAAAAACTAGGGCAAAGAGAATATTAAAAAATAACGTTAGTTTGGTTGACAAACATGTGTCCGAAAATACCTCCTTCTTAAGATACGGCCCTGTAAAAGTGGCCCCAAAAGTTCTTTTTTTTATTATCTCGGAAACGGTTTAAGATACCTAAAGGAAATTTAGACCACAAATACCTTAGATTAGCTCATTAAATGATAGTGTAAACAAATTTTTAATATTTTGTATCGGAGCGTCCCTTAAGGGTGGGGGGGAGGAGGTGCCACTTATTTTGCCCCCAAACATTTTTTATGGAGATATTTTCAATTTTTTGGACAAAAATAGTATTTTTTAACAATTTGCCACAAAAGAGATATTTTTGTTGAAAGTCAAAAAATTACTGGTTTTGGAGTTATTTGAAGTTTTAGCAAGTAATGCTGACCGAATTAATAAATTATTTTAAAATGAAACAATTAATAATTTTAATGCGCGAGAACGAACTACCTCGGGGAATAATTGTTTCAGAAACAACTATGACGTAAAAATATTGTAAAAAAATTGAATAAGTAGGTACGGGTTTTTATATTAAATGTTCAAAATGCCCACCATATTCACGAATACATAATCGTAAACGTTTTTCTAGTGAAAACATAATCCTTTGGTTCATGAATTAACATTCTTAAATTATTTTCAACTCTCGCTTGAAGTTCTTCAATGTAATTTATTTGGCTTGAATATACTTTTTCTTTAACTAAACTCCACACATCAAAATCCAAGGGATTTAGATCAGGGCACCTTGGTGGCCAGTGGATAGGAGCATCAGCACCTCGACCAATCCAACGATTTGGAAAATATTCGTTGAGCCATCTTCTAGCTTTTCTACTGAAATGAGGTGGAGCACCATCATGCATAAAAACCATATTTCTTCATAGATCAATAGGCAAATCTTCTAATAGCGGAAATAAACGATTATCCAAAAATTATAGTAAACATCACCATTTAAATTTCCATCAAAAATATGGTATGCAACGAGGCGGTTGCCTATTGAAGCAGCCCATACATTTAACTTAAAATTATGTTGATAATGCGTTACATGTTTAACCTTTGGATTTTCCTCTGCCCAGAAGTGACTGTTATGACTATTAAACATACCTTGTCTAGTAAAAGTTGATTCATCGGGGAAAAGAACATTTTGTAAAAAATTAGGGTTCTGTCTCATTCTTTCTTGTAATAATTCGCAAAAGTCTCTTCTCAAAGAAAGATCTTCAGGCAATAATTCTTGTACTTGCCTGTAGTGAAACGGAAACAATAATTGTTCTTTTAATACACAATGTATACTAGAAGCACTTGCGTTACTTGCCCTTGCCACGTTTCTTACACTTATCGTAGGATCCACAACAACTAGATTTAAAATATTTTCTTCTGTTTTGAGAAATTCTTACCACTCATGGTCTACCAGAATTTACCTTTTTTGGTTTAAAAGTTCCAGTCTCACGGCACCGCCTCACTAAATTCAAAAATGTTTTTGAAACTTCTTGGAAATTTTTCCGCATATCTTCTTTTCACTGCTTTAGCATTTCCATCACATTCCCCTAATGTTAACAACTTATCAGTACAGTCACTATTAGTGTACATATTCATTTTCAAAGTTTTTAAAAGCGTTATTACTTGTTAAACAAACCAAAATTATCAACAACGTGTCAAACGAATCTGTCAAACAAAAAAAATCGATAGTCTGCAGTCTAAGCCTAATTAATTCAAGTAAATCAAATTAACTCAATATTTATTTTATTTTCTTATTTTAGGTAAAACATGTTAAAACCTCAAATAACTCCAAAACCTGTAATTTTTTACTTTCAACAAGAGTACCTTTTTTTTGTAGCAAAATGTTAAAAACAAGTTTGCAAAATGCAAAATATTAAAATTTGTCAACACTACCTTTTATGACCTAGTCAAAGGTATGTGATCTAAATTTCATTTAGATATCTTAAACCGTTTCAGAGATAATAAAAAAATGATTTTTGAGCCACCTTTACAGGGCCATATCTTCTTAAGAGGCATCTTCGGACGCATGTTTATTAACCAAACTAACGTTATTTTTAATATTCTATTTACCTAGAAATAAGTGGAACGTTTTTTGAAACACCCGGTATTAAAATAATCGGGTCATTTAATTCACGCAGATTGCAAGACAACCGGTTAACGGATTAGGAGTTTTTTTTTTATATTAAGGTAATTTTGCGTAGAAAGAAATAACGAAGCCAGAATTTTGTTTTAAGATTTAAATTTTTTGAAAAGTCTAACAGCCGACGCTAATATTGTTGCCCATTACGCTTGTATTTAACTTATTATGCGTTTTATTATCATCATTAAATTTAATTTGAAACGCAAATTTTTGCGGAGGAAAGGCTAGTATTATACAATTAGAATGATCAGGTTAGTCCTGTTTGATTTCTGAAAACGCATCTCCCTTTTATTTAAATTTTAACGTACGAAGTCTATACATTTAATAAATACTACTTACGCAATAATTAGAACAATTTATTTATTTAACGTGCCTTGTCCACTTTTAGTACAAATTACAAGATTACAATAAAGTATCAAGCTTTATACAAATTTTTGATGTACAATAACAACCCTTACATATGAGCTATGTAATGTCATTTAACTCAAACCATGTTTTTTTCTTTATTTGGGACTCACCCTCTGTGTTAATCAAGTAATGGTAGAGAAAGTGTTTGCACATACAGGGTGTACCGAAAAATCACCGACAAACCTCAGTTCCCAGGACCAAATTACGACACTTTTCCCTCTTTAAATTTTATCGAAAAATGCACCCCTAAAAAGTTATATGCTCTCAAAGTTCAATTTAAAATGTAGAAAAATCACGTTATCTCCGTAAATTATGCAAATTTTTTATTAATTTTTATACCTATCTTATACAGGGTGTTCCACGTAGACCTTCAATTAGAGGTTTCTAGAATACTGTGTGTATTAGAATTCTGAAAATTTGTATACGGGGTTTTCGCAATTTCCAATGGATTAAAACTATTGTCACTGTTGTGACTGGTTCTAAGTAGACGTCAACTCGCTTATTTCAAATGGAATGTGCCATTTTTATTTTATTTTCAGATTGTACATCAAATTTAAGGGCAACTTTCATTAACATAAATGAACTAAAGTAAAACAAGACAGCAGCTTTTCAGGAATATTTTACAAATGTATATTTTACAAAACTAAATTACCAATAAAGGGGTATTATTAAACAGCTGCATTAACTCGGTCAATTGATTTTTTAAAACTGTTAGCCAAAGCTCTAAACTATCCTCTAGTAAAACTATACTTTTAACATCTGTACCAAGTTGAATAATTGGTAGGAGGAAAATTTAACCTCACTACTTGAACCAAGTGCCTTTACCAACTGAACTAAAACAATAGCACATTACATATTATGATCCTTTCTTCCTAAACATAAATAAAAAAAATTTTTTTTTGTCCCACGTTCCAAAATTAATGTCAACATTTAAAAATGCATCTATAAGTATAATGCAATGTAAAATTAGAATCTATACAGTACCATTACCTTTGTTTCACATTCAACCACTTTTTTAAACTGAAAAGCAAATTAAATGGGATCTAAATATGGTTTAAATTGTTCAGAAAACTAAAATCATCTACAGCTAATCTAAGGTTGTAGATGCAAACCACAGCCATGTCCTTTAACTTAATAAATTTATAATACAATTATACAAAACAGGTCTTTTTAAAGATAATTTAATTAACCAATCAACCAAGCAATTGTTTCTTTTATTCTGTAGTTATTATGTTTTATCTTCAATTTTCAATCAATGTATTAGTTAACATTGATTAAAATCAATCTGAAAATTATGAACAATTAAGTAAAATGTATGTAGATGTCACAAACCACACACTTCAGATGAGATTTTGTAAAGCTTTAATATAAATAGACGGATTAAAGTGTGAGCCAAAACATTACAAATTTGATATTTTAAACAAATAAATATAGAAACTAATAAAAACATCCTGATCTTCCTTAACATCGTATTACAAAAATCCAAATGACGATTAATAATAAATATTAAAATATCTATTTAACATTTTTCAACAAATAGTTTATGGATTTCGTTTGTTTAAAATAAAATTTTGCATGATTGAGCTTTTTCGTTTTTTACCATATCTGTTTAAGACAGTAGGATATGTTTACTGGTAGAGAAACTAAAGATCGTTACTTCGACGTCTTTACACCAACGTAAATTATAATTACCTATATTTCACAACAATAAGAACAAACAATTTGATTTATTTAAAACATCACTTTTGACTTTCGTTTTTAGTAGAAATTAAAGAATTTCAATTGTGGTAAATTTAACACAAACGTGCAAAATTTAAAGTATGAAAGTTTCACAATAAAGTTGTACCCGTCGACCGGTAAACGTCTCATGCTTGATGCTCAATATACTATTCTTCAGTGTAACAATATTCTATTAAAAAATTTTCGTTCAAGTTCTCTAGAATCAGAAAAAGTATCTCACAATATGCTAAATTGATTAAATTATACTTGATTAGGTTTCAGACTGTACATTCAGATATTTTTAATAAATTTGTTCAGTAAATAAATTTATTTAAATTGAAATATGCAGGATGTTTAAAAATTTCGTGACAAATTTAAATTTACAAATAAATTTAAATGTATTAATGCCATTTATATTCTGTATTCATTAACAGGATACATCAGCTAAATTAAACCAGGTTAACCGTATCATTGAAAATGTCCGATACAATGCTTAAAGAATATTATATACAGGCGTTTCAAAAACTACAAAAGAATATTAAAATAACGTTAGTTGTTACAAACAAGTGTCCGAAAATTTTCTAATAGATAAAAAAAAAGTCATTATCTGTAAACGGTTTAATGTACCTAAAGGATTAGACCAAAAATACTTAGATTAGTTCATTAAATGATGGACAATTTTTAATATTTGTATCAGCGTCCTTAAACAGGATGCCACTTTTTAAACTTTTTATGGAGATATTTTATTTTGGACAAAATAGTATTTTAACATTTGAAAAAAGAATATTTTGTTGAAAGTCAAAAAATTACTGGTTTGGAGTTATTTGAATTTTATAAGTACGAATTAATAAATTATTTTAAATAAAATTAAAATTTTAATAGAACGAACTATCAATAATTTTTCAAAACAACTATGACGTAAAAATATTGTAAAAATTTAATAAGTAGGACTTTTTATATTAAATGTTCAAATGACCATATTCACGAATACAATCGTAAACGTTTTCTAGTGAAAATAATCCATAATAAAACATTCTTAAATTATCAATTAGAAAGTTTTCAATGTTTATTTTAATTTTACAATAAATGTTTCAAATTAGCACCGTTTACTTCCAGGCATTTTACAACCCTTATTCTGACATAACTAATAGCTCGGGAAATGTATTGCGGCTCTGTTGAATTAAAGGCATGCAATACTCTGTTTATCATATTTTCCTTAGTAGTGGATGGTTGCTGATAAACCTTGCTTTTAATACATCCCCAGATGATAAAATATAATGGTGTTAGGTCCGGTGAACGGCCGCGGACAACGATGTGGGCCGTTGTTTGCTGTCCTGGAAAGTATCGTGGAGAAGATCGCTTACTATCCTCGTGTTGTGAGGGGGCTCCATCTTGTTGGTACCATACTTCAGCAGCTTCGTCAGGACGCGTTATTTATAGCTGCTAATATTACTTGTAGAATATCAAGATACCCAATACCTATTAATATTACATGTAATTAGTTTTTTTATCTAGACGACAAAGAGATATCCGTTCAATAGTTATATTACGAAAAATTTCATATTTTCAAATTTAATTACTGTGAATCGAGACAATGCATCGAAAATTTTAGGAAAAAATACCAGGAAAAAGTTGCTATACACTTCAAATCATCGAATATGACTTGATAATAAATTTATACCTGATAGATTTTCGTCATAAATTTGTATGCCAAAAATTCTATTGTCCTTCACGGAACAAAAGACGTTAAAAGTCCAACTGTCTTGAGAACAACGTTCTCTAGTTATATGTATATGGGATTTTCGTCAGACCAAAAATGACTATTGTGCCGATTAAACAATCCATTTCGTTAAAATTTGGCCTCATCACACCATATAATTTTCTTTACGAAGTTTTCGTCCTCTTGAGTTTTCACAAGAAACCATTCACAAAACTCTACACGTCGGGGTTAATCATCAGGTTGCAAATGATGAACTAAGTAGAATGAAAAGGGTTTCCATTTATTTTCTTCAAAATTCTGTAGATAGTTACTAATGAGAGACCTAAGTTTCTTCTGCGGTCTCTAACTGACGTATGTGGCTAGGCGGTAAAAAATGCCAAAACATTTATTTCATTCTCTTCGTTGTCCAATAGTAGCCTAACTCTGTTAATTTTTGGGCGAAACATTCCATTTTCAGAACAATTGTTCAAAAGTCTTCTAACCATGTCATGACTTGGTCTATGTTTATCTGGAAATCTCTCTGCAAATACATGTTCTGTTAACAATTCGATTGCATTCCCCATAAATGATAATTAAATTTAAAAAATCATTATTAGTATATCCAGAGTGTGCCATTGATATTAAAAACACTCACTATTGCAAACTTTGCTAAACAATTAATGACATTTAAGTGAAGTTTAAGGGTTTGCTTTCAAAGCCACCCTGACAGTTAACCACCCCATTATTTTAGTGACCGCAATAATATCCAAATATCTTCAAATCCGTAATATTTAGGTATAGGGAATGCAAATATCAATCCAAAAGGAATTAAAAAATGCATGGATTGGCATAATAAAACACAGGGCGTTCCATTTAAAATAAGCGAGTTATTTGATTTTTAATTTGTCACAATTGGTACAGTAATTTTAGGCACCCTGTGCAAATCAAGCTAGCTTTCTTATATCTCAGATATTCGATTATATTTCGTGATTTATCTATTAAAATTTGACATTCCTACGTGAACAACTAACGGAGATATGACGGAGTAAATGAAACTAAGTTTTTTGATAATTTTTGTGAAAACTCAAGATATCTTGAAAACTATTAAATATAAGGATAGGGTACGCTAATGAAAGTTACCCTTAAATTTGACGTACAATCTGAAAATAAAATAAAAATGGCACATTCCATTTGAAATAAGCGAGTTGACGTCCACTTCCGGTAGATTTCCAAATAGACATTTACCGCACCATACTACTTTTGCTTCCAGTAACTATCGTCTTTCTGAAGCAGATAGTTTTTTTGCAAAGGAAGCCAATTCTGTACGTCAGCGTCACATTACAACTGTTCAGGTAAAAGAGCGAACATTGGAAATTATTGAGGATAATCCAACTATAAGCACTAGATGCGTCGCTTCTCAATTGAATATTTCTAAAAATGCTGTTCACAGAACACTTACTGAACAATTGTTAAAACCGTGCCACATAAAAGTTCAAGAAGTTTTACCGACAGATCTACTACTTTTACGAGAATATTGTCAATCGTTGTTGAACAATTTCATTGAAGATTTTTACGGACGAAGTCTGTTTCACTAGAAATGGCATCTTTAATTCCCATAATTTCCACAATTGGGCAGAGGAGAATCCTAATGTAATTCAAGAAGGCGCTTTCAACATAAATTCAGCATAAATGTCTGAGCAGGAATTGTTGAAAAATGTATTATTTTTTCCCTTTATGCTACCCAACCGACTGGACAGTGCTACGAATTTGGAGTTTTTAAAGAATAATTTGTGAGAACTTCTAGAAGATGTGCCATTAAATGTCAGAGCTTAGACAATCTTTATGCATAAAGGTGCACCACCACATTTTGATTACCTGTGAAGCAATACTTGCACGCGCAGTTCCCTAACCGGTGAATCGGACGAGGTAACGATGCTCCTAGATTATCTAGGCGGCCACGCTGGCCGCCTAGATAATCGGATGACAATTAGTCAAATTCCAGGGATATTTCGATCAACGCAAATGTAATGGAATACGTCGAGCGAATGCTTACATTCAAGTAAATTATAAAATTAATGTTCTACTTTAATATTTTAATTTTTTTCAATGTTTATTTTAATTCTTTATTTTAAAACGTATTATTAAAATAAAACAATTATCAAATAAGCACGGATCAGTTAGTTGCAGAATACAAACCTATTTTGGAAGAAAAATTTAAAAGACAAAATTCCTTTATTTTGAAATGTATTACCAAAATAAAGCAGAAGAATTTTAATTTATTTTGCAAAAATAATTTTCGTTAAGGGTTGAAGGTTGATGCCAGTGCAGAACGAGTACTTCTAGTAATGCAATTTTTTTTAACTTTCTATAAAATTTTGACTTGTATAAGATAGGTAGGCTGTATAAAAATTTTCATACTTTACGGAGCTGAAGTGATTTTTCTACATTTTAAACTGAACTTTGAGAGCGTATAACTTTTTAGGGGCGCATTTTGAGATAAAATTTATTTATTTGTCGGTAACTTTCCGGGACACCCTGTATAAGACGTTTCTTTTACGAGCAGTTTGTTTTGTATTAATTGATTTATGTCGAAATTGACCGAATTGGAGCATTTTTGCTGAAACCTTACGTCTACTCCACAAATTGGTCTCATTGTAGAATCACATTGCTTTTGAAAAAAAATTGCCGTTGCGATAGCAATGAATCTGTTATATGCCTCCATATTTGACACTTTGTCATTAATTAATGAATAAAAACAAGTTTTAGTGACCAAAATTAGATAGTATGCCTCAAATAAATTCTGAACAAGTAGCAATAATAGTTGCTTTAGTAAACGTTATGCCGCTCGTGTAGTGAAAGTCCATGAAGCAATTGCTCGTAGAGCGATCCTCAAGTACGAGTACACAAGAAGCACTGCTCGGAAGGTGGGTCCTGGTCGGTTTCAAAAACTTCTCCACGAGATGATCGCTTCTTGAGATTACGGATTTTAAGGAATCGCGGTAAATGCGCTAAATGTTCCGCAAAATCTTCGCCAAATTCGTCGTGTTGAAGTAAGCAGACGGTATGTAGGTATCTAAAAAAAAGTTAGTTGAAAAGCTGAGAGACTTGCAAATGGTCCCAAATTATTACCCGAACATCGTGCTGCTAGAATGGAATATTACTGAATGGACGAATGTCCGTTCGATGAGGCTGAGTCAAGGTTTCGCCTTAACATGGTGGATAGAAGAAAAAGGATGTGGAGAAGTACTGGTGAAAGGTTTAATCAGAATGTTATAATAGAATACAAAAGTTATAATTGTGGGTCGGTTATTGTGTGGGGAGGGATTTCAATGAATGAACAGACGCCCCTAGGTATATGTTTTTTTAGGTGAGGCGGTCGATGACACCTAAATTTACATTGATATTTTACTGCGGTATGTTTTACGCCATGCAGTTAGTGAACAATAATTTTATATTGATGCAGGATAATGTCCAACCACACAGCAGCAATAGTGCTGAACTTCTTAGAAGATACGGGTATCACTACATTATAGTGGCCTGCGAGAAACCCCAATATGAACCCTACAAAACAAGGTAAAATTTTGATACCTTACGGGTTTACTAATATAAATTGTTGCTTCCCTTCTGTTTGGTATACTGTGCTACTACCACTCTCTACACTACATACCTGCCATATGGTATCTTAAAATATTAAGTACTTTTCACAACAAATATGAGTTATTACACTACGAATTTATGAAATGAACTTTAGCATAAATTAATGTGCAACATCTGGATGACGTTGGTTTGGAAAAGATACTTATTTCAACAAGAAAAAACCTTTTTGTTCAATTATCTCTAAAATGGCTGGGATCTGTCATTGGAAAATACGTAACATAATTGGACAATTGTAAACTTATATTTTAATTTATTTTACTTCCAGAATATACTAGATATATATTCTGTATAAGTGTGTTCATGACATTAATGTTGTTATGAAATTATTATGAACGTTATTAATCAATACATACCCATTACTACAAGATACTGCAGCTCATTTCCAAAGTGATTTAATAGAGAATTGACCGATTTAATTAGACAAAAAAAAGTGCTCACTGTATCTATAAGAAACAGGCAATGAAAATGATGTTATTTATTTCTCTAATCTCTGAAAAAGTGCAAACTACTAACAACACACAGTAAAAACAAGAATACTACAGATGCAATCATCGATTTTATTTCTTTCACACTTCAATGTTTTGAAAATGGAGAATTATCAATGTCCACATTTTGTGACCTACGCAAGGCATTTGATTGCATTTCTCATAATGTACCACTAAATAAATTAAAAATCTTAGATTTTCAGAAAATAGCATATTGTTAATCTGATCATACTTGAATAACAGATATCACTATGTTGAATAGAATAATAATGTTCCATCTAAATGCTTAATTCAATTCGTCATCCCACAATGGGTCCTTTATTTTTCTTAATATATGCAGCAACTTTGGGAGCTAATGTAGTCTTGTTTGCCAATGACACTACATTAATCATAAGTGATAACATACTACATAATACCATTAGTAAATCAGACTTACTTCTACTAACATTGTTTGGTATTAAATGAAAAAAAGACTAAAACCGTATGCTTTACATCTAAGCCATTGTATAATCCATTAGCTAACACTTCTGTCAAGTTTTTAGTTCATATATAGATCTGAATCTAAATTGGCAAAGCCATATTTCCAATGTGGCAACTTGCATCTCCAATGCATTGCTTAGAAATCTAGCAAAACATGTGTCACTCGCCATTCTAAGGTTAGTCTATTTTGGAACTTGTCATAGCCCATTATCTTACGCTACTTTAGTATAGGGTCATCAATCCTCTACAGGAAGATTATTTCGTTTACAATGTTGAGCTTTACTTATTGTTCGTAATTTGCCATGCAGTGCTGATTGTAAAAGTTAGTTTATAAAGCGAAAAATAGTAACTTTACCTGGTATATTGATGAATTTTTAGAATTCTGTAAACAACTTAGTGTTTTCAATGTTTTCTTTGTTTGACTGTGTAAGTAACTTTTGTTATAATAACATCAAATATATATTATTATTATATACTCAAAACGTTATAATAATTATCTAGATACTATTCAACTACATATTTTGACTAATCCTAAGTACTTTGGTCAATAAAGCAATTACATATACCTCATTCTATGAGACAGAATGGGAGTGCATATGATGGTATAGTGAATGGCTTTGCGGATTTCTTCTCTACTACTTACGGTTCTGAAAAAATTGTGTAATGTCTAACTACAATGTTTCGGATCAAGTTAACTACAGTACTTTAAGTGTAACCGAGTAACATTCTTACTCTGTGATTAACGTTAAAAACATCTAATTATTGTTCTGACCTCATTGTTGGACTAAACCTACTACTAAACCTATACATATATTAATGCATCATCATTACTTGAAGTAGTACCAGATTTTTGGAAGCTTAGCTTTATTACTATGATATTTAAAACAGCTAATAGTCTAAAAATTTTGTTTTGTTCTTTAAGATCTTTACTGGAATACACAAGTACCATCACGTCTCCTCATTATACTACACAAATTAAAAAGGTTGAAAATTTGCAACGAAATTTGTAAAAATACTTTCTTACAAGGATAATTTTGCATTTACACACTCCAGTTATAGTTTCAATTTGCTTAGGTACAATCTACAGAGCTTGGAAGACCGACTAACTATTTCACATCTTTGCTTTGCTCACAAATTACTTTCTGGTGTCTCAAACAATTTAATTTTGTATCGCAACCTGTTTTTTACATTTTGAGAAGTATGTGACTTTTTAGTTTAAGTCATCATAGTACTAACTATGGTCTATTTAATGTTATTGAGAATATTGAAAGCATGATCAATACAGCCAATTACTTCACATATTTTCATTTATTTTGCAGTTCTCATAAGCTTAAAAATAATTTGAAGCTCGTTAATCTCTCATCTCTATAACAATATACAGGGTGTTTCTAAATTCATGCGAAAAAATTCAGGAGGTGATTGCCCGTATGAAATTATGATGAGTCTTTCCGATAACAAAATTTCTTCAGCCCACCCCCTTCCGAGATATCCCCAAGTAGTAGTAAATTGAGTTTTTATTTTTTCAAATTTAAGTAAAAATGGACACTTGAAATAAATTTTGGAATTTCCATGCACTTGCAAAGGACTAACCACTGATATTTTTTCAAGATTCCTGTTACCATTATAAGGGGAAGAAATTAGCAACCCTTACATTATTTAACATCAAATCTTTTTTTCGAGATTGTTTTGTGAGAGTATCACACAGGATATTGTATTTTTTTTTCTCCGAATCTATTGGTTCTAGAAAAAACATTGAGATTAAGAAATGTTTTTAAATAAATAGGGATTTCAAATTCAATTTCGAAAAAAAGATGTGATATTCAATACAGTAAGGGTTGCTAATGTCATCACCTTATAATCTAACAGGAATGTCGAAAAAATACCGGTGGTTAGTCCTTTGCGAGTCCACGGAAATTACAAAATTTCAAGTTTCCATCTTTACTTAATTTGAGAAAAAAAATAAAAACTCAATTTTACTCACCACATTTTAGGGGTGATATCTCGGAAGGGGATGGGCTGAGGAAATTTTGTTATAGGAAAGACCCATCATAATTTCATACAGGCAATCACCTGCTGAATTTTTTCGTAAGAATTTACAAACATCCTGTATGTTATAAATGTTTTCTACTATAGTCTGTCCAAACCTCCAAATTCAGTACGGGTTCTTATGGAGAAACTCTCTCTTTTATTATTTTTAGTCATTTCTAAATAACGGTATTCTTGTTCTTCATAGCGATGTTGTCAAACGTAAAATGTAATAACAAATCAATATCAACTCTGTGTGCTGCCAAATTGATTGCTTGCTTCTTCTACAATATTTATCGAATTAAGCTAATTCAATTTATTAAAAATCGTTCTTTGCAGAACTCTTACATCTCATTCACGTGTCCTATAAGGTAATGATGAATAAATTCTATAATTGTATGATTGAAATTATTTTGTAGAATTGAATTTTGTATCATATGGAGATGGAAGCTGAATGTGGTCCTGCAAACATAAAACGACATAGTGGAAAACACTTCAGCCGTAAGGAAAAATGCCTCATTATTTATGTACTTAACTATTGCTTAGCCACAATGAACGTTAGTGCAGCTGTTACAGAAGCCAGCAAAGCTTTATGTTGCACAAAGCGTACTATCTATGCTACCAAAAAGGAAGACCAAATCGGAGCAGTAGCTAGTCCGAAAAAACGCAAGAAAGGAAAATGTGAACAACTCAATGATCGTCTTCATGTATATGACCAGAATAGTCAATTATTCGACGTAAAATGCACAATTTTTTCATTGAAAACATTCCAACGATGAATAGTATCCTTTCTTCCATTAATGGTGATGACGATTTACCAAATTTTAAACGCAGTACACAATTCAACCTCTTGAAAGATATGGGTGTTGAGTTTCAAAGGATGCGACGCAGAGTATCCTTGTTGAACGTGATGACATTATAAGATGGAGGCATAAATACTTAAGATGCATCAGAAAGTTCCGAGAAGAAGGCACTTAGTGTTTTTATTCGATCTCTAATTACACGTTGTAGGTAACGGACCGCGAACATTTTATTATTGCAACAAACGTTTTTAAATCGCAATTGTTACCGCGATAGAAAAGTTAATTAATTAATCCTACTCGAGGTAAACTTTTTATTTATGTATTTAATAAAATTAATAATAATTTTTAATTAATTAATGGGGTTTAAAATATTTTATTAAATATTAAGTCGTTATTTGAGCATGGTTTTCAGGATATATTATTTTTGTAACTAATATTTGGCTAAGGGTTGAAAAACATGTGTTTGAGGTTTGACTAGCAGGTGTACGTTTAAAATCTGCTTTACTGAAGGGCGTAACGAATCATTGGAGATTCTCATGCGCACATTCTTAATGTAAAAATGTCACTAGTTAGTAATATATTACGTCGTCGGTATACACTGCAATCGAAGACGTCTTTGTTTGGTATGTTGAAACTTGAGACCTAAATGAAGCGCTTGTTACGGACAAATGCATATTTTTAAAATTAAGATGTCGTTCAATAATTAATATGAAACTGTTCCAACATAATAATTTTGTTTTTTATTACTTTTGAAAAATGGGGGTTGATTGCGGGAGTGTCGACGGAGCCAGATCGATTTGGTTAATTAAATACCTTCATTGTAAAGAGTTTATCTTTAAAATATTTCTTGTGTGTACATTTTCTTTTGAATTAGCCAACGCTAATTTGTCTTTTCTTTAGGGTGTTAAGTTTTAACGTGTTTTTCAAATATTAATCTATCAAAAGTCACCCTTTTTGAAGTTAAATCGCGTATGTTAACGATTTGTGTCTATGATCAGTTAAAGGAATTCAAGTGTAAGTAGGTATTTTTATATAAATTAAGGCTGGCAGCAAATAATTCTACAAGCCTATATCACGCATTAAAAATCGAGCATTGCCTTGCACGCGGGTCCATTAAGCTCAAATCTGCTAAAATAAAAGATAGTACAGGGCTCCCTCACTCTTGTATTTGTGCAAATTATCATTGTTGTTTATATTTATATTTGTGTAGAGGTGGGCCTGCAGAACGGTACAGGATAATCCTTGGGTACTAATTGTAATGGGGAATTGCCAAGTGATTACATACTCCCGGTTCAAGATGACCATTAAACACCTCGAATTTTATTTTTCTTATTGTTGTATAGATGAATGGGTAACCTGAGAAAGGGGCACTGTATTTTTCTAACACACTTAAACTTGTACATCGGTCACGATGTTATTATTTATTTACAACTTACCTTTGTAAAGCTTTGTTTAATAAATCTGTTTTGTGTTAGTTTGTCAAGTAGAATTGTTTGCCTGCGAACTAATTTCCCTTTATCTGTAATTTTATTCGTATGTATTTTGTACTTTAGTACTCACTAAACAATTGTGTACGTGTATATTCCTTGTCTATTTTCTATTGTCCTTGCCTTTACCATATTGTCACCTATGCAATTTTCCTGTTGTCGTATTTCATATGTACCGTAATTTGCCTTATTGTTTCATGTGTATATTTACTTAAAGACCGGCATGATTGGTTTCAAAGGGCCACATGTTTGATATTTCGATTTTATTCTGATTATTTATTTCTGACACAATTGTGGGTGTGACTACATGGATTTTTTTATTGTGTTTATGTGTAACTAAACTGCTTTTTAATTATTTTTCTCTTAATGTTATAATTTTGTACTCACTTGAACCTGATTTAATGGTGTTATATATTTAACCCTTTCATTATTTTTTTTGTGTTATTTGATTTATTAATGTATTTGTGCAATTATTTATTTATGAATAAAGTGGATTTTATTGGTGGTTCTTTCCCACAATAGTACATTAACGGGCTGAACCACCATTGCGCAAAGTTAGTTAATTTTAAATTGAGTAGTTTCATTTTTTTACCTGACCCACATGATGCAACACTTACCTCATCCAGCCTATCTAATTTAAATAGCACAACGTACCTACCACTAGACGGCCAATTCGTTTGATCAGATTTGAGGTTTGCGAGTAATTAAATATCAGACTTGTAAATAAATTCTAATGTTTTAATTACTGCCAGGAATGTCAAAGTAAGGAAAGCAACTAATTTGAGCAATAGTAACATTATTGTCAGTAGAGTCAAGATAAATCACTTAGCGATTGTTTTGTTCCTGAATTTGCATTCTTGCAAATAAGTTCAAATTGCACTTTTCAAAATAGGGGAACCTGGGGGACGCTGCAATGTTTATAAAATAATGTCATAATTTGCATAATTAACAATTCACTTTTTAGGTAAATATATTATATACACTGATTAATCGTGGGTTAATGTGGGGCACACAGTTAGTAAGGCATGATGTGACACCACTAGTGAAAGTGGCGGCAGGCATTCGTTCAAGGCTCAGTACAGGTTTAAAACCAAGTGGTCTTGGACCCCCATTAGACTTAGTTCATGCTGGTGGCGATAATGGTTTTATTCTTGGTGCAGAACTTATTTTCCTCTGTAAAAAGAACACAGCCGATGTGCACAATGAAATGGATGCAGACACTTACGAGACGTGATTTATCAATCAACTCATTCCAAATATACCACCAAATTCAATTATCGTTATTGACAATGCTTCTTATCACAGCAGGAAGGTACAGAAGATTCCAACAATGGTGTGGCGAAAAGAACAAACTGTAGATTGGCTTACTAAGAAAGAAATGCCCATTGAAGGTAACATGTTGAAGCGAGACCTATTGGCTACTGTAGCACAAGTGAGGCATCTATATGACATGTTATGACACAAGAAAGAGGTCATGAGGTTCTTCGTTTGCCTTCTTACCACTGCGAATTAAACCTAATAGAAATTGTGTGGACAAAAGTCAAACATCATATTAAAATGAATAACAAAACTTTTAAAGTTAAAGACATGGAGGAATTAATAAAATTTGGTTACGAAAAAGTGACGATTGAAAATTGGCAACATTATATAAGTCATGTAAAGATCGTTGAAGGTAAGATGTGGGTAGCTGATAACCTTCAAGATGATATTGCAGAGTTTATAATCAATGTTACAGAATCATCATCTGAAGACCTAGAAATCGATTTAAGCGATTAAACTGTACTGAAAAACAAAAAAAATTTACTAGAATACGAGGTGTGGCTATAAATCAAAATAAAATGTTTTACAGCGCCAATCTCTTATTTGATAGCCACACTTGCTGTATTATATTACAATCGAAATAAATGATGCAGCTATAATCAAACTTTGATAAAATTGTTATTTCGTTTATATACTGCAAACTCCTTCCATACGCAAAGGATAAAGTTACCATTTGTTCATGCTGTTGCTTATAGAGCTTCTTTCACAATCCGATGCACAGGGTAATCTAAACCCATCATATTGCCATGTAATGTACCCCTATATTACATACGCCTACTTCGCTTTTCTAAAAAATACAGGTCAAAGATTAGATTTGTATAGATTAAAGGTAGTCTTTTGGTATATTCATAAGTACATTGCAGATTTATCTAAATTTGTACTGCATTGCAAATATTTTTATTAATTTTGAGGTTAGAAATTGTGTTCTCGTACCATAGATATAGTATTATTATAACCGTAATATAGTATTATAGGTGCAGTAATGTATTGGCATAATAAGTTTGGCAATCCTGCACTGTTTTTCCATAAGCCCCATACTGAATTTGGAGGTTTGGAAACGCTATAGTCAGTGCTTGTTCTAACTCAATTTTCGTTTAACTTTAAAAATCATATGTTGTTTTAGTTATGGTCCAAGTGCTCAACTCACAGCATACCTTAGCTTTTTATAACATAAAAAGGAGTTTCTTTTTTCGTTAATTAAATATATATTTTTTTTGTATATGTGGGTTGAGATCTAGACACAAATGAAAATGTCAGGCATCTCTATGCACATCAACTACTAATGGTTATTAGCACTACCCGTCATTAAAAAAAATTTAAATATTAATAGTTCAAATAATTGAATATTTACTTATCTTTGTTACAGAAAATGTTAGTAGAAGTTTGTTATTGCATCGTTTCAACATTTTAACATTTAAATTGTGGCGTATAATTGTAAATAGTATCTACAAACAATGTACAATCAAAAAAACAAAAACAAGACAAAAAATTCTCCTAGGCGTACTTACATAATCATATAAATCAAAAGCAGCAAGGCCCAATATTATAAATAGCATCTTTTTTTAAAATTCCTTCTAAATCATCAACAAGGACAATGCTGTTAGTTTCTTGAAGCATCTCCAATAATACAGGACCTAACACCTCTCGAAATTCATGGAAAATTGTAACAAACACAGTCTCCATACAAGGCTATAATTACTAAATTATCGAAACATTACTTTCTTTACAAGATACAAACCCGAAGACTATACTTCCAACTTTCTCCAACTTCATCATTTACAAATGTTTCTGGATCAGAGTCCCATAATTCTAAATCATCTTGCTTCAACAAAAAATAATGGGAAACTAGTTTTCTACACATTTCAGTAAGTGTGCTCGTTATAAAAAAATCTACTTTAATTTGATGTGCTCTTAAGGTTTCAGGCTCTCGAGTCATTTCAATAATTTTCGCTGGTTTATATTCGGCACACAATAATATTCCTTTTATAAGATTGAAACATTGTATTGTAAATCTTTCGTAAATATATTGTGTACCAGTAGGAGTAAATATATAATAAATAGTAAATTCTAAAGTAGGTTGAATGAAATCAACATATGAAAAGGGATGATTATCCAGTACATTTAACAAAATTTTTGTTAAATGAATTATAAATTTTTCACATAATTCTAACACATATATACCTTTTCCACGTAACTGTTTCCCTATCAGAAGTAAATTTGAAGATGAAATTATAGCATAAAAACACTAATTATGAACTTACGATATTCCAAAGCAGACCGAGCTCTTTCAAAAATAAGTTTTAGAAAATTCAGACAATCTTGATTTTGATGAGGTTTATAAAAACCGAAAACAGTCAACTTTCGTAATATCCTTAAAGTAAGTAAGGCTTTTTCTAAATTAACTGTAATAACTTCAGAAGATGCATTCTGTGCTGTATCTGTTAAGAATGCTTCCGTAAAGTTATTCCACAAGTATAAAATAAATGTATATATGCTCCCAGTAAATTCTTGAAACAGTCTTCGATCTCCTACAACAATTGTACAGTAACATATATTATTGTTGAATATTAAGCATTATTTTAAGAACCTGGAAGCCTTTTCGATGATACAGCTTTAACAACTTGATGTAATGTTAATAATGACCGATGTTGTACTAAAGAATCCTGATTTTCAACACCTTGGAGTAGTGTTGGATACAATTCTGGCCATTCTCTAGGGCAATCTAACCGAGCTACCTTTGATACAAGAACTGCTAATTGTAAAGCTATTTGGTTTACAGGTTCACTAAAATTACTAAGAAGATTCTGCCTTAAAGTTGTCTTTTCAAATTCAGTAATTCCACTAAAAGAAATTCATTCTTTTACACATTTTTTGGTTAAAAAGTGCTTACTTTGGTGCATTTTTCCTCCAGTATTTATCAACACCATTTTTGAAGTAGAGAACAGCAATCCAACGAACATTCAAATCTGTTGAGTGACTAGATATAATATTCTGGAAATATTTAATAATAACTAGTTTCAGGTGAACAATGAACTTACTAATAACACAGTATAAAATCCTGGTTGAGTTTCCCATTCACGTAACTTAGCTTCTGCAGGTTTTAAAAGTTCGGGACTTTGACTAGAAGCCCTTTGCAAAACTTCTATTACCATAGCCTGTGTACTTCCTAATTCCATATTTTTATCATTACCTGTTAATAGTTACAATGGTGTCATGATTATTCAAAATACCTATTATAGTGATAATAATTAAACAATGCAAGGAACACTAAAAAAGTTAGGTTACGTTTAATTAGATGGTATTTAAAATATTAATTTAATGAAATATACAACATTTTGACATGGAATATTTCATCTGTAGCATCCTAAGAACATACTTACTTAAAACTATAATTAAAAATTTTAAGGGATTCTCCAAAGTAAAAATCAGCTGTTGCCTATTTAATTTTGTGCATTGTTCACAATTAAATAAACCCGGTATCAGGCTTACCAAACAGTTACATCAATCTTGCAAAAAAATGTATCCAGAAATCAAAGTTTAAATTGCTACATGGTGTTCAATAATTATTGCCTCCTCTCTTACCCTTTCAAACCACTGTATATGCAACAAATTATACGAAATTGAACACTACAGTATAGTATGTCTAATGTTCTTGAATTGTCTATACAAATACTGGTCTCTTGAAACAACATTTTTTAACACATAAATCACTACTAATTAAGAAATTGTATAGTCAGTAAGATTACATTTCTGTATGTACATTACCACAGAAGTAAACGGTTTGAAATTTTACTAGTTTATAGAATGATTTGAAGTCAAAAATTGATTTTCACCGACCAAACATCTTGCAAGAACTGGCCTATAGAATAATCAAGGAGACTCGAAAAATCTCACCCGAAGTAACAGCCAATGTTACAAGGGAATTTACGAACAGAATAGCTTATACTGTCAAGAAGTAAACGGTGCACAGTTTGGACATTTAATACATTAAATTTATTTCCACTTTGTGTAGTACTCTTGTTTAATTTTGTTGTTTTATTTACATAACTTTCATTTGTGTTATAACGTGAATCTTGAGTTTGTTTCATGAACTACTAGATCTAATTAGATTTTGTCTCCAGAAGTACTATTTTTGTTAACAGCTCAGTCGGCTTTGAAATAAAATATAGCAAAACCCATATGTATGAAATCGTAATAAAATACTTTATACAAATTTAAAATAATATACGGTATGTGTCATTGAAAAATTTAAAGTCGACATTACTTCCGGTTAAACCGGAAGCTCAAAATCGTTAAAAATAATCAAAACAAATGCATAATTTATTGCAATGTATACCTTCCGAATTTCATATTATCTCTAAAAACTCCAGTAATATTTACTTGCTTCCTTCCACACATTTTCCCATCACTGTATATATACAATGTGTCCCAAATTCGCCTCTCTATAAAGGGATCTCGGCTTCTGTTATACTTACGGCAAAGGTTAAATGGGAAAAGTTTTAAAGGAAGCTTAGAGCATTCGATATCCGGTTTCAGATTTACGATCGGTCAATTGGTTTTGAAAATATCGGCGAAAAACCGAAAATGGCGGATTTCGTTTTTCGCCAGTAAATCTGAAATGGTTAATTTGACAGCTGTCACAATGTGAGATTATTCGGACACTTTTTTAAGACGAATAAGATGGCGTGTATGACATGCCACAATCGTCTTTTGTTATCCCACAATCTGCCTCAACTTTCATTTTTCTTACTGCCGCCATATTTGATTTTTCGATTTTTTGAAAGAGCGCAATATTTCCAGTTTAGTGATGTCTCACAACTACATAAAAGATTAGAGTTTCATCGAAACATCACACTTTCTAAAGTTAGGTCTTATTTATTATTAGTAGGCCATGATTTATTTGCCGCAAAATAACATTAATAAATAATGTATAAAATTCTTTGAATTTTCAATAAAACATGAAATTAAATAACGACCTCTCAACAAGACAGATGTTTTGGGACAAATTCCCAGCTATGAGTGTGTTAAAAATAAATCCAGAAAAATCGTCATTAATTTAATTAATACTTGAACCTTTGAACAACCTACAATAAAATTACAATTACAATTAATTTACAGATTTGCAAAATGACGTCCATTTACATCGAGACATTTTTGACAATTGGTGACTGTTTTTCGTACAACCCTAGCAAGTGTATTTCCGTTAACACTATTTCTAAATGTATCCAAAACTCTCTGTCTCAGGATTTCTATGGTCGCAGGAGGATCAAACTCGTAGACCTCATTCTTTGTGTGACCCCAGAGGTAGAAATCCAAGGGCGAAAGGTCAGGGGATCTAGGAGGCCAGGATATTGGACCATTTAATGCAATAATTCTTTCATCAAACTGATCCCTTAAGAAGTTGCTGACTTGAATGGTGTTGTGTGCCGGACATCCATACTGTTGAAGCCAGGTTCTTCTGAATTCATCTTCGGTGAGAGTAGCTCGTAAAGCCGGCACAACCTGGTTTCGCAAAAGCTCTAGGTACCTCTGTCCGTTTAAGTTATAGTCAAACAAAAATGGTCCTATAAGTCGATTTCCTGCAATGATTAATAATTTATAACACATAGGTGCCCAATTAAAATAGGTAAGTTAGATTAAATTACCAATAATCCCACACCAAACGTTACTTCCAAATCTGGTCTGTAGACGTATCTCTGCCACTTCGTGAGGGTTTTCTACAGCCCAATGATGAATGTTGTGCTTATTAAAAACTCCACAATTCGTAAACCTACCTCATCAGACCACAAGACATGATTAACAAAATCGGGATTTTCATTACACATTCTAGTATATCACTCGCAGAAGCGCATTCGTCTTGGAAAATCAGTTTCCTTAAGTCCTTGAACTATTGTGGGTTTGTATGGATAGTAGTTATTCTTTTTTAACACTCTTTGTACCGTTGATTTTGACACACGAATTTCCCGTTCTACCGTTCTTACCGAAGCACTGGGGTTTTCGTTGACAGCTTGTAAAATGTTTTTGTCACGATTTTCATTATCAATATTGTATCCGCTTTTAGGTTGTTCGAAGGCCCCATAGTTAATTAAATTAATTGTAATTTTTCTGAAGCGGGTTTTATGAGGCTGCCGACGTTCGGGGTACATCTCCAAATACCTCGCTGAGGTAATGTCGGCGTTTCTGTTTGACTGCAAGTAAAGCGCTAACATGTCAAACTTTTCTTCACTGAATAGGGAATACCGGCCATTTTCAACAGGCTTTTACAATTTGTGTGTCACGTTTATGATTTTAATGACAGAAAAGCGTACTACTTATGAAAACACTACTTTGAATTATTTAACGTCAAAGTCAGAGCCACCTTATATGGAAAAAATGAAACCCAATTTTACTGACAAATAAATCATGTCCTAATAATAATAAATAAGACCTAACTTTAGAAAGTGTGATATTTCGATGAAACTATAATCTTTTATGCACTTGTGAGACATCACTAAACTGGAAATATTGCGCTCTTTCCAAAAATCGAAAAATCCAATATGGCGGCAATAAGAAAAATGAAAGTTGAGGCAGATTGTGGGATAACAAAAGACGATTGTGACATGCCATACACGCCATCTTATTCGTCTTAAAAAATTGGCCGAATAATCTCACATTGTGACAGCTGTCAAATTAACCATTTCGGATTTACTGGCGAAAAACGAAATCCGCCATTTTCGGTTTTTCGCCGATATTTTCAAAACCAATTGACCGATCGTAAATCTGAAACCGGATATCGAATGCTCTAAGCTTCCTCTAAAACTATCCCCATTAACCTTCCCGTAAGTATAACAGGAACCAAGATCACTTTATGGAGAAGCGAATTTGGGACACATTGTATATATATATATATATATATATATATATATATATATATACGGGGTGTCCAGGAACTCTACGGACAAACCTTGAGTAGTGATTCTAGACCCAAAAATAAGAAAAAAAGTTCATATAAACCCAGGTCCTGAAACGCTTCGTTTAGGACCTGCAGGGTGTGAAAAAATTTTATTTTCCTAGGTTTTATGGCGATATTTTGCGAACAAATTTGAATATGGTCCTGAAATTTGGAGCAAGAGGGTTTTTGTGGTCGAGAAACTTAAATGTTTTATTGATTTTGATGCTGCCTGCAGAGGGCGCCATCTACAGTGGTATGCTAAAAGTTAATTGGCCTTAACTTTTTTACCACCCGGTATATTGACGTTATTAGTTTGTTCCCTTTTCAGTTCTAAGCAAAAAAGGTATACTTGGTCGATGCCTCTCAGATCAACCGTTTTCGAGATATTGGTTGATGAACAGTTTAATTTAATTCCCTATAATTCTTAGCTAATTGGAATTAAAAATCAAAATAACGTATGTTTGCATTTTTATTTTAACTTTGAATTTATGAACGAAAATGTAGAAATAAATAATAAAAGTAAAAAAATAATTGTTACAAAAGGTGTTCCACATGATGACCATTTGTTTCGATACATAATCTCACTCGTTTTGATAATGAGCATCAAATCCCTGAACATATTCCCACATTATTTCTGATGGTATCGCAGGCATCTACATTGGTATGCTAAAAGTTAATTGGCCTTAACTTTTTTACCACCCGGTATATTGACGTTCCGTTTGAATTAGTTTGTTCGCTTTTCAGTTCTAAGCAAAAAATGTATACTTGGTCGATGCCTCTCAGATCAACCGTTTTCGAGATATTGGTTGATGAACAGTTTAATTTATTTAATCTCTTGCCATTTTAGCAGGGTTTGACTAAAACAAAATGACAAGTTGTTGCTTAGATACACAAATGTATTTATGACATTTGTTGTTACTCTTGCTGATACAGCGTGGAAAATTTCAAATTAACGTAAAACCGAGGAAAATAAAATTTTTTCACACCCTGTAGGTCATAAACGGAGCGTTGCCGGACCTGGGTTTATATGAACTTTTTTCTTATTTTTGGGTCTAGAATCACTACGCAAAGTTTGTCCGTAGAGTTTCTCGATACCCTGTATGTATGTATGTATGTATGTATGTATGTATGTATATATATATATATATATATATATATATATATATATATATATATATATATATATATATATATATATATATGGTGCGGCATTAGTGCGTCGAAGTACGATGTATCCGTTATTAGAGGACATATCAAAAAAGGTTATTTACAAAAATTATAGGCAATTTCAAACTTCACAATATAAAATTATTTTCGTATTTACAGGGTGTTACATATTACCAGGGTGAACCAAACATACTTTTTTTTTTAAATGGGACACTCATATATTATTTCAAATTTAGATTAAGCTCATCTCCCCCATACTTCCAATATAGAGTTTCATTACGTTATACAGGGTATTTCAAAAGTTATGGTCAATTGTACACGAAAATCATTCTCATTTCAACGTCCTGTATACCCTAGACAAAACAATCTAACAATAATTTTTTCCAAGCATAACTTTTTGACATTGGTATAGTGTTACGAGAATGTGCTATTTCTTTATTATCGCACCAATTGAATATAGAGCGAGCCAAAACCCGAACACATGATTTTGTCAATTTTTTCAAATGAATCACCCTGTATCTTATTTTATAAAGTGAAAATACACTTTACGTTCTTTCATTTTTATTAAGCACTCCCTATAGCTAAAATCGTTAATTTCTGAAATATTTTCAATTTAATAACAGAAAGAGATTTTTTTTTAATTTCTATTATAACAAGTTAACCGTGAACGAATAAAAGTGTGACAAATTATTATAAAAATTCAGAAAACATCGGTTATTAAGACAAAATTCTTACAAAATTAATTAATTTCATAATAAATGTTCAAAATGTCCACCGAAAACATTAACACAGCATTGCGGTCGATCTTCAAATTCTCGACTTACATTGGTTAACATTTTTACATTAATACTTTGGAATCCTTCTCGTATTCTATTTTTCATATCATCTTGTGTGGTTGGAGGTATTTGATACACCCGGTTTTTCACATAACCCCACTTGAAGGAGTCAATTTTACTTAACTCTGGTGAACGAGCTGGCCATGCAATAGGTCCCCCTCTTCCCACCCATCTTCAAGGAAAATGGGAATTAAAATGATTATGAATTAATCTAGTGTGACGTACCGGAGCTCCATAGTTTAACAACCACATCCATTGACGAATGTTAAGAGGAACGTTTGCCAATGGTAATGGTATATGATTTTCTAAAAAGTCCAAATAAACCTGACCATTCACTGTTTCATCGAAAAAATGTAGTCCAATTACCTACGTGATCTCCAACTATACCACCCCAAACATTCAAAGACTAGTTTGACTATGAGTTGCTATAAGATGGGGATTACTTGTCGAATAATAATGGAAATTGTGTCTATTCACAGTTCCATTTTTATGAAACGTGGCTTCGTCTCCAAAGAGGACAAAATCAAAGAAATCCGCCTGATTGTGGATTTGTTGTTGAGCCCATTCACAAAAAGCAACCCTTCTGGGATAGTCATCTTCGAGTAACTCTTGATGCAACTGGATATGGTATGGATGCATCTTATTTTTACGCAGTATTCTTCGGACGGACCTGTCACTAATATCATGCTGACGCGAGATTTCACGTGTACTAACATGTGGATTATGCGTAACTTCAAGCATCACGTTAAATTCATTTTCCTCGTTAAGTACAGGTTTTGTCCTTTCCTTTTTTTCATAAACTACTGAACCCGTACGATTAAAACGATCTACTAACCTTTCCAACGTTATTTTCTCGGGTTGTCTTAGTGCGGGATATCTCTCTTTGTAAATTCTTTGTGCTAATAAACAATTTTTCATACATTCTCTCAGTACCCATATCGTATGTCTTAATTCCCCAACAGGAAAGTTCATTTCAGACAGTATTTAAGTGTTTACAAGTTAATAAACAGTACTTCTCAAAGAAGTTTGTTAAATGACAAGCTACTAATTATTAGGTACTGAATAATATTTAAAGATCAAACAGTTTTTAAAATCACTCACTATCGCAGTTATGACAAATGTAAATTGCTTGTCCATCAGTGCAAGCATCATTGGACCAACCACCGCAGGATGTGCGTTTTACCCACTCTTCATTCAGCACACTGTTGGAAAATGGTTCAAACCAAATTAAGCATAAGCATTCTTCTTCACTTTCACTATCGGAATAGATGGTCTCGACTTTTTTAATTTTTTCCGATTTCTTCTATTTTTTCCTGAATCGAAAACGGCTCTTGTTACGGTTTCCTTTTTTTTGTTTTTCGTGTTCAGGCGTGTATTTCTTTCTTCCTCTAATTGGTCTTGGGGTGTCAGTAAGTACTGCACTATCTCGTTTAAAACGGCTAACCCTATTCGTTTTTCTTGCCGATGCCTTTGGATAACGTCTCAGACTTTCTGTAGTTACTATATTCCTAGTAAACTGCTGTGCTAAACCACTACAGCAGGGATCATTAGGGCTAGTTTGAAAATGTATTTTGTTGTTTTGGATGCCAAACGTGGATTCTTGCGTTTTTTTTCAGTAAAAGTAAAGGTTTCGTTATTGTGGTTTTGCGAAGTTGTTTTGCTCTCTTGAATGGTATTGTTTATTTTCTGCGTCTTATTTGTCAGGATTGGAGTTTCTTCTTCGTTTAAGATGCCCGGATCAGGCCTAGCTTCTTCGCTTAAGCTGCTCGGATATGGCCTAGCGTCTTGTTAATGTAAGATGCCTGGATCTGGCCTAGCTTCTTCGTTTAAGAAACCTGCATTCCGGCCGATCAGTAGCAGAGCTCGCAAGAAATTCATCATCAGTAAAAATGTCTCTGTTGCATGGAAGCACACCTGACACCTGAAACTCAGACTGGATATCTTTAGGAGTAAATGAGAGGGGATAAGAAATAGAGACCACTGAAGGTATTTCATGTATAGTCGTGGTTTTGCTGGGATGATTTAAAATCCAAGCATCAAAGGAAGTTTTGACATATTTCTTAAAAGGGCCGAGAGGTTGAAGCATCACAATACCATTCGTTTTAGCAAAATTAAGCCCTTCTACGCTCAAATTTGAATCATGGTTATTTAATAGAAGCAGGTAATGTCTTTTAGCGGTACTGTAAAGGTAAAAAAATTCAAGAAAATCCAAGAAATGTGACTCTTGCATCAAACCTGATGGGTTTGCTGAACCTTGTGAACCCGGTGGAGACGAATTTAGAAAATGCGGTTTAAAATGTGCACGTGGAGATATAAAGAAAGGGGATAGTTCCTCTCTCTCCTGAAACTATCGAACCAACCGCGACTTGCAACGGCGCGTTCTATTAAAGCTGCTGGCCCTTGCTAAACTGGTAACCCCTGGTTTTCTAATAGACAATTCAGGATGATGTGTTAGGAACGCACTAAACCAGTCGGAACCACCCATTTTTTGAAGCTTCCATTTTTCCGGCATTTTCAATGAATTATCACTAGCAAACTGATAAAAAATAAATGCCAGATGCTTTAACTATATATTAAACCAGTTGGTTTACAAGTTCAGGCTAATATACTAAATAATGTTTAATGTAGCCAACTGAAATGGATGGGGTAACCACTTGTTCATCCAGTAAGTCAGTCTTCCTTTTCGAATCATGATTCTGTAACCTGACAACATTTACCTATGTGGAGTGGTATGGAAAGCTTATGCTCTAGCGGGGCTGATTGTCAGATGTGACAATCGGCCCCGGTAACTTTGAGACAACCTACCCCAATAGACAATTAATCCACTAATTCAAAAAGTGGAAAGTCAAAACTTACGGTAAATCGAAGCCAGTTAATTGAAAAGCTAAATGTACTCAATAGTTCTTTTTATTATCAACTGTTGTCTTGAACACAAATTATATCATTAGCGAAAACTTTACTTCGGTAAAGCGATTTCTTAATTTTTGTCCCCGTGACCGTAATTCTTCGGTGACCACTTTCACTAAATACACGCGCTCTCGGAAGACTCGAGAATGATTTCTTATCCACCATGCAATTGAATGTTGCAGCGTTGCCAAGATGTAAATATTGTGACAACCAACCCATTCGACAACTAGCCCTGGTCTCCCCGACCCTATCCATCAAAAGTTAAATCAAATTTATATTACGAGTTACGTGAAAAAACACAGGGAGAAAATGTTTATTTCTCTCCTATGAACTTTGACAATAATTTATTTATTTTGTTCTTATTGATTGGCTAATTACATTATACGTTTATGTAATTACGGCTAGCTTCCAAATAAGACATTATTATTAATGTTCTGGTGAAACTACGTTTTATATTTTGAATGAATCTATTCTTAGCTATAAGATTTTAGACAAACTGCAAAGCTAAATTACTGATAGAATAAGCAATTGTGTTGCATGGTACCTGTGTCATAGCATCGCAACACATAAGTACGCTGTCTTCAATTTTAATGTAAAGACACAAACGTTATTGTTAAACAACGCCTTAAATTATTACTATATCAATATATGTATAATTAACAATTTAGTTTAGTAACAATTAATCAAATGGAATAGGTGTCTTCTTTGCATTATCTATTTATACTGTAGATTGGTGTAACACGAAATGTAGCAAGTAAACAAACAAATCGGCAATCTTATGTGCATTTTTTCTTTGGCAACTCTTTTCCGTGGATTTCTTATGTGGATTATTTTTTGGTTTGTTTTCATTGGATTATTTTTCAGCTGACCTACGCATATAAAACTTGAAAAAGTGACAAAAACGACAACACGTCAAATATACAAATAGTTATTTGTACAACTAGAGAAGAAAGTGGTGTTTTTCAATTCGATTACAAAGTTTGGCACACGAATGTAGAGTGTCAGTTGAACGTGAGTTGAAACACTTCGTTGTCAGGTTTCACGCAACATTTTTTTAAAACTAGAATCAATTGACATGCATGAAGTAACTAATGTATACTTGGCAACTGTTGTTCATTTCTTTGGTTAGTTTTCGTTCATTTTGTTTTTGTGGTTTTGTAGGTTAAGTAGAAATTAACCATATACGGTTGTCTTCACTCTACATTATTAAGAAACAATGTAATAAAGCTCACACTAATTTATAAAAAACGACAATTCTACAATTAAATTTGGTTATTGAATGTTTTCGTCACGTGACTATTGCTGATGATTCTATTAGGCTTCTCCAAGTACGTCATCAGCTAACGTCACAAACTACGCCCACGCAGCAGATGCGGGTCAGCCTTTATTAGTGTTTATATGGAGTATTGACGAAAATTCATTTAATACAAGTATCGTTTTTGAAAGTGTGTTCTTTTGAATAGAGTTAAGTCTGTGTGGATTAAACAATTGTGTGGTGAAGTTTCGTTATTGTATGCGGCTTAGACCACAATTAATTATAAATATTGTACGTCTTTTCTTGCCAAAAAACAGATAAAGCTTTATTAAATAATCAATTTTAAACAAAAAAGTACAAATATATGAATTATCATGTACCTACGTCTACTGATCATACATGAATTACTTTTTTTTATTAAACTGTACATAGACAAAAACTATAAGCACATTATTATTACGTATACAAGTAGTAATGACCTCATCTTTATTAGAAATTTGATAATGGTAATTGAGGTTAACTTACAACCAAATGTTTTAAAAAACGTTACTCACACTGAACTTAAATTTTTCTTAATACAAATTGTGAAAGTAAATCCACATCCATTATTTTTAATCAGATTTTATCTAAAAAAGGAAGTATTTGTCACTTTCGAGTTTATGGTAGTAAAAGCGAAAAACATTAATGAATCCTTAATTCAATAAATTAAGAAAAAATCAACCCTGAGCCTGTTTAAGTTACTTTAAATGACAGCATAATAAATATAATGTACTATATAACACAGCACAAATCTTGTCATATTTTAACCTTGCATTAAACCCATTCCACAGAAAATTGTTCACAGATTGTCGCAGACCACAAGGACGCTCGTCATAATTAAAGAATAATGTTATCTCTTGGTCCCTTAAAATCATTTTTTTGCCCAATCGTTCATTTAAACGCATACAAAACGTTGCCCCCGATCAACTATTTTTTGATTTTTAACATGCGCTTATGACATAACGAGGAAAAGCTCAATAGGCTACCGGACAACTTTTTAGAAAGTGTTTCAAATTAATCATTATGGGTTTATAAAGCCATGGAAAATTTAATTCTACATAAATAAAACAGTTAAAGTGTATAAAATAATGTCTAAATATATTTTTTTCAAATTGCCGCGCAATCGTGACTCCGGAGCGCGTGCCGTCATTTGTATGTAAACGAACTACAAAATTAAAGTGTAAGGTGTCAATTACGAGTTTTTGTTAATTTTGTGATTAAATGGAGCGGAAAACGTATCGTTGGTGTGCAGTACCTAAATGCAGGAATACTTCAATATCTACTACAAATAAATTATTTATTGATGTATCCCGAAAAGCGGAAATGAAGAAAAAATGGTTGGACCTAGCAAGACGAGAATATGATAAAATGTCTGTTAGTTCACCGATTTACTTTTGTGAAGATCACTTCAATGTAAGTATTTAGTCTGAAAACTCATAAAGATACAGTGTTTAAATAATTAATAGTACTTATAACTATTGCTTTTTTCTATAGGTTATGTTTACACGTGGGTATAATAATTTGTATTTGTTTTAGGTGCCAAATGATATAGAAAATTATATGAGATATCGTGTGATGGGTTTTGTGAAGAAAATAATTATGAAACCGGATGCCTTCCATCCAAATTTGAATGTCAAACTGAAAGAAAAAGAAGTTTGCCATCAAGTTGTACACCTCGCCAAACTGTTGTGAAAAGACAAAAATTGGCCTTAGTACAAGAAGCCCTAGAAGAGAATAAATTGGAATGTAATAAAGAGAATACGACTCTGGCCCTTAGTAAGTACTCAATTTGGATTTGAACCAATCTGTTTATTTTGATCTGGCTATCAATATCTAATGATTTATATCTTTATTTTAGATCTACACACTAATGTTGTAAGTGTTGAAGATCTGCCAAAAATTCAAGACAAACATGTGCAAGTTTTTGTGAAAAATAAATATTTTAGAAGCAAAACACACAAACAGATTGGAATTCCAAGAACATTGCCACATCACTTTCTAAACTGTGGACAGCAACCATATCAACTGTCTTCTTTCAAAGTAAAACAACTTAGGCGGCTATCAAAACCCATCATTTCTAACAAAAACGTAAACAGAGAATAATTGGATGGATCTGAAAGTGACACATCAATTTACACCTCAATGTCATTTCAACCATAACCACCTCCTCTTCAATCATTACCGAATAAAATGTGATCTGATAGTAGTAGCCTAAATCAAGAAGAATCAACAATACGAACAGAAAAGCAATCCCTGAAAGATATGTGTGAAAACATTGCTATTTTTTGATTGATTTAATTCATAAAAACACCAACATTCCTACTTAGCATTCTTTATTATGTTTGAAAAAAATTAGGTTGAGTACAACATGCTCAGAACTTGCAGATCAGTTTGGAATATCTCGATCATATTCTGGAAAAATATTTCTAAAAAATGTTCCAGTCATGGCAAATAATCTCAGACAATTTATTGCACAACTGGATACAAAAAAGATTAAGAGATGCCTTCCAGTAGCATTTAGACATCGCTATAATAAGGTCAGTTGTATTATAGACTGTTTTGAAATAGAAATAGCGAAACCCGCTAAATCAATAAATCCAGCGTTAACATGATCTGAATATAAGAAAGGAAATACAATTAATTATTTAGTATCCAGTACGCCTAATGGACTAGATAATTACATATCACCCGGCTACGGGGAACGGATAAGTGACACATTATTTGTGGAAACCTGTGGGTTTTTAGTGCAACTGTAACCTGGAAGTTGGATCTTAGGTGACCGCGGGTTAAAACATATTTCACAGCTATTGATACAAAAGCAATGTAAGTTACTAAGACCTCGAAGCGTAGCTCAAGGTACAAAATTAACTAAGCAAGATTCCCTTAAAACGAAACAAATTGCAAGTTTAAGAATTCACATTGAACGTGTGATCCGAAGAATTCTGGAGTTTTCAATGCTGAAATCACATTCTGTTTTAAATTCAAATTTGATTCGTGTGCTTGCCGATTGTGTGGTAATAGCATGTGCTCATATCAATTTACAGGATAGTATTGTTCAGTGAGGAAAAAAGGTGTGAGATTCTAGTGTACTCATGTAAACACTGAATCATTGAAAATGAGCAGGGCTATGCAACCAACATTATAAGAGCTAATTTACGTTTTTAGAACGGTCTATACACAGTCGCTGTTACTAAATGGTGTAGTTTATTACCATTTTCATGTTACGTGATGATTTCATCCTTGTTTATCACCAGGGTTATAGATAATAATAAAGGATAGAGCATAATCCACGACCTCAAAAGAGTAATAATTTAGCGATAGCCTAGAAGCTAGAATATTTGGCTAAACAGTAAAACTAAATAAAGTAATAAAATACCGCATTTTTAGAAAAATAATAAATATTTTCAATTCCATAACAAAATTAAAGAATTTAACAAAAATATCACATGTCAATAGTGGGTATAAAAGCCGTTCCTTTCTATGACTTCCATCATTCTGTTGCGCATAGAAGCTACAAGATTTGAACAAATATTGGTTTCTCGTATTAATTCTCAGACAGCTTTTGTATGGTTGAATAATTCTGCTTGATTTCGCAGAACAACAACTTCTTGCATGCGTCCTTCCCATTGGCTAACCATTTTTGCCCAAAGGTGTTCTATGTGGTTTAAATCCGGCAAGTTTGCAGCACATGGCAGAACTATTTCCGGATGGTCTTCAAACCATTCTGCTACAATACGAGCTGGATGCACTGGGCTGTTGTCTTGTACTAAAACAATTGTTTCCATTTCTTCTTCTGGATACAATGCACGTACTGATGGTAACATAACGTTTTCGAGAACCTCAATGTATCTTTGTGATCGAAAAGAAGATGGTGAAACCATTTCTAATTCTCCTGGACCAGCAGTAGACATTCAGCCCCAAAATCCTAATTGAACTCTCCCACTTTTTCTAACAGACCTAACGTGCACTGTGTTTACCGGGTATTGTTTGAACGCCATAAGTGCACAGGGCTGTCTTGTGTAGAGGAAAAGGTTTTTTCTTCAGTAAATATTACATTGGACCAATCTCTATTCAAATTTTCCCTACAAAAGTTCAAACGGGCCTCAGCTTGCGCGTTAGTGAGCAATGTTTTCCTCGTTGGGCGTCTATGATGTAGTACGGATGAATGTAAACGACGGCGTACTGCAGAGAGAGGAACCTGAACCTTTTGAAAAATTATTTATATTGTCATTTTAAAAACATTTTCCCATTATGTGTAAATTGGGTTGCATAGCCCTGTTCATTTTCAATGATTCAGTGTTTACGTATTATATAAATTTTAATAAAAAAAATATGGAATATCTAAACTTATTTTATATTGTGCTTTCGTAAAGAATAGAGTATACATTTTTCTTTCAAAATTGGCACAAACTTGAATTTTAACATGGTTGGTGCTTTCGAAGTGATAGCAATACAAAAATAACATTTTTTTAAATTTGCCACATACATTTGGATTTGAATTTGAGCTATATATTTTTCTGTCACTTGATTAACTTTTACATAATTTTTATATGTTTTTTCACTTGTGGGGCATTTAATTTCAATACAAAATTTATTCTCGTGAATACCGTCTGGAGAACCAGCTATGAAAAAGTATTGTGATGAAATGAATAAACCACATTCCTTCACTTTCTTGCCTAGTGTCTTTTCTACTATCGATTTTACGTCTCCAATTCCCGACCCCTCTTCATGGCTTTTGTGTCTGGGGTTCTCACTCCCATAATCATAGCTATCAAAGAGCTATCCGCAGTATGACATTTACTTACTTCATAAGCTCTTGAAACTGTAATACGTCCATATAGAAGCTCATGCCAAACCTTGTTTTTGTATTGCCCCCGAGTATTTTCTTCAATTTGTTTAATTGTTTTCGCAGTAAAATACTGTGCTACAATATTAAAAAATGAGTCACAATCACCAGGATAGCAATGTTCAGTGATTAAATAATGAAGAGACAATTTCTCATAGTCTTTCAGTCTTCAGTTATCATATCTCAATAGTTCACAATTACTAACATCTCGGTTTGCTGCTTCCTGAAGAAATTGTGTCAGTAGGTTATTTTGCTCAGTAGTCTGTGTAGAATATGATTTTTTTATACCCGACAAATCTGCTGCAGTAACGTACCAACTTGAGCCAGTTTAGATTTTTTCCAGAAACACTGTATCTCGGTACTAGATGGTTCCTCACTTCGCCTGTGGATCCACATCAGAAAATCCACAGCATGCTTACAGCACAATCATGGCACTCAACTTTAACGACTTTTCCTTCCTTTTCTTCGATTATCACAGTCGCTGCGTACGATTTTGAACGAACTTTGTGTTCTGGGCACACTTTGCATTTTATTGTACACATATTCAAATCGCCGAAGTTGTACATAACCTATGGCATCATCACCGTAAGATTGTCTCGCCGATGTAAAAAGACGTGAAAGTAAACCGTTTTAGTTTAGTAGGGTAGAATGCTCTAAGAGTGCGCGGTCAATAAGAGTGCGATTTTCGGAACGCGTCATCGACAGCAGCAAAGTTTTAGTTCCTACCGATTAAGCGAAGTGTCTGTATGTATCTTGTGCATTTTAAGAAAATAAACACGTATCGTAACGTTATTAGGTAAGTTTAAATGGTTTAATCTGTTTTATTAGTATATTTTGACATTTTGGATATTACATACAACTGTAGATTTGAATAATTTCGCGTCCATATTTTACCATACGTGCAATAAACTACAAGTGATCGTTGAAATCATACCGTTGTTTAGAATTTTCAACCGAGATGGCGGCAGCCTTGGTGCTTTTAAAACATGCTCGTTTTGTAAGAGTGCGCAGTCATTCATTTTGTAAGAGTATACGCGCACTCTTATAAACTAGTATTTTTTTATAACAAAATAAAAGTATTTTTTCTCTCGTTTCAGCACTAACGGTTATGGAGGCTGCAAGAAACAGGGTTGAAAATGGATATAGTAAGAGAAGCGTGGCAAAATCTGTAGAAGTGGCAGAAAGTATGTTAAGAAAAAGGCTAAAAAGCACAACTGTAGCTAAAAAGCTGGGAAGATACGACATTACTTTAACACCAGAAATGGAAGAAGTTGTGCAACCCTGGTTCAATAAGGCTTGTTCTGATGCAATATCTTTAAAAAATAAATGTTACATTAAATGGAAATCTAATAAATCGGTTGACAGTCATGTAGAATACGTTGGTGCTAGAAATATCTGCAAAAGTGTCATCACTAAAACTAAAAAGTTGTTCGAACAACGAAAATGCAATGAACTAGCTACATCTCCTTTAGGCAGTCGTAAATTTTGGTCTTTAGCAAAAGCCATTAGTAAAAACTTTCGAACATCTTCATTTCCCCCCCTGACATCTATTGACGGAGCGGTAGTAGCTGATTCTGTAGATAAAGCCAACGTTTTTGTGGATTTGTTTGCATCAAACTCGTGTCTCAATGATTCTGGAAAAGATGTGCCCCTAGTCAACTTTTCTTCATACGTTATGAAACCAATTCATTTTCGGTACAAGCTCTTGGAATCGATCATCAGTAGGCTTGATCTCAATAAGGCGACTGGCCCAGACGGTATCCCAACTATTGTCTTAAAGAAATGTTCCCCGAACTAGTACCAGTCCTATCTAAGCTCTATACGATCTCTATATCTTCTGGGAATTCCCTTCATCATGGAAGTTAGCAAATGTTCAACCTATTCCCAAAAAGGTGATAAGACCGATCCCTCAAATTACAGACCAATTGCCATCACTTCCATTTTGTCTAAAATCATGGAAAAAGCCATCAATCAGCAACTGCTCACGTTTCTTGAAACTAACAAACTCCTTAGTGACCATCAATATGGGTTTAGGCAAAAGTCGTTCAACAGGCGATCTTCTTTCATATGTGACCCAAGTTTGGAACAATACAGTAGAGCAGTCCGGTGAAACAGTTGTAGTCGCTTTAGATATCTCAAAGACATTTGACCAAGTTTGGCATAAGTGTGTACTTGCCAAACTGACCTCGTTTGGGTTAAATGATACGCTCATCAACTGGGTTTCTAGTTTCCTTGATAAAAGACGAATACGTGTCGTAGTTGATGGCTTTTTTTCAAAAGAAGTTAGCATTAACGCGGGCGTACCACAGGGATCCGTTATAGCGCCTACACTTTTTCTGCTGTACATAAACGACCTTATTTCTTCAACAACTAACCCCATCCATTGCTTTGCTGACGATAGCACTCTTCACTGTAGTTCATCTCAGTCTACTCATAGTGATAATCCACCTTCTATGTCAAATCAAGAAATTAAAGCTGAAATGGCAAATTCAATCAACAAAGACATTCAACGTACTCTCGAATGGGGAAGCAATAATCTAGTTAAATTTAATGCTAACAAAACTCAGTGTTGCCTTATGTCCGCCAAAACAGATCGATCATTTCCTGTTGTAAGTATGAATGGCTCAGTTCTTAAGTTTTCAGACTCTATTACTCTGTATCTTCAAATCTCTCATGGGTTGACCATCTTCTGTCAGCTACCAAAACAGCTGCTCGTAAAATAGGCTTTTTGTACAGATCTAAGCAGTACTTTACCTCTCGACAACTCCTTTTGCTGTATAAGGCCCAAATTCGGCCTCATCTGGAATATAATTCTCACCTTTGGGTTAGCGCTCCCCAATACGCTCTCGATATCGTTGATCGTATTCAAAAGAGAGCGATTAGGCTTATAAATGACCCGTCTTTAACTTCTCACATACAGTCCCTTGAGCATAGAAGGATGGTTTCAGTTCTTTCTTTATATTATCGTTATTACAACGGCTATTGTGCTGGTGAATTACATTCTTTGATACCATCTCCGGCTATCTTTGCGAGAAACACTCGGTTCGCTCAATCACATCATCAGTATGCAGTACAAATCTCCACTTGTCGTACCAAACGGGCGCAATCCACATTTTTCTACACGGCTTCTAAACTCTGGAATGATCTCCCTAGTTCCTGTTTTCCTCTCACTTATGATATGAGAAAATTTAAGGCATCTATTGGCAATTCATTATCCCTCTATCCATCCTCCTAAGTGTTCCTGAGTGCTTTAGCACGATAGGCCTTATTTAGCCTGTTCAGGTCCACAATCATTAAAAAAAAAAAAAAATTATGTAAAAACAATTGACATGTTTTACGGGTTAACTTCTAGAGCTCTAAGAAGTCTAGCGTTTGAATTCGCCGAAAAAGATAAATTAGAACATCGTTTTGACAAAACTTCAAAAATGGCGGGCAAGGGCTGGTTGCGTGGATCTTTGAAAAGGCAACCCACCGGTACTAGTTTCGCCAGGGCTGTTGGGTTTAATGAACCACAGTGTAAGCGGTTTTACGATAATCTCTCTCATTTAATGGAGAAATATAAATTCCCGCCACACGAAATTTACAATATTGATGAATCGCTATTTTCCACTGTGCCAAACAAGCCCCCTAAAGTTTTCTCCACAAAAGGAAAAAGGTGTGACAATAAAATATCCAGCGCTGAATAGGGAATCAATGTGAGTGTTGTGTGTACAATGAGTGCTAGTGGACAATATATTCCTCCCGCATTTATGTATCCACGTAAAAGAATGAAAGCGGAACTTTTAGATTGAGCTCCGCCATCTTCAACTGGAATGGTGTCCGATAGTAGTTTCATAAATCGGGAACTATTTGTTGATTATGCCACACATTTTAGAGATCATACTAAGCCAACAAAGGAACAACCAGTCCTGCTAATGATGGATAACCACACTTCCCATTGTTCTATTGCAGCAATTGATTTTTTTCGACGAAATAACATTATGGCATTAACACCTCCTCCCCATAGTAGCCAACGTATGCAGCCACTTGGCAGGTGTTTTTTCGGCCCGTTAAAAAGCTCTATTCCAACGAATGTGAAAATGGTTGACGAACCATCCAAGGCGGGTAATTACGGTTTACCAAATTGCTCCAATATTTGCACCTTCATGTTTTAAAGCTGTTACTATAACGAATGCGATTGCCCTTTAATAATGACATATTTACTGAAGCTGACTTCATGGCCACTTATGTCACAGAACGAGAAAATCCAGCTACAGTTACAGTTACTAGGGGACTAAAAGCGCCTGTTATTCATTTAGAAGCTGCTGGTAACTCTGCGTGTGAAACTGGTACTCAAGCACAGCAAATCTCTGAACCAGCCTCTAGAAATGCTCCCAACGTTCTTGATAGCCCAACTGTTGTTCTCGAAGATTCTACTACTGAGAAAAATATTCATGCCAATGAAAGAGATGCCATAATCAGCGAAACCACTACTTTTGATTTATCAAACACTCCTGGAACATCATCAACATATATAAAATTAACAACCATTTCTCCGTTACCCAAATCGATTGCGGTTAGATCAGCAAATCGTAGAAGCAAAAAGTCGGAAATTATCACCAGCTCCCCATATACGGAACAATTGCTTAAAAAAGAAGAGAAGAAAAATCCAAAACCTAAGGTCAAATTAAATATGGGCGATAATATACCACCACTAGAAGCGCTACCGGGAGGGAAATTAAAAAGGAAACTGGATGTGAACCTCAGTCAGGTCAAGAGTGGAAAAGCAGGTTTGCAGAAGGCAAAATCACCGCCCCATAAGAAAATGTGGAGCTGTCCAGGTTGCAACGAAACATTTAAAGAACCTGTTACAGAGGACTGGATTGAGTGCATATCGTGTGCTGAATGGTGGCATGAAAAGTGCAGTGAGTACGCGGGTTTTGGATGTTAGATATGTGACCTATGTGCATAAAATTACGTGCGTACTCTTACAGTCCTAAATGCGTACTGTTAAATAGCGGGTTTATAAGAGTGCGCAAAATATATTTTTTTATAAGTTCCATTTTTTCCTAAAGTATTGCCGTTTAGATTGCAAACTGTATTTGATTTTGTTGTTTAAGTATTAACAAGTTTAAATAAAAAGAAATACATCTTCAACGCAATTTGTTTTACACCTGATTAAACTTTAAGTGCGCACTCTTGAAGCACCCTACATAACCTACAATTATTATTTTCATAGTAATGATGATATTTTATAATTATTTCTAATTCACGAATAGTCGAAATGCTTACACTGATACTTTCATATTACGAAACTCGACAGCATACAAATTCGAATTAGTGGCAAAGAAATTGCCGACGATTACTATATCAACTCTTGGGAGATTACGACTATCGGCTTTCATATATCCTGATTTCATGTTTCAGAATTTCTTCTCTTTGATCTATGTTGTACTTGTGAAAATATTATAAAATATTAAGTAGAAGGCAGAACCAGAAAATAACTTCAGAGCAGTTGTTGCTTGTCACGTTTGTTTTGTTTACTTACGTATGACCACAGTATACGTCTACGAATGCAGTAGTTGCACTACTATAATAATTTTTTGCTTAAAATATTTCGCGCGTGTTACTGTGCATTTGTCAAATTCGTTTGGTTTTCCCCGTAAATTCTGTGTTCTAACCTAACTTTATTTTGGTAGTGCGAGTGAAGTGTTGCGTGACTAATTGTAAAAATTCTTTCCCGAATTCCAATTTAAGTTTTTTTTTTGTAATTTCTGGAAATCGGTAAGTTTTTAGTTTACTACTGCAGTAGTTGGTTAATTGAATTTGTTATAGAACTGAATGGCTTCTAAAAATTGAAGACCCGGTTTATTGTCAAGCAAAAGTGCTAGAATATGCAGTGCACATGTTGAAAATTTTAAAAATAGAAGCTTAAATCGGCTTTTAAGTAATGCTATACGGACATTATTCCTTAATGGTAAAGTATTACATTCATAATGGGACATATATATTATATATATATATATATATATATATATATATATATATATATATATATATATATATATATATATATATATATATATATTTAAATAAGACATTTTTCTTTGAAACTTGTGTAATTAAACGTACAATTAATTCAACGTTTCGGGAACGTCATTTGTTCCCTTTGTCAAGAATTTATTTTGACAGTTACAGAAATTGAAATAAGGTAACTAATTTAAATTTAATCATATATATATATATATATATATATATATATATATATATATATATATATATATATATATATTATATATATATATATATATATATATATATATATATATATATATATATATATATATATATATATATATATATATATATATATGTATGGTTACTACAGATATGCCTCAATTCGTTACAACATGAATTGAAGAAAGTGTTGACGATCCTGACCATAACCGTCAAATCGATACACCAACTTTACCAAGTACTTCAAGGCAACAGTTAGGTAATGTTGTTTAATTTTTATATCATGCACGTGTTTGGTAAAATTATAATGTAATACATGAATATAATACCAACAGATTGTGGAACACAAACCTCAAAAATCTTATCAGTGTCGACACCGAGAAAGAAAAGGATGAGGCTTGGAAACCTTAAGCTGACAAGAAAACTAGAATTGTCCACAGCTGAAAAGGCACCTATAAGTAGTGAAGAATTTATGGATTTTTGTGACAAACACTTTCAAGAAAATATGTCTACTTTCATTAAGACCCAATTCAAATTGTCACAGAAACACGACATAAAGGGATTTCGGTATACTGATGAGTATAAGCAATTTGCTCTAAAAATTTATTTTCTTGGGCCCAAGGTGTATCGGGCATTATCAAAAACATTTTATTTACCTACAAAGTCAACTCTTTGTAGAATGACAAAAAAATGGAATATGACTTCATCCTTTAATGATTTCATATTTACAATAATTTTGTCTAAAGTTAAAGTAATGCCTGAACTGTCAAAAGATTGTCTACTATTAGCAGATGAAATATCTTTAAAAACACATTTATTTTAAATCATGACAAAATTATTGGGTTTCATGAAAATTGTACCAAGAGATCGTACATTCCAGCAAACAGTGCTCTTGTTTTAATGGCAAGGGGCATTCATGTTCATTGAAAACAGCCCATTGCTTATTTTTTTGTAAATAATTCCTGTCCTGTGGCTGATTTACAGATTATTGTATTTCAAACTATAGAACGCTTACATAGCATAGGATTAAATGTGCTAGGATTTATTTCACATCAAAGTCCTAATTTTATAAAATTTTCTAAAAGTGTAGGTGTTACAGTAGATCAAACGTATTTTTTAGTAAACAATAGGAAGCCATTTTATTTATTTGATACTCCCTATCTTTTAAAATCTACTAGAAATAATTTTTTACGACATAATATAGTTTTTATCAAAGATTCCACAAGTATTGTATGTGTAAAAGAACTTTACAATAAAGACAATAAAGGCTAGCTCCAAGGTTAACTGACAGCCATATTAATCCGAATTCATTTGTAAAATGAAAGTAAAATATGCAGTTCAACTTTTAAGTGCATCGGTTACTGCAGGTTTAAATATGTATATTTCACTTAATTATTTACCCTCATTGGCAATGGCTACAGCAATATTTGTTTCGGATTTAGATAATTTATTTGATATATTGAACTCGAACAATTTTAAGAGCAATAAAGTTTTAAACAGACCATTTATAGGTAAGAATTCCCAAATTAATTTTTTACATTCCATGTTGAATGCATTAAAAACCATGACAATTTTGGATGATTAACGCAAAAATATCAGTAAATCTATGAAATTTATTAATGGATGGAGAATAACAATCACTTCATTTTTAAGCATATGGAACATAACTAGTAAAAAACGCGGTTTTTTTTGTTCTCGTCGATTCAATCAAGATGTTTTAGAAAACTTCTTTAGTTGTATCAGACAAGAAGGTGGCAATTCTTTTAATCCAACTCCGATTCAGTTCACTCGAGCTTTTAAAAAATTGTTTTTTCAAATTAGTTTGAATTTGGTGAAGGGTCAAACTGTATTGAAGATTTAGATACAGCGTTAGCCAGTGCAACTTCAGAAAACTGTGATAGTTTAAACTATGCAGCTTTCAAAGTATCTGAAACACCGAAGTTTTTTATTACTTCTCATTACCTGAACGTAATGCTATTACTTATATTAGTGGGTATTTCCTGAGAAAAGGTTTTTTAAAGCACTATTGTGCTAGCTGCAGTAATGAATACAGTGCTAATGACTAAGAATTATGCAATACAAATTTATTAAGTTATTTTAGACCATATGAAAATGAAAATCAATTTGGGAATCTTAAAATGCCTTCAGAATTATTTATTAATTATATTAAAAATTTGGAAATCTTATTTTGTACAAAATTTCCAGAACTATCTAATCAAAATAATGTTGGTTATCTGTTCCAACAACAATTGCAAACTGTACCATTTCCTATTGCATGCCCAGATTTTAAACATGATTATTTACTAGCATTATTTGTTCGAGTCAGAATATTTTTTGTATTAAAATTTTTTAATAAAGACATAAAAGCAAACAAAACTAGTAAAAAGTGTAATAAACTGTTTTTTTTTTACTAAGTTGGTATTAAATGCATCCAATGCTTACTAGTACTAGGGTAAACGCCAAATACGAAGACACCTGCGCAGAAATCGAATATTGCATTAAAAAGAAATGGAATAATGATATGAGTGAGAAGTAGATATTATGTTCGTCCACAAAATGTAGTGTTGTTTATTGTTTTCTAACGTCATTTTTCGTGCACATTTTTATCAATTGTAAACAGTTTTTTTCAAAACTCCTTCCGTTTGGCACTTTTTATTTACAAGTAAGTTGTAGTTGTAATCCACAGTAATATGTATCGATGCTCAGCTGCTTTTCCAAGGTGATAGAAAAAGCAGTCTGTAATCGAATCTGTGATTATTTGGATAGATTTGATCTGCTCAGTACGGATCAATTTGGTTTCAGGAAGGGTAAATCCACTGAGTTAGCACATATCGAATGTATACAATTTATAATAACTAACATTGACAATAACCATCACACATTTTGTATTTCGTTTGATCTGAAAAAGGCATTTGATTGTATAGATATGCATTTCATTGCAGAAAAAATTCACAAATTAGGCATTCGAGGTGTACTTAATGAGTGGGTAATTTCCTTTTTGAAAGATAGAACGTTCCAAGTCAAAATTAATGACAATTTCTCGGATACTATGTCTTCTAATATTGGCACCCAAGGAGCAACTTGGGTCCCTTAATTTTCTATTATTTATTAACGATCTACCGCTACACATCTCGCAAGCCAAAGTTATCATGTATGCAGATGATACTTGTATGGTCATCTCAGATAAATCACGTGATATTGCTATTAATAAAATTAAACTTACGATTGCCGAATTTTCCAACTGGTGCAGTAAAAATAATTTAGCAATTAATTTTGACAAAACTGAAATTATTCATGTTCATATAATAAATGCATTAAACCTGATTCTCTGCAACTCTCGATGAATGGCAAAAACTTCAGCCTAGCCGATTCCATAAACTTTCTGGGACTAATAATTGACAAAAATTTATCATGGGAAGACCATACGGATAAACTCTGTGCGACTTTAAATAAATCCTATTTCTTACTGGCCTCGCTTAAAAATAATTTCGGAATTCACGCATTAATAAATTTTTATTACACTACGGTTCATTCATATCTTAGCTATGCCGTGATAATTTGGGGTAATTCGTGCTGTAGTCAACGGGTCTTCCTTTTACAAAAACGAATAATTTGTATTATTTTTAGTGTTAACACCTTCGATTCGTGCCGACCATATTTTAGGAAATTTAAAATATTACCTCTTAGGGCCATATTTATTCATAAATTACTGTGTTACATACACAGTAATAATAAGAATTTTTTACTGGTAAAGATATTCACACGTACTTCACACGAAATACGAATCTAATACAATTAAATAATTATAAGCATTCGTTCTATACTAAATCTCCATGGTACAACGGAATAAAATTATATAACAAACTTCCACTGCATATCAAAAAATATACCTATACGAAATTCAAAGTAGAAGTAAAAAAGTTGCTTTAAATGAATCCGTGTTACACAATTGACGATTTTTACAATATATGTTAGTATTAGTTAGTGTTAGTTACAGAATGGACCTGTCATATATTACTTTTCTGTGTAATTCATATGTGATAAATAAATAAATAAATAAAAAAAAAATAATATATTGATTTAGTTCGTTGTTTATAATGGATGATGCGAGTACATCGTCTGATAGTACATCAAACATTCCAGCAAAGAACCGGCGTGTCTTATCGCCAGATGCCCGCGAAATTATTTGGAATGTTTACCACTTTCATAAAAGTGTGAATGAAGGTATGTCATTGTTGTACGATTAACATCTGTCAATTTTTTCACGACTACATTTCTTTACAGTTAACGTTCTTGATATCGTTGTGAGAGCAACTGGAGTATCTAAAAGTACCGTCGTTAGAATTATTAGAGAAGGGAGTGCAATTCGACGTGATGAAATAGAATCGTTCAAGACTTCTAATAAAAGAATGAAAACCGCACCAAGAAATGAGTGTAGAGTAATTGTGCAATATTTTATTTCATCGACAATCTTGAAAATATACTTTTTTGAAAGTATAAAACGGTTAGGCACGAATTATTTACCCTTAGAACTGTGGTTAATAATTAAAATGCGAATTACAACATTTTTCAAATTTGACAAAATTGTTTACTACATCTTTAACAATTTTTAACATACATTGCTACTGACGAAGATAACTGTAAGTGTTATCGAAACGTTTAGATTGTATAATTTAAAGTACACCATTAAAAAATCCCAAAAAGATAAGTATTTTATTATGAGTGTTAATGGTGAAAGTTTACATTTTCATGTTTTTTTTTTTGTTTAAATTGTCCTAATTATAAAATATAAACATCATAATTAAGAGGTTATTAACTAAAAAATGTACAAAACGTAACTTTTACTTTTCTTAAAAAAAATAATATTTTCCAGTTGAATAGTACACGGTCACGTGATTTTTTTCGCGCAGCTTGGTGTCTTCGTATTTGGCGTTTTAGTCTACTAAGAAAATAGATAAGCGAATTGGATTGAAGTTTAATTGAGTTATTTTACTTAATAGATAATACATTAGCAAAATGCATCTCTATGAATTTGCCTTTTTTTATAATGAATGATAATTTGGAATAACTACAGCGCAACCTCTTATAGAACATCCGATAGTTACCCAAAATAATAATTACCCATGACTTGGTTCCAAAATGTTTCAGAGGCAGAGTTATGTGACAAAAATCTGTGCAAAAATTGAGAAAAGCATACACATTCTCAAAAAAAATTAGGTTAAATGATTTTAAAGTTACCGCGAACTTTAGTTGACTGCCAACTATAATTTAGCGCCAATGCGCCGTAACCTATGCGCAAAAAAAACAACACTAATTTTTCCATAGATTTTATAGGAAGTGCAACTACTGCATTCGTAGACGTATAGATGTATACTGTGGTATGACGCCATGCGCTGTGATTGGTGTTACATAAAGAATAATATAAATATAAGATTTTATTTTATTGATTTAAAAATATATATTCGTATTATTTAATAAAAATTGTGATCGAATGATGATTTTAACAACTTCATTTTTAATTACATTTGAGATTTTTTTCTTATTACTGTCCAGTAGCCTATTGCTACGGCATAGTCCATTATTTAAAAATGTAAAGGGGAGAAAGTAGATCGTAGCATTAAATAAAATTCTTATGTAATTGGAATGTTACTACAAGCTACTTTAAGAATTACGACGTGAAGTTTTAGAAAAATACCTATACGACGGGAACGGGTAATTTCTCGTTTTAAATGTAATGGTTAAAGTGGCAACATTGTTGTTTTACATTCCTCACTAAAAGAGAAAATCCTATTTTCCTCGTCCATTTTAGAGACGAAAATCGTTGTTTTAGAAAAATGTACGGTGATAAGTAAGAACTAATGAACTGTTATTGTACAGGTGGTTAAAGAAGATAAGTCACTGGAGAGATTTTTTTCGTTTAAAAAATATAGATTTAGTTAAAAATTTTGAAAATTCTATGCGCAGTATTTCTTAAGGTGTTATTTGAAATTACTTTAACCATGAAATATATGGAAGCAACAAACGAACTGCATAAAAGTTAGTTTATTTAAGATTTTTAATATATTTTTTATGGTATATACATTTCTTGTTTAATTTATTATTATTTATAAGGTGGTATATTTATTAAATACACATGAGTATAAGTAGATTTTTGTTCGGTTCAGCCTTATTGGTTTATTATTAACATATTGACATGTATCTATATTGCGGGATTGAAACATTGAAATACGTATTTTCTAGTGAACATAAAGGTTCAACGTTGAATAAATCAAATTTAACATTTTGAAACATATATAGACACTGTTAAAATGTTAACGGAAATTTACTATCAATAAGTACATATTGTACACAATCAAAACTCGATTTAAAATTTATTTACATCCAAAATAAGGATATTATATCTAATATTAATAACTTGTTAAAAAAATTTGTATAAAAATATTATAAGTTATAAAATATTAAGTGGTAACATATAACAAAAAAGAAGATGCGCACAATACACAAATATGAAATAAATAATAAAAAAAGTTTCTAAATGCAACAGCAGTCACATAAAAATGTCACTTACACACACTAACCGTATGTCGCTACTTTGGTATACGTATAATTAATTAATTAACTCGTCTATTAATCACTGTCGTCTTTTCCTACCCGTTTTTTTAATTTCTTATCTCGTTTTTTCTTAGTATTCGGTGTCACTACACAACTACATCCACTACGTACTCTTATATAATCTAACGTAAAAGTAGCACCATCTGTTGAAGGAAATGCTGGAAAATAATTTGCTCTTTGATGGTGATGCCTTCCAGGATCTTTAACTAGCGCATAAGTGTAACTATATTTTTGAATGCATTTTGATTGTATATGTAACTTTCTATCCATAAATCTACAAGGTTTACCTACAATATCTTTATGACAAGAAAGTTCGTAAAAACGTTGCCGATTATCTCCATCGCGATATAATTCTACATATTGATCATCTTGGTTTTTGCCACCTTCTGGTTCAACCATTTCTAATACTGACGGACAACAGTCAACAGCCGTTCTAAGTTGAGTTTCGTTTCTGATCAGTTCCTGGTTTTCACGCGGACTTAGCAATTTTCCAGCGTTTGGCAGTGGAATCTCGTGTTGGTAATATGGTTCGTACCTATAAAAGTAAAGTTGTAATTACAAAAAGTATTACTAATAGGTATACATACATGCATGTATATGTAATATATATGTAATTAAACAAAGTATTCTATCAAAATAAGAAACATTTCCTAATTAGTGAAATGTATTTTTAAAATTATCTATAATGCTGGTACTATTACACTTGTAAGTAATGTGGTTTATGATTAATTTAATAATACTGACAGTCGGGGTTCGCTTAGCTACGGTCCTAAATGATTCCGCACACTTTTTTCAGATATATACTTTTATTCAGATACATACCCGATGTTCATTAAAATCGGTTCAACCGTTTCCGAGCTTATCGATAGATCTTCCCTTTTTACATAATATATATATATATATATATATATATATATATATATATATATATATAGATTAGACTATTGTTACTGGGCACAAGGTAATTATTTAAATGAGAGATATTTTCTGGAGAAAATTATGTTTACTAATGAGACCACATTCACCACTAATGGAGTTCTATCGTCTCAAAGCTGTAGATACTGGAGTAGAGATAATCCTCACTTATTACTATTTATTGTAAAAACCAGTATTCCCAGAGAGTCAATGCATGGTGTGAGATTTTAGGAGACCGAATAATTGGTCCTTTGTTCTTTGATCAATCATTGCATGCCGGTCGCTTAGTTAACTTCTTTGAGGTGGATTTTTGGGATGCAATTGAAGAGAAGATTTTCCTCTTAATGTGCGATATGATATGATTATTCGTCAATGGTTGAGCCAAAATTTTCCCATGCGTTGGACAGGAAGAAATAGTCCTTTTGAATTTTGACCTCCGAGGTCAACCGATATCACACCTCTTGATTTTTATTTTTGGGGAACGGTAACAAATAAAGTTTACCAAACAAGGCCAAGAAATCGAAATGGACTTTGTGCTAGAATGAGGGGCATTTGTTAAGAAATCACCATCCCGGAACGAGTAATTGAACAGAATCGTAAAAGAATCGAAAAATACATTTAAATAGATGGAGGACTAGTTGAACGATATCAGATGTGATTAGTTAATTGCTATGAAAACTATTGTTGTGTACTTTTTACTGAACTTAATAAATTATAAAAAACTGTTTCTCACATAAGATTGAAGTAAATATTTTTTTGCAAGTGCTAAACTGTTAAATTTGACACTAGTGCCAATTTATCACATCAAAATAAACTCGTAATAATTTTGTGTAAAGACCAAAATAATGAAAAAAATTGAAAATGCGAATTTTGTCATGATGTCTCTAACGCGAAGCAAAATATTGAAAATTGGCCCCCTTTGTAAATTCATAAGAGGCTTAGTTTAGCGTTTAAATTTAAGTTGAATATCTCAAAAAGTGTAACCCGTCAACCTCTACGGCAGTGCAAAAATTCAAATCTGTATTCATGCAAATAGCGAAAATATTGGGGTGTCTTAACTGCGACACACTGTGTATATATATATATATATATATATATATATATATGTATATATATATATATATATATATATATATATATATTATATATATATATATATATATATATATATATATATATATATATATATATATAATACTGCACGTCCGTTCGTTAAAAAATAGCTTCTATAGTTATTTACTGGGTATCCGGGACATGTGGGAAATCTCTCGGATTCGGGTAGAACATGAAAAAGTAAGATGACTAGTTCCTATAAAATTTGTTACTACAGACCCCCCCTACGGAGATATGTGAACCTGAAGAATGCCGCTGGAAATCGGTTTTTCTTGAATAACTTTTAAAGTATTAATAATAATGTAATAAAAATTTAGTATGACGAACAGTAGTAAGGGCCGCAAATTTGAAATTAGCAAATTCGAAAACTACAACTTGAAGTTTTATGTTTTGGTCCTAAACCCACTACAACGTCCAAAAATTTAACCTAAGGACGCTAATTCGAAACAATTAATTAAAAACTTCATAAGAGGGTTCAACATGGGCTCCGTCACAATAAAAGAATTACCAATGATTCTGCCCAGATATTAATTGATTGGAACTGGTGTTAATGATGCAAAAAAATAGTGACATGAGGATTTTCATCAGCTCATACATGTGTGTTGTGTAAATTCATGATACCATTTTTGGCAAACTCTGCTTGATCTGTGAAAAGAATAGTGCTAATGAAGTTTACATTATTTCGTTGCTGATCCAATAGCCCGTTTGCAAACTGCATTCTACGAGAGAAATCATGAGCAATCAGTTGATGCACTTTTTGCAAATGATATGGACATAACAGCTGTTCTTGAAGAACTTCATATACAGTGTGTCCCGATTTAGTTGTTTTCGTTGTTTTTTAAAGATATCTTTGTTATTATCAAAGATAGAAGGTTGCAGTTTTTATATTCACGTATTACTTTGTTTCATGGCAAAATTGAAAATTTAGTATCTTCTTTTGTTTTCGACTTATAGCCAAACGTCGATATTTCTACATTTTTTTCTAGATCATATATATTGCGAAGTGCCGAATTCAGTGACGTGCTTAAAATTTTTCTAAAGGGTGCGGTTTTTGAGTACTAATATAAACCTTTTTTAAATGGGAATCATAGTTTGCTTGGCAACCATCAGCTGCAGTTCTTTCTTAGCCTTTTAAAAATATAAATATAGACATTCCTGGAAAACATCTTCCAAATATTTTTTTCAACACGATGGTGCCCCAGCCGATAATGCTTTGGCAGTGAGGAATTACTTAGAAAACCGTTTCCCACATCGTTGGATTGCAACATTTGGATCGGTATTATGACGGTTTTGATCAATTATGTTTTTCAGAAAACCCCATAGGAGAAAATCCAGTATTGACAGATCTGGAGATCGTGGCGGCCACAACACCGAACCGAATGTTGCAATCCGATTTGGGAAACAGTTTTCAAGTAATTGCTTACCGCTAAAGCATTATGGTCTGGGACACCGTCTTGTAGAAAAGAAATATTTGGAAGATATTTTTCAGTATATAAATACCGTTGACGAAATATATCAGTATAATAATATTAAGCGATGTATATATAATATCTTGAAAAAAAGGTAGAAATGTTTGGCTATAAGTCGAAAACAAAAGAGATACTAAAATATCGATTTTGTCATGGAATCTAGGTCAACAAAGTAGTACGTGAATCTAAAAACTGCAAACTTCTATATTTGATAATAACATCGATATCTTTAAAAAACAACTAAAATAACGAAATCGGGACACACGGTACTATTGTTTTCGACTGAGCTGATAATTTTCGAGTACTCGTTGAAGAAGTGTCATCTACAGCATTTAAAATATTTTCCTGCGGCGTACGTACGGTTCTTCTCAGACCAGCATCACTACTATGTTTTCCAAACTTTCCTAAAATTATGAAAAAAATCAATAATTATTACCGTATTACCTGGAATCGCCCATCATTCTCCATTAGACGTTGGTCAACTCGTTGAAATGTCTTCTGATTTGGAATAGTACAATTAGGAGATTTTTCGTGATATAACCTTCTGACTTCCAAAGAATTGTAAGACGCAAGTCCATACACGGAAGCTAATACTCGCCAAATATCGTCACACAGGGATGCCCACGCCCTCGCAAGAATCACTTATACCAACAGCGCCCACAACAGGAAGAACAGCCAGCAACACCAAGAAAATGAAAAAGGGGCAAGTAGGCGAAGTGAAAGAAGTGAAAATGGTGAAAGCATACAACACCAGAAATAAACAGGAGACCAGATATCAGAACATCAGTACGATTTGAATAACACGGAGATGCGCCAAGCAGTTGAAGAGAACCTAAAGGTAACAAATGGGAAGCTATTGACTGACGGTTACTCAAAGGACATCAAAGCAGCATCCAAACCCTTGAGAACAAAGACTGAAGAAAACCAAGAAAATCCAATTAACAAAGCACACCTGCCATACGCCAAGGGAACCACGGACAGGATTACTAAAATACTAAAGAAAAATAAAATACAAACAATATTCAACGCATCAAGGAAGATATCTACTATGCTAGCTAATCCTACAACTAAGATAGCGCTTGTACGAGATACCTTGTGGAGATTGGAACAAAACATACATCGGTCACACCAACCGCAGAGTGAACGCCAAATGAGAACGTCGCAATGCCGTAGCAAAAAATCAATCCACATCTTCACTATCTTAACACACACAGGAGACATCACATAAGATTGACTTTGAAAATGCTAAAATAATCGCCAACATACAGCACAAAACGCAACGAATAATAAGAAAGGCCATAGAACGTCCACAAAATTTAAACACAAGGGACGACGCACAAAGATTGCGGAAAACATTGAAACCTATATTCAAGGATAAAAAAGTGACAAGGACAAAAACAGTAAAAAGAATAAAAATCGTACAATTAAAAAAGTGAACGTGAAAGAGAATGAAGTAAAAATAGGGAGAACGCAGAGAAAGTTAGTTTAACACGAGTTACGAGAAGCAGGTGAAAGAAGACTTTATAATGGCAAGTGGGATCTGGCCGAAACGTCCTCGACAACCTAATGCTTCTTTTAAGAGCCAAGGGAATATAGAAACCACAACGCGGATCAACACCCGTAGAAATCTCGAAATAAATTGTGGAGGGTGGGTTATGTACAGTGGATCGCAAGTCGTGAATCGTGTGTTGCATCGCGGGTCGTGGATCGTGGACCGTGGATTTTAGATCATGAATCGAGAATGGTGAATTGTGGATTGTGAATCATGGATACTGAGTCGTGAGCAGTACACCGTGGATCATGGATCGCTAGTTGAATTGTGAAATTTAAGTTTGTGCAGTGCAATGGACATTAGTTCTGCCCTGTTAAAACTAGCCATGTCGCAGTTCATCATCCTGTAATTGAAATTGAAAAAATAAACCTTTTACCTTCAAAATATATGGAACCAATCTGTTGTGTTGCACTAAAATATGCCGAAACTCTCTTAGAATAGTGTTTCATCAGTAAAAAAAAGTTCTTTTCAAAGTTTTTTTTTAATTATTAGTAACCAAACCGGTATTGTAATACGCACAATAATGTATCTATTTTACATTTATAACTAATTTTTCTGAGAATCCAGATATTTTTTATTTGTGTACAATGGCTCATGCGCCGGAAATCTTTATTTACAAACTTAAGCGTACTGACATCGCTTTATCGCTTATTTAGAAGCCGGTGTTGTGTAGATAGCATAGTCAGTGTGGTACGACTAACATGTGGATATGCTACAACAATAGCTCTGTCCTCAACCCTAAGATGAACAGGAGAACTTCATTTGCCAGCAAGATAGTGTGCCGCCTCACTGGCGTAACTCAGCACGCGAATAGTTAAACGATTTGCGTGGTTAACAGGGCTTGTATTAATGTCAAACGATCTAACGCCATGCGATTTCTAGCTTTTGGAGATTATAAAGGATCGTGTATGTGCCTCTTCGAGCAGACGATCTACCCAACTTACGCAACAGGATTTCAACAGTTACTGCAAAAATTACTATAGTTACTCCAGAGAAAATATGGAAAGAACTTTCCTATTGATTAGATATAAGCCGTGTGGTACTCATATTGAACTCTTGTAGAAAATAAAACTGTTTGAGTTGCTCTCCCAAATATTAAAACCCAGATATTCTTTTCGAAACACTCGCATTAGGGAATTAGACAACTCTATCATTTAGACTAATAGTCAAACTTTATTGGTTACTACAATCAAACTGTAGAGAACCGGAGAAAAGCGTTTAAACTATATTTATACCGAATTATCACATACGTCCTAGCGCAAAGTGAAGACAGTTTGAAGGAAACGCAAATATGAAAATTATTTTAAAGTTTTAAATAAAATTAAAATCTTCATAATTTTTCTTTACTGTAAACCCACATACTGCCATTAAACAAAGTTTGCTTACTGTAGAAAATATACCACTTCTGACAAAATCACATCAAGTCCAACGCTCAAGTGTATACCGTCTCTATTCACCTACGGAAAACGTGGATGTCCGCTTTCACAAGAACGCGTCTAAGTGTTGTAAGACATGTTCCACGGTGTGTATACGGCTTACCTACTACGTTCGTTGCAGAACGGGAGGCAGTGACTATTCGTATGTGCGTTACGGGGTTAAGGGTGACCTGTAGGATATTACGCTATAGTGCGCTACGGTTCATATATGACTCATATGGGTTACAGAAGAAAACGTGTGTCTCTAAGAGACACACGAACGAATGTAACATAAACCGACTTAGTAATGTTTAATAAACAAACTTCATACGCAGAATTAATTCTTAGAAGTTGCCAGTACTCTGGTTTTCCTTCATACTCTAGACAATAAATGTATACATTTTTTTTAACTTTAAATTGTCCGCATTACGGCTACTTATGGTCTGTCGTAAGCCCTGATAGCAATCCTCGCATTTTTTCTTTTGGTCCTCGATCTGTTAAAATGTAAAATGTCTTTATTGGTTCATTATCACTTACTGACCCTCGAAACTCCTCTTCACTCTTCTGCATTCGAAATTTTCGTTAGACCTTACCATATAAGCCTTATCTTTGAAAAATCGTCTGAATCTACCAAAAAATCATTTTCGAAAGAAGTAGAACTATATTTAGTATTTGCTAAAGTGGCAAGTAACTCTGCTGTAGTGGACATCACAACACAAACAAGACGAAATATAAGGAAGGAAAGAAAAACAACGTGCTTAATTCTCTCCCCGAAGGGGAGGGCGGGCTGCTCGAGCTTTCCACGCTTCTTCAGCCACAGCTATGAATTCCCAGCATACATATATACATTACGTATATATGCATGGTGGTATTAACGATGGGTGCGGTCAGGATAGGATCGCAACGAATGAAGTTAGGGTTCTGAGGGAAGAGATATTATTCTAACCTAATACTCACATGTGCGTATACGCAGTGATCATGCCGCTATACGTGTATGAGCAAAACCCTTGAAAAAACCGCATACGAGGTAGATGGTAACGGGGATCGAACCCATTACCTATCGAATCTTAAGCAGAATGTGCTACCACGAATCCCACTAGGTAGAAAGCAACTGAACCGTTTTTAACAAACAATGCATTTACATGATATAAATGTCGGTTTTGTGATCTCACACCGCACCTTATAATGGTATTGCTCCGTAAAGTGATTTTTGGGAAAGTCACAAACGATCGCGAGAAAATTGTTTGAAGTTGATTTGAAGCAAACGCTGCTCACCAATCCAATCTCAACTAATTCTGAGAAGAAATTTCAGTTTTATGACAACTTATGTTCTGTTTACGGAATTAAATATTTCTCTCCGTAAAGTTAATTATACACCTTCAAGGAAGTTTTTGAAAAGGTATGCGACGACGTACTGTCCGACATTTTATGCACACACAATAAGTGGAATAAAGGAGTCGATTGGGGAAAACTATGTTTACATATTAGTTGAATGGACCGAAAATACAAAGGGTTTAATTTAGGATCTTACATTGCCTATCTACTCGTTGGATTAATGACTTCAGAAGAAGCACATTTAGATCCGTGTAAAGGATGAACTTCAACGAACTATGAATAGTTAGTGTGCCAGTTGGTGAATCATAATTTGAAAGTATTTTCCGGAAACATCAATAAAGGAGCCCTGCTTATGCTACCTGATACAGAACCCTATACGGTTGAGGTAGCTAAAATTATACACGTTTCTTTATCCATATTTACTTCATGGCCATGGGATTAATAGAATAGCAGAAAAGTTACCTGAATTATATCCAAATTTGAAAAAGATGATTAATAATGGTAAATTCAATACAATTCAGCTAGATCGTTAAACCACTAATGTAGCTTTTCTCACAAAGCAATTATAATATCAAGAAGGTATGCAAAATAATATGATTCCAAATCAGCTCCTACAACGCGATCAACTAAACGTTATAATGTTGCAGGTGACTTACTCAACCCAAAAAACATAGGTATGAATTGATATAGTCCACGTCCAAGGACTATGAAAGCAGTCAAAGGTCTAGATTCAACAGAAACTGGAATTTGCCAATGAGCATAACGTATATCTACATTATGGAGATAACTAGCACCACGCAAATGGTCAAGAATACAACTGATATAAGGAAGAGAGTAGGCAAGGGCTAGTACAAGGTTCAACCATACTAAATTCTAGTATAGCACTCAACTCTCTATCCGCTATCTGTTTAAGAGCAGGATAAAGTTGATAGTAACGCTGATTATTTGGTCTAGCAGGTCTTTATTGGTGTTCGACAAAAGTAGTACAACCCATTTACAATGAAGCCGCTAAGAAAAACTTTTGAAGAAGAAGGTTTAAAGCAGTTTGCGCAGAAGGTAAAAGATAAAAGTAAGAGTTTAAGCGAACCGACGAGGCAGTTTCCAAAAATGATTCATTACTAAATGTCCATTAAACTTTCCTAAGGTGAGGTACTAAGTTGATTAATCGCAAAAAATCAGTTCCTAAGATGGATTGGTGGGATACCTCACGAACTGCAAGAACACTAACCAAGTTCGGTAGCACAAAACTCAGTTATCATTTCTTAATTGCTGTGATAAGGTTACGATATTCAAAATTAATGCATTGCTCAAAAAAAATCAGTACTAGTGCTTCGGCCAATTAAAGAAATACTTCCACGTTTTAGTAACATTTGAGTTGAATAAACGACTTTGCACCGATTTAATCTTTACATGGTATGCCACAGCTTAGCACACACAAAAATTGATGGAAAAACTCTTTGTTTTACGTTTTACATTCCAGTGGTTGTTGAATTTGTTGGAGTGTTGCAAAAAAATGAACAAAATATTTAGAACTTCATTAGCATTTATATAGCGAGGATTTTCAAAAACATTTACATAACTGAACAAAAACATATTTAATCAAAACCTACTTTGGATACGGCAAAAACATCTATTGGATTGGTCATGTACAAAGAAAATGTTCCAGAAAAGTTTCCATAATTTGCAGTTAATTGTGAAGAATTTAAAAGTTTGTTGCTTTGCGTGGGCAAAGAATTGAAAACATCTGTGCATTATCTACTCCAGCAAGTTGGTTTGTCGTTACGAACATCCCCTACTCCTGCACTGCTGAATGGTTACCTTTTAACAGCTGTGCACGAATTTTCACCTAACGGTTGCAGTTCTGTCAGTGATTTCCAAATAATTGTTTAACCGTACTAGACCGGGCCGACCGTTGTTCGGATAATTAAGTCGCCCTTTTTCTAAAGTAAGCGATAAAGCGATGACAATACGCTTAGCTTTGTAAACAAATATTTCCTGCGCATGAGCATGAGGAATAAAAATATCAAACAACTGAGTTTTCTCAGAAAAATTAGTTGTAAATGTAAAATAGATACATAATTCGAAGTGAATGGATTCCGGTTAAATGGAGTTTTAGTAAAGAAAACTTCGAAAAGAACTTTTTTACTGATGAATCACCATTTTACAAATCAAGATATGATAATGCGCAAATCATGAGAGTGTTGAAAATCGACAAGAGCATGTTGAAAAAGAGTTCCGGCACATATTAGTGCAACACAACTGATTGGTTCAATGTTTTTTGAAGAGAAAAGGTTTGTTTTTTTCATTTTAAATTACAGGATGATCTACGGCATGGCACTAAACATGAATATGTAAGCATCGACACAATGATATCAATAATCATTAACAGAGCCACGCTTATAATGTTAGTCACCATTTGCCGCAACATATATGATAGTGCGCCCATACTTAATATAACCTCAAAATTGACATTTGACGTTTAGAGTTTAGGAGTGCCCAAATTATTCAAAATTACGTAAATAGTCCAGTCAATGTAGTATAATTCCATGCAAAAGGTTGGGTAGTTTTGAATTTTTAATATATTATTAGGGTTACAATGGTGATGTCAAATACAAGTTTTCGACCTCGAGGTGCAACCGCTCGCTGAGCCAGGTCTAAAAATCAGCGAAAATGTGGCTCTTATTTTGGTTTTTGCCATGTAACTAAAACACTAACCGTTTTACCAAAATAATTCTTCTTATATTTTTTAAAGTACTTAAAATTTACTACAGATTGCAGATTGAGTATTTAACCAGAATTCTAAGTTAAGTACTTTCTGACATACAGTCTTTCAAAGAAAAACAAAAAATTTTCGATTTGGAAAAAACAAATAATAACGTAGGTAATTAAAAATTATTATTAATAATAATTTTTAATTACATATTTACCTTTGAACTTATTCCTTCATAACAAAGCTTATTATAAATAACGTAGGTACTTGAATATGACTCCTCATACATCTAACTTTAGAGTTTTTATTTCTTAGGTGTGTACTGGTAGATTTCTATCTGGTCTTGATCCTCTAAATGATTTTGTCCTTCGTTTATTATATCCTGTTCTTCGCTGACTCTCTCGACATCTGAAGGAGCACAGACTTCTTCGTCATCAAGGAGGATTTCTGGAGTATTACCACAAGACTGGCCAAGGCAAGATGTGCACAGTGAAGAACAATTTATCCCTGTCTTACGCAACCACAAGTGTTTCTGCAACCTTTCTTGCAATTGCATGAAACGAACTTTAGCAGGGACTCTGGAGCGGTTTGATTTTTAGTTTTGCAACGAACGAGGCCTGAAGTTGTAGCTACCCATCCCCATTCAGGTTGATCTTTTTGATTTCCTAACCACGCTTGCACTTAGTGGCAGCTCCTTGGAGTAGTCTGGCAAGATTACATTTTGTTTTAGTGGCTGCTCTTGTAAATAAATGATAGCGTAAATCATTAAGGATTTCTTTTTTGCAACTTCCTCCATAGAGCTGCACAAGTAAAGTTTCGCCTGTCTTTACAACTTCCTGGACAGTTGATTCAAGTTCAAGGAAAACCTCTGTTTGTTGCACAAGTTCAGGGTGTTGCTGGATAAGGGAGAAGAGCACAGAATTTATTTTGTTCCTTGACCGAAAAGTGAAGACGTTGAATCGCAACCACTTAACGCATGTAGAGGGCAATATACTTTTTGGAAAGTTGAACTTGAAAGAGGTTGGTGACTAAAATGTGTCACTATTTTTACCCCTACCACATTTCTGGAAATACGCATTGTCGTCTCTTGTGGTGCTAGTCCTGTAAGAAGACAGCAGATCAATGTCTTCGCCAATCATTAATACTTTATCGTGATAAGGTCCCACAGCAATGGCAGTATTCACGGTCAATGAATCAGCATCTTCGGTTGCCTAATGTACCCTAATGTTAGCATTCTGGAGCTTCGTCTTCAAGAGATTAATGAGTCATATTTTGTTACTGTCATTTGATAAAAACTTTTCTTGCGTGACCAGTACTGTTGTTTGTTCATCAAAAATGATATCAGGACATACATGTACTTTACTCCGGCGATTGCATTTAGATGCTTTAGTACTCTTATGTTCCATTGAGTAACTATCAAACACTACGACTACGTTTTCCCCATAATGTGTTTTCAAATAGCTGTCAGCTATGGCTCCAAAACGTACATTTTGCCATACAACCTTGTGGAACAGATGCCCATCATCAATCAGCACACACCTACGACCCCCTTGAATTTGGTTAGGTTCTGTTGAAGTAAATGAGATATAAAGACTAGATTTGGTCCCTTTTCGTAATCCCTCTCCACTAAAAAGTGATAAAGGGTATGAAGATAATTCATAAGTGAAATAATGTCCGAGATCCTCAACCGGCTGCTTGGGGATACAAACTCGATGAAAAATTGTTAATGGGCCAACTATATAAGTTTGTTTCCCTAATTTCACAGTGTTTGTAGATGAAGTGAGAGTTACAACTTTGTCCTTCCGATTAAATTCCACTTGACCAAAGTTGTTACCAATAATTCTGGACATTCCTTTTCTTCCAACCTTGTGGCAATTTACATCTTCTCCGCCCACAATGCCAGAACTTACAGATATTAAGACATCAATTATGGGGAACGTAAGGTGTAGGGCTAACCACTGACTTAGCTTAGCTACATCCTCATTGTCTCGGGTAATACGAGAGGGTCTTATATCTACATGTTGTTCAGAAGTCGCAAAAGTAACATTGCAGTAATTTTCAACTTCATCACATATGTTTTAGAAGTGCACCATCCCAAGGGTTCATCTAACTAGTATACTTTCTGTAATGCCACGACCACGAGTCAAACCTCCTGAACTCTTCATTGTTTTCACAAGTTTTTGTTTAATGGCCATGTCAGATCAGATGCCAGACCAGAATTTCTCCAAGCGACCTATGGTAAAGTAACCTTCGACAGTGAACACATCAAATTCAATAGGATCCATACGGGTTTTCAAAGTTAACATATCTTGTATTTAGCATAAAGGAAATGTCCTGCCGCGTGAAAATATGGTAGCATTCGTTGAACAGAGGTGAGGTGAAGTTTCCAGTTTCCCGACCTCTCAGCCTTAATGAATTGTATTATTATAGTCACCATTTCTATGTACTGGACGCATAGTTTAGCTGGTTTAGCGATCTTCCATTCTCTGCACATGGTTGTGAAAGTTATGAATTGTTCTTCGCCTTGTTCTGACAAGGGCTGAACCTTATTTAATTTAGTGAGCAAATCTGCAATCACAGCTCTATCTTCAGCAGCAAAAGCAATTGTCTCCATTACTAATTCAGCCAATGCTAGATGTGTCAATATGTGAACTCGAACCGATCAGAAATATGAATGGCCACACATTAGTTTGTCCTCATTATTTTCAGCATAAATGACAGAAAACAGTTCTTTCAGGCCGCTTCTTGCCATAATTGTACCAATTGTACCCATGTATGACAATAGTATATGGTATCCACCCAGCCTAGCTACTACGTTTTTAAACTCTGGGTTATTGGCAATGATATCCTGAGCTTTAAAATAAAGGGGCTGGTCAAAAGTAATAAAACAAGTTTTCTGATTGAGCGATTTACATTTATCACTAGCTACTTGCAGAGCTGTGATTACAGTATCATACTGACTTAAAGGAGCGTGAATAAATGGAACACTTTTAAAAGTTCGAACGGCCAATCTTTGAGTTCATTTTCCATAAATCCGTTCCAACCAGAGATATACAAACTTACAGAACACTTACCAAAGAGAAAAAAAAAGAAATGATGAGAGCTTGGTGTAATGGATTTCAATAAGGGATGAATACCTACAGCTGTATAGAGCCGGCTTTTTTGACTTCAACAGCGGAACACTTATTAATACGTGGTATCTTGACGTCAGAAGTCACGGCTTGAACCGGAGTGACAGCCATAATGCCCCCCCATGGCGGGAAACGTACCTAATCCGTCTAAGGTGTTGATATTGAAATCCGCATTGACGAAAATGAACTGAGAAAATTCTCCTTACACAGTTGTCTCAGGTCGCAAAATAGTTGATAACTCAAGTAAACACGTCTCTGTGTAACTAGTCGAAAATCCCAGGGAAGACAAAAGCTCGATCAGGTGTTTAGAATCAAACTTTCTGTATACGTAAACGCTGATACCATGTAGAAGAGAAGAATAAAAGGAACGTGGTCTCAGTGCTGTTATAAGTGCGTGGGAAAATGCAACGCACTTTTTCTTCCACCAATCCAGTGAAGAAGGTTTTTTTTATTGGTTAAGATAATGGTTTCAAAAAAAAAGGTGCAACGATTCAGGGATTACATCGTCGAGGTCTTCCAGGAAATTATCTGGTGGTGTGTATGTAGAGGTATCGTACACTTGAGAAGGGATATCTCTTAAGATAATCTTAGCAGCTTTCACAACTCTGTTTCGCTCTCCTTCAGGATTTGTTTTTTGTTCCTCGTACCACGATTTGGCCAGTACCTTATTGCCTAAGCTTTTGGAGCATATAACCGATTGTTTGTTGGCAGTTTCAGCTATTATTGTCTTCCCCATACTTTTTAAAAAACAGTCCTTAAATCTGACTCTGAAATGAGCTGCAGATATGAGTAAATAAATTCCATTGTTTCGTCAACATTGTTAGCTGGGCGGTATCCTCACTTTGTTCCAGTTTCAGGGGCTCGATATAGTTTCTTCTGGCAAAACAGATGGTACCTGGCATCTGCTGCAACTAAGTTACTTTCATGTTGAATGCAGCGAACTATATTCTGCGCCTACGCATCTCCTCGTTTTGTAGCAGTTGACAAAAACGATTTCTTAATTATGTCACTTTGTTCCACTTGATGCACGACATTTCTCTTAGATAAAGGCTCTTTTCCCTGAGCTCGTAGAAATCCATCGGTTACCTCTTTTACGCACAGAAAGCAATGAGTTTAAAAATTGAAATAGCAATGCTGGATCTAAGTGTTATATTATTTTTTGGTTGGGAGTCTACGTCTTTGCGAAGAAAACCAACTGTAATCAATTTGGGATTATTATAGTGGTTTTGGCAAGCACTATGCACAGAAACCGCTCGAAGTTTGTTCAATAAACATTCACTAACACTGTCTTTCCTTTTAACACTGGACTGAAGTAGATTTTGTATTCCTCTTTCTTTAATATTCACGACATCACCTTCATTTAAACTACGGCTGCAAATAAAACACGTTTTCCCCGCAGGAAATTAACCCCTAGATGGCGTTGAGAAAACCACTATAATTTGAAATAAACCCCCAAACTCAATGTTTCTGAACGTTGTGCAATGTTTCAGGTAAAACACTAAAACCCTTGGACAAAAAACGTTGCTCACAGTACGTGTTTAAGCTTATGATTCGTAAGTTTCAGTGAAACGTGTGTCGCCCTCTACTTACTTGTGTTCATCTGGTAAATAAATTTAAGTGACGAAAACGACGTTAACGCTTATAAATTTGTTCTTGGTCGATTTGTTATTCCAACAATTTGTATTATTTTGAAATATTAAGAAAAAATGTTTCTATATATTTAACGATAAAAGGAAAAAAATATTTCATTCCCTCAGGGGAGCGCTATACCCTTCAGCCAAATCATGGATTCACATACATACATACATTACGTATATGCATGGTGGGATTAAGGATTGCAGTAAGATCGAGGAAGGAGTTAGGGTTCTAAAATACTACCCAACATTCGCCTAAGCAGCCCACATGGTGATATACGTGACCATCGCTACATATGAGGAAAATCCCTAAAACCCATGCAAGGTAGACGGTAACGGGAATCGAACCAATTACCTCCCGAATGCCAGGCAGGTCGTGTCACCACTACGTTACCAGCTCGGTTACGATATAAAAACCACCAACAAAAATCCCAAAAATAAAATCCCCCCCCTCCTTAAATACCCACCAAAGTCGAAAAATACCCTTTAATAAATAAATCTAATTTTAAATGTATTCAGTTAAATAATAGTAAATCTAAATCTAAGTAAATATCTAAATAGCAAAATTAAATCTAGTTATTTGTTTTTCTTTGAAAGGCTGTATCTCAGTACTTAATTTAGAATACCGATTAAATACCCAATCTGTAGTAAATTTTAAGTACTTTAAAAAATATAAGAACAGTTATTTTTATAAAATGATTAGTTTTTTAGTTACATGGCAAAAACCAAAATAACAACCACATTTTCACTGATTTTCAGAGCTGGCTCAGCGAGCGGTCGTGCCCCGAGGTCGAAAACTTGTATTTTATTTCATACTGTACTGTAATATTGGGTTTTACGGTAGAGTGTAGTCGCTAGTAAAACACATTTTTACGGTAGGGTAGGATTTTTACGGAATCCAATTCATAGCTGGCTTTATAAAACATTAAACACCGTGTATTCCTTATTGTAACGCTCCTAAAGCTTGAGGGGAATAAGTTTTGCTGTAGCTGATTTGCTTTTTTCTAAGATTTCGTCAGAATTCTTCATATTTTCTTCACACGTTTTTACTTTTTTGACTGATCGCAAATTATAAACAAACAACCCTAGCGTCTCTAGCAAACCCGCTAACCACGATAATTAACCATTTTTGCAAGACGCAGGTTGTTAACTGCCCCTGTAGTCTCCATCCATTTGTTCATATTTCAAAAAGCAGCGTTGAGAGACATCAAATTTGAGGACGATAAGGGGTTGCACAGTAACGGTCACCGGAGCAACCAGCAACATTCTAGAAAGGAGCAATTACGAAGCTCTTTACAAGATGGTAGACTGTATGTCTAATGTAATTTAGCTTCGATGTAATAGAAATTGATGTAGAATGTAGTGCTAATATAATACTAATAGTAAACATTAAATTACCGTTATTACATTTCAGATATTTACAGTACAATAAGTTCACTATTCTAAGTATAAGAACTGTAGCTTACCAAATTTCATGCATTTGGTGGTGACGATGATGTTTATTAAGACTACGCTTTGAACGTGATACAGAAAAGGTGTGATTAATATGTTCGTAGGAAGTAACTGAGTGAAACACAGCAGCCAAGCTAAGCACCTGTAATCAAAGAATTATAATTATAAAAGTAAAACATAACTCAAGATAGATTTCATTGTACACGGAAAAAAATCGTAAATAAAAATTAACATCTGTTTACTATTAAAAAATATCTTCATACAGACATAAAAACATAAAGTATAGCGGTTATTAAACTGTGAAAATACGAAAATTTTTTAATTTATGCATTTTGCACTTATACACTTATACTCATGTAGAGATCTTAATTTTCATTACCATCATGTAATAAATTATTACTGAAAAACATGCAAAGTACACAAATATAAATTTTCTAATGGGATTTTTGGCCTCAAAGTATCCCAATCTTTTTTAGAATATTTTTTCTACATTAACAAACACATTTATTGTGCACCAGTTTCGTGTATGAGATAATTTTTTTATAGTTTCTTACTTAAAATATTTCGTAAAATATACAATTGTTTTCCATAATTTACCCTGAAAATAGGTTTTACTTTTGTTCAAACATGATTTCACTAATTGCAATTATTTTGAGTTTCCAAAACGGGCATGTTTGTAATTTATTTTAATTAAAGCTTTTCATACCTTTTGCATTTATTTCTACAGCACCTACAATAGTAAGTGTATAGTAATTAAAATAAACAAACATTTCTAATTTTTTTCATAATAATAAAGAACCTATTTAATCTAGTAAAAATGTAACATTTTTAAACCTTTTTTTATTTGATATGGTAACACATTGCGTTTAGTCACATAAATTTACATACTGTCTTCTAATAATAACTTTACATTTCAAAAGCGCATTAATCTCCCAATCTTTTCTTCTAATCTAAAACATAATAAAATAATATTAATTTTGACATTTCTGAAAAGCCGCTTTCAATCCTATTATTAACACTTCAGTTAACATTTTTTGCGAATTCAGTAATAAATAATTCAGTTACTTTATAGATCGGCGTTTTATTATTAGTGATGGATAGCTATAAAAAGTGTGGGTTTAAACGGTTTTAGGACCAAGGGCGTTATTGTTTAATAATATTGGTTCAGATTAAGTCTTTGTAGTTTTAGTTGAATACTATTCTTTAATAGTTTGGATCACAAAACTACCTGTTCGACAATAATGAGTATACACACGGCCTTTCCATACGGTATAAACTCTCTATATTGATAATAATAATAAAAATTCAGTAATTTATGCCGATCGTTTTTAATATCATAATTTAATGTCACGAAAACATTTGGTTTTTCCGGTTATGAAGTGCTTATTTATTAATTAATCAGTTATTTATTCCAGATAACGTATTTGTATATGCAAACTAAGGTTGACCTAAATTATCCAGGGATGGATGGACCCATCAAAAAACCGGATAAATGGGCGGTGGGCTGGTGTAGTATAGAATGTGAATCACTAATTAATTATATGAAAAGTATAATATGCCAATTTTCACATATTTATGATATTAATAGTATGTAAATCGCTTTTTTTTTTAACTATACCCTTAGGAAACATTTATCACTGAAGCACACTTAGCATTAACAAAAGTGCTGTTAATGGAAAAATCTTTATTATAATTCTGTCCCCTACGTAATAGTTTAACTTACCTAGCTAATGTTAGTATGGTTTTTAAATACGTAAAATGAACATTAGCTTTCGATAGAAATTTAAATATTGTAATTAGTTTCAAGTGCACGTCGTTTATATAAAATTATGTGCCACTGTGTAACGTGTGTTGCCTGTATGAATGGTCGTTTAAATATATATACTGAAGATCCCAAATATCAGTCTTGATGTTAATCAATTGGAATAACGGCTAATTCAACACTATTGTCATCCAGACCGTAGCCTGATCAATCACTTAAACCGCCCGGGCTAGATTCAGCAAATATTTCTAAAAAAGGCAAACAAAATTGCATAAAAATAAGTGAAAGAAGGTTGTCATATTTGCAGTTTAATTTATATGTATAATTATTATTATAATCAAAACCTTATTTACCCTTAGGTGTTATGGTGCTACAACTCAAAATTTGTAGTTGTTTTATACACAATTTCTATAACTAACTTAATTACATTTATATTTCCTAGTTTATCAACTCAATATTTACAATCAATTTTTTTTTGTATCTATTCTCCCTATATTAATTTTTATTGCTTTAACTAAGTTATTTACTTTTATATTTCTTGATTTAACTATAAATCTTCTTGGCGCACTCTTTTTTTTTGTTTCTCGCCTCTCTCTTTCCATCGTTCCACGTTAAATTCGTTGAAACAAATAGGAATGCTGAATCGCACACCAATAACTGGATTCCTGCTAATAAGAACGAAATATTTTTGTTTATTGCAGTAAATTCTTTGATGTCACTTCTAAAGAAACCAAAGTACCAAGATTATTGGTCGAAACGAAACATCATGGAGACACCCATTTTTCCGAGGATTATGACAAGAAAACGTCTTGTTGAACTCAAAAATATTTACATTTTTATAACGAGGCCAATTTTGACCCACAAACACATCCTGCTCCAAAACTACATAAAATCTGGCCAGTTTTGGAATTACTACAAAGAAGGTTTCAAGAATTATACACACCAGATCGAGATGTAACAATAGATGAAAGCTTACTTATGTTCAAAGGACGTCTCGGGTGGAAGCAATGTATTCCACTGAAACGTGCCAGATTTGGTATAAAATCGTATTTGTTATGCGAGTCCAAATCAGGTTACATATGGTCAATGATTGTGTATACTGAAAAAGGAACTGCTTTCGATAATGAGTGTTGTAGTCATCCGATTTCCACTCAAATAGTGCTGTCACTGATGAAACCATTGTTGGGCAAAGGCTACTGTCTCACTACAGACAATTTTTACACCAGTCCACTCTTGGCTGATATTTTATTACGTCATAAAACAGACACTTATGGAACCGTCAAACCCAAACCTATGCCTATAGAGCTGCAGAAAATAAAGCTAAAACCGGGAGAAATTGTGGCCTATCAACGGGGTAAAGTAATGGTAATGAAGTGGCGAGATAAGAAAGATGTTTGCCTTTTGTCTACGGTTCATACATGTGATATGACTGACTGTACTGTAAAACACAACCGTGAAACCAAAAGAAAACCTGCTGTAGTTACTGATTATAATGACATAATGAGTGGTGTGGATCGAGTAGACCAACACCTAGCAGACTATCCAATAATCAGAAAACGTGGTAAGCGTTATTACAAAAATTTTTTTTCCACCTTGTCGAGTTTGCTTTAAAGAACTCATACGTTTTATATAAGAAGTGTGAGGGTAAATTATCACACTTGGAATACCGAATGGAATTTATAGAAAAAATTATTGAAACTTGTGGAAAAGAGCTGGTAAATCGGCAAGGTCGTAGAAGATCGGATGCAAATCCCTTACGAGTAGTGGAACGCCATTTTCCTGATTATGTCCCTGCAACAGCAAAAAAATCAAACGCCACTCGCATACGTGTTGTCTGCTCAAAAAAGCTCAATGACAAAAATAAAAAGATACGGCGAGAGTCAAGATACCAGTGTTCAGTCTGTGAGATTGGACTGTGTGTTGCGCCATGTTTTCGTTTATATCATTCCAAAGTCGACTTTTGGGTAGAATAAATTTTTTTTCGAAACCCATAATATTATGGAACTGGGCTTATTACTATTTTTACTAAAGATTTTCTGCCTTAATTTTGACTTTTTTCAATAAAACTTTAATTTAATGTTTTAGTCTTTTATTAAATTTCATTTCCGGTATTAAAAAAAAAATAGGAATTCTTTGGCCACATTTTGCTTTTTAATTGTGATCTTAAGTGGTTAAGGCGTGAAATACTTTATTCGCACTTTCATTCTTACATTTATTTCGGCATAGATGGTCCCGTTAAAAACCCGCACTTGCTCTACTACTTTCGCATTTAATTTCATGTTTATTGTAGTGTCTGTTTCTCGTTTTCCAATAAGCATTACTGTTGTCTTCTCCACGTTAATTTTTAGATTTCTTTTGTTTAGGGCATTATTCCAAGTTTCTAAATTATGTTGCAAATCATGTTTGTTCTTTGCCTATATTACTAAGTCGTCAGCGTATATGCTTTCTATAAGTGCTACCATTTTCATATTCGGTATCCCACATTAAGGTTTTTCACTTTTACTTTTACTTACTTCACTAAATCGTCAATTACGACATTAAACAGTATAGGGCTTAGCACCCCACCTTGCCTCAGCCCTTCTTTTGTTATAAATTCTTTGGATTGCAGGTTTCCTGTTCTGACTGTGCTTCTTAAGTTTTCATACATGCTTTTAATACAATTTATCAGCTTTCCATTTATCCTCCTCGTCTTTAGGCTATTCCACACTGTTACTCTTGGTACGCTGTCAAATACCTTCACAATGTCTATAAAGACTGCATATATTTTGTTCTAATTAACCTTTTCTATTAGTTGATTTAGCAAGAATATATTGCCCTGTATTCCTCTTCCGTTCCGGAACGTACAGTGTGATCATCTAATTGGGTTTCTATTTCTCGATTTAATTTCATTTCATTCTTTTATAAAATTTTGCTACTGCTATAGGGTACTTCCTCTATAATTAGAGCAATCTTTTCTGTCTCCTGTCTTACATATGTGAAGAATTACACCTAACTCCCATTGCTTAGGAATTCACTCTTCTTGCCATGCTTTATTAAACATTTTAGTGATCACTTCCAGTCCTTCCATTCCTAAATTCATGACCGTTTCTGTTGCTATTTCATCGCTTCCCGCTGCTTTTCCTCTCTTCAATCTTTTCGCCGCTTCTCTTACTTCCTCTAACTCTATTCGTGCTTGACTTCCTATTACCAATACTAACGTTTTCACTTACTACTTCAATTACTAGTTCTTGTTTTCATTGTGTTGGTAGTATGTCTTCAAAATACTCCTTCCATCTTTCTACAATTTCCGCTTCATCCCCTAACAATTTTTCATCTTTTGTTCTTATTTGCCTGGCTTGTCGGGATTTTTCTTTTTGTAGTAAATATCTTATAAAATATTTTGTTATTTCCAAATCTGTCCTGTTTTAACTTCCTTCCGAACTTTTCCCATGATTTTTGTTTCGCTTGCTTTACCATCTCGTTTACATTGTTTCTTTGTACTCTATATTTGTTATAATATTCAGCTGTTTTTTGTCCTGGATTTCCTTCTTTAAGTCATCGTTCCACCATGTTATTTGTTTTTTTATCTCTCTACTTTTTGTTTTTCCCCATACTTCACCGGTTGTTATAATTAGTGCTTCTTTAAACACTTTCCAAGCATTTTCCAATGATAAAGTGTCTATTACGTTGTTAATTTTGTTATTCCTCTATTTTTTCTTTGTAAGTTCCGGCTGTCTCCAGTTCTCTTAACTTAAATATTCTGATTTTTTTCTTTATATACATCTTTGTTATTTTCTTGTTTCCTTTTTTCCATCTGTTTTCCCAGCTTTATCTTTATTTTTGTGAGCACTAAGTAGTGGTCTAAGTATATCTCCAGACCTCTTTTAACTCTTGTGTTACTTCGTTTATATAATTTCTATTTATAATTAGATAATCAATCATTGATTTCTCACCCCTGCTCACCATCTCCCTTGTGTACTTCTTTACGTTTGTAGAATCCGTTCGTTATTATCAAATTGTTTATTATGCACAAATCTATCAATCTTTTACCATCGTTATTCATTTTCTCTTCACCATGACACCTCACTTGTTACCTCACCCCTTCTTCCAACTTGTCCGTTCATATCAGCGATTATTAATATCCTTCCCTTACATTATACCGTCATTGCTAATTTTTCCCAAAACTCCTCTTTACTACTTACTAACGCATCTTCGTCAAGACCGTACACCACTATTATATTCGTTTTTATTTGGTTGTCTAAATCCATTTCTATCTTTAGTATTCTCGACGATATTCCATACCACTTATTTATATATTTCGCATTTTCTTTTGTTATTATACATTATACCCCTTCTTTTTTACGGTATTTCCTATTAATTCCGCTGAAAATTGGAATATTTCCTCCATCCATTTCTTCTTCTCCCATACCTTTCTTATTGGTTTCGGTTATACCTAGAAACTCTAAGCCTGCTCTCCTAAGTTCTTCTTCCAGCTCCTTAACTTTACCACTTATGCTCCTGATATTCGATGTACCGATTTTCCCCTTTTGTCTTACTGTTTTCATTATCTCTATCCATATTCCGGCCATGAGTGTTTCTTTATTCTATTACTGCTAGTTAAATTTTCCTTTTAGTGCCCCCATTCATTTTCATTTCCATTGCCTTTGACGTTTCCTTTTTCCTATCCATATCTAAATTAATTAGTTTTTTGTTCTCGCGCTCCTTGTAATTTTTCTCAACTATTCTTCTAGCGAGTCTCCTATAGGCGATCTCTAACTTACTGTTCTTTTATTTCTAAAACTTGTCTCCTCTTCCCTCTCCTTTTCCTTTTGCTGTTGTATTTTGATTTTTATTTTTTCGAGTCCCTGTACTTTGTTATTTATTATCAGATTATTGTATTTCAGCACAGCTTTTTGTCCTCTTTGTCTCGCCTCCTTCATTATTGGTGTTAATTTCTTGCGCTCTTCCTGTACTTATTTCCAAACATCTTCGTTTATCCATATCTCCGCATCCTTCAATAATTTTACTTTCTGTTGCTTTTCAATTTTCTTAAAGTATTTATCTAATTTAATTAGTATGGACCCTTTTCAGTTATATTAATACCTATATTGAACATCACTAGAGATATTTTTTCCCCTACTTCACTCATTTCTTCTCTTTCTGTGTCTTGTATTCCTGTTATCAACAGATTCTTTTTTCTAGCTCCTTTTTCGAATTTTCAATTCTTATTTCCTGTTTTCTATTGTCTCTTTCAACTGTTTATTTTCTAATTTAATTGCGTTCGCGTCCTTGACTACCTGTTCAGCTTCGCATCAATTCCATCCAATCTGCTGCTTATTTGTTTTGATAACTCTTCAATATTTTCCATTTCCAGCGATTGTGGTTGTAAAGCTGCACACTGCGATATATGATGTGTTGCCTATCTTCTAAAATTCGGCGGCATTTGCAATTTCTTATAAGTTGTTTGTTACATGCAATTGTAAGCCTTCGTGATAACCTCTATCCGATTTATTTGTGGAGTCGTTGCTTTTTTCTTATTCTGTGCTTGTTACGCCTTTTCACTTTTCCAAGCACTATCTTAAGCGTTTTTAGTAATGCTCGATATGGTCCTTTGGACTGAAAATTCCGGAGCTTCAAAAACACACGTCAAACTTTACTCAAGAATATTATATGTATAAAACAAAATAAATTTATGGAATTAGTAACTATCTTACTCTTTAAACATATAAATCACTATGCCGTTTTATAAAAGTAAGTTTTAAATTTTTTTTTTAGTATGGGTAGGTAGAGGCATGAGCGTTGGGGCGGTGTCGTAAGGTACTATGGCTCCTTGGCACCTCTGAAGCCCCCCCCCCCGCTGTTTTAATAAAATAAAAATTGAAATCAAATTCTGTTAATTAAAAATTATTATTAATTTTATTAAATACATAAATAAAAAGTTCACCTCGAGTAGGATTTGAATGAACCTACGATCCGTACTTTGTTAGAGCACCGCGCTCACCAACTGCGCTATCGAAGTACTGGTCCCCAATGATGTAAATGTTTATAAGTGAATAAAACTTTCTAATCAAAGTAAATTAACTTTTAATCGTAATATGTAGCTTATTCTGTGGGATTTATGACTAAAGTAAATAACAATTCAAGTTTTAAAGATCAAGGAGGCGCCTGTCTATAAACAACGACTTAAGTGTTTCTGTCAAATATGCGTTATACGCAAACGATATAATTGCTCCAGTTTAACAATTTTCATTGCATTATGAATTATTCGATTCAAGAGCGTGTGTTTTCTGTGAAGTCTACATTAGAACTGGTTCATTTGAAGAAGTTCGGCGTGCATTTCGACGGCAGTTTGGAAACAATAATAGGGCGATGCACCAACACGCTTTACAATTGCGGCGTGGGTTCGTCATTGGCGTGAAAATGGCTCTGTGCAAAACATTAAAAACCTGGACGTCGAAGAACGGTGCGTACGCCTGAAAATATTGAACGAGTGGGAGCTGCCTTTACAAGAAGTCCTAAGAGATCGGCTAATCGACAATCACTTGCCCTAGGAATATTTAAGGAAGCCTCCACAGAATTCTGCATAAAGATATAAAATTTCACCCTATAAATATCAAATGGCGCATAACCTCAGTGATCTAGACAAAGGAGCGAGGGTGACATTTTGTGAAGAATTTTACATCAGCATCGTGGAGAAATTCATAATTTGCTAATGAGCGACGAAGCAAATTTTCATTTAGACGGTGTTGTTAACAAGCAAAACTTTAGATACTGGGAGTAGAAAATCCTCACGAACTGTTTACCAAAACCTCCACAGTCCAAAGTTCGTTGTTTGGTGCGGTGTAGCATCATTTGGAATTATCGGTCCTTATTTTTTGAGGATGAAAATAACCGTTCTGTTACAGTTAATTCCGAACGCTACATAAACATGTTGCAAACGTTTCTTATCCCAGAACTAATTAGACGAGGACTAAATGGCGCCATATTATTCCAGCAAGATGGAGCAACGGCTCACAAGCCAGAAACACTATGAGAATTTTGCGAGATTTTTTGACGGCCGTATAATTTCCCGATTTGAAATTTGAATTGGCCCCGAGATCTCCTGATTTAACGGCCCCTGATTTTTTCTCTGGGGATACCTAAAGCAAAAAGTTTTGCAAGTCGTCCCGCAACAATTCCGGAGCTGAAGGAGCAGATTCGAAATGAAATTGCAGGAATAAATGGAGATTTGCTTCGCCAGTGATGATAAATTTTGAACTTAGAATTCAAAAATGCATTGAAGTCGAAGGAGGGCATTTGGAAGACATGATCTTTAAAACTTGAATTGTTATTTATTTTAGTCATAAATCCCAAAGAATAAGCTACATATTAGTCCATTAAAAGTTAATTTACTTTGATTAGAAAGTTTTTATTCGACTTTTAAATTGTATAGTCTAAAATGGGGAACCCTGTACAAGCCCCAGTCGATGTAAATGTTGTCTTTATGTATGTAGAACTGATGCAAATTCTAAATTTGATGAGATAACAATCAAATTACTTATATTATGGAATGTGAGCCTGAAATATCGCAAGGATTCACACATACTTGACCAATATAGTCCGTAAAATGAATGATTGCGAATTTCGGTTTAGAGCTTTATTTGGCGTGCATAGTTTGTATCTACTTCGTTCTAACACACAATATTTGGGAATAGAGAGAATGGAATGCTACATTATCGTCGCTGCAGGTGGTGAACTAGGACGGACACTATACGTTTAAAACATCTGTATTTGTGTCAGGTGTGTTAGAAGGAGATAGTAATATTTGTTTTAGGCGTCTCTTTAAAGACTAAATTGTCTGTTGTAATCCTTTGACACTGGTATACAAAAGTTTATTTCGTGTGTTTGTAACTAACAACTACTGAAATATGGTATATTCCTTCAATTTATAAAAAAAATTAAACATATAGTGTCCGTCTTAGTCCACCGCCCGCAGCGACGAGTATGTAGCATTCCATTCTCTCTATTTCAAAATATTGTTTTAGAACGAAATAGATACAAATGCCAAATAAAGCGCTAAGCCGAAATACGCAATCGTTCATTTTAAGGACTATATTAAATTATTATGTTTTTTAATAATAATCAAATTCTTAAATTTATCTAAAAATGAATAACCAGTTAGTACCAACTCCAGTGAGACCCACCAGGGCATTTCCGAAGTTTTCTAGAGCCACCCCTAGGATGTAGAGCTTTGAACAATTAATTGAACCTATAGCAAAAGATAATAATAAGTTTTTTCAAATCTTGGCAATGTGTTGTATACCCCCACATCACCAGTGGCCTACCCCACCATTCTATGCATACGGTCAATAAAATGGTTCCACTGCTAAATCAAAATGTAAATTTGATACAGGTTTGCTAGAAAAGCAAAGTCCCCGGAAAATATGCGAATTCAATTGGCCCAATCACACGTTAGAATTCTTAGATTTGCAATCGTGTATAAAACCACTAAACTGTCATTGTCAATATCCTACTAAACACATGGCTACGGTTTCGAGAAAATCGGTTCATTCCGAGGCATAAATATTATTAAAAACGTTATCGTGTTCTTCAATAGGCAGAAATCCGCAGCTGTGTGGTCATTTCTTTTGAAAAAGGCAACTGAATTAGCAGCTGCCGCAAGGAAATCGGCCCAACTAAATCTGTAAATAGCGATAATTATTATTACAAATGAAATTAAGTCAAGCGACGAGGGCATTCTGAATTCTCCATCGAAAAAAAGAAGTGGCCATTCTAAACAAATCGTGTTAGATGTTTGCGACTTGGGAATATTGAAGAGAACAGTACATGAAACCTACACCGTCGATAACAAAGTTCCCACGTTAAACATTTTGGTCAATAAGATAGAAGAGAAAATTGGCTATTCTGGTATGTTTTAGAAAATAAACAATTTTGTCAAATTTGAATTATTCAAATTTGACAAAATTGTTACTATCTTTAACAATTTTAACAAACATTACTACTGACGAAGATAACTGTAAGTGTTATCGAAACGTTTAGATTGTATAATTTAAAGTACACCATTAAAAATCCCAAAAAGATAAGTATTTTATTATGAGTGTTAATGGTGAAAGTTTACATTTTCATATAACATATTTTAATGTTCAAATTAATCAGAGAGGAGAAAATTAAATTATAACTGAAGATTAAAAGTGAGGGCCAGCCACTGGGTCTAAGTTTTGTAAAATTAGCTTTATTATAAACGTGTGCGATCACGACAAATAGCGCTAAAGCGTCATTACATTTCGAGTACCTACTCGTATTCAGTACGTGTTTTTATATTCAAATATGACAGAAACTGAATTCTCGAGAGAAGGACTTCGGATCCTAGTAAATCCGAGTACTCGTAAATGTAAAAGCCGCTTAAGCGAGGCAATATTAATCTAGCGAAGCTTAAAACAATATTTATCTTCGCTAGGTTTTGATTCGAGCGAATTCTTTGCTGGAGTAAGTTCAGTCGTATGTCATAGTTTGACGAACTAAAATGGGTGTGGATATGAACAAACGAGAAGAATGTTACCTACGTCTTTCTTGTACTTTTACAAATCACCTGCACATCTCGCGTTTAATTGCCGGGGTAGCTTTATTTATCTCAAGCTAGCTTCGCTTAACTTCCTTCGCTTCACTCTCAGTGGCCCCTCAGTTTTAGGCTCGGTCAAACCGAGCGCTAGCTATATACGCTACGTCCGCTGTTTATGTTATGCTCACTAGCTGTGCTACACCATGTGGCCACACCGATAGCCATATTATGAAAAAAATTGTAGACGAATTTCAATATTTGACACAACAATTAAGAAAAAATTTATAAAAATTTAAAGAATATTTTCTTTGAGTGCAATCAACTATTATTCATTATTAAAGGTCATAACACAACAGGTGTGATACATTTTTAGTCAATATAGCGAACATAATGCTCTTTTTGACTCTGCCTTTAAATAATTACTTTAAACTCTCGTAGTAAAAATTATTCAATCATTTTATATTTTAAAGAAAACTATGTTTTAACAATTTTTTAACTGTTGTAGGTGGTCGCGAAACGCTTCGCAACTATCTTCATCAGATCGGCTTTAAATTTAAGAAATGCCATAAGAAAAATTCTAATGGAAAGAAATGACATTGTTACATGGCGCTCTCGTTATCTGCGGAAATTACGGAGAATAATTCTTTAGGGATAACAAGAAACCAGTTACTTATTTAGATGAAACTTTCATTCATCCACCCTATGAAGTCAGCAAATGCTGGCAATCAGAAGAAGAAGCAGGAGTTTATCAAACTAATCGAGCAGGTCAAAGGCACATTATAGTTCATGCATGTGGATCGTATGGATTTGTAAATAATGTATTGTTGATCTTTAAGTCAAATAGCAAGTCAACATACTACCATCACGACATGAACAATATGAACTTCATGACTTGGTCACAAGAACAACTAATTCCAAATCTACCACCGAATGGTATTGTCGTCATGGACAATGCTGCTTACCACAGCGTTCAAATTAATAAACCACCAACGTAATATGCCCGGAAGTGGCTGGAAAATAATGGGGTTTCCACAACATGCGAAATGCGAAAGCAGAATTGGTGAAGAAATTTAATTACAACAAAACATTTTATGTTGACGAGTTATTAAACAACACGGTCACACTGTACTTCGCTTGCCACCGTACGATTGTGAGCTTAATCCGATAGAATTAATTTGGAGTTTAGAAAACGCAAGGTTACAACAAACAATGTTGGTCAACGTGGTAGTGAAATTTAGTTCGAAACGCTTTTGCCGATATCAGCGTATCGGACTGGCAAAAGAATTGTGCTCACGTTGACAATGTAGCACAAGAAATGTGAACGTGATGCATTGCTGGATGAAGCAGCGGAAAATTTGTCTTTCAACGTAAACACAGGTTCATCCGATGAGGAGGAAACAAGTAGTGATGACGAAGATGAAGGAGGTTCAATTTAATCCTTCATAAAATTAATTATGAACTTGTCTGTTATTAATTTTGTTAGCTTTCATAAAATTTCTAAGTATATTTTATTAATAACTTTTAAATAACTTAATTTCAATGTTTATTTGTAAATCTCTGTACGTTTTCATAAAATTAATTATCAGCTAAGCAGTTTTATAGTTATTTGCCTGTTTTAATTATTGTAAGCTTTCTATCTCTAATTAATAACTTTTAAACAATTTAATTTTGATGTTTATTTGTGAATCTATCAATATTTTCATAAAATTAAATGAGCTAAGTGGTTTATAATTATTTCCGTTATTAGTAATTTGAATACTGCGTATTCAACTGACCTTACCGTTCGAATTATTTAATATTTTGAACTTAATAATCTAGTTCATGAAATACAAGAACTCAAAAGTCTCCCAAAAGTAATTTTTCTTAAATTCACGCTACAATTACTTCAATCTAAGCATGACCTTAAGAAAACTGTTTTTGAGGAGACTTGAGTTTTGTATTTCATGTAATTACAAATGTGAGAAAATTAACAAATATAGTCAATTAAAACCTAGTTAATCCAAATATCATCAGCACCTCACATTTAAATTTACTGCCTTAATACTTTTAACCTGAATGAGTCTTTCAGACAAGGGCGACATCAAAGCGCCACCTTAAGGTACTTTGTTTTCTTGGCAGGACTTTGTCTAAGTTTTGAATGTGAGTGTAGTGAGTGTTGAGTGTATGTGTGATTATTAGTGTGAGTGTATGTGATTGATTTTGATTGAGTGTGATTGTGTAGTGTGGTGTGTGTTGTGTGTGTTGTGTGTGTGTGTGCTGTGGTGCTGTGCGTAGTAGTGTGCAGTGTGCGATGTGCGTGTTGCGTGTGCGATGTGTTGCGTGTTGCGTTGTGCTTGTGTGTGCGTGTGCGCTGTGTGCGTTGTGGCTGTGCGTGTATGTTCTGTCGTGTGCGTGTGTGCGCGTGCGCGTGTGCGGTGTCGTGTGCGTGTTGCGTGTGCGCTGTGCGCGTGTGCGCGTGTGCGTGTGTCGCTGTGCGCTGTGCGTGTGTGCGTCGTGGTCTGCGTGTGCGGTGTCGTGTTCGTGGCGTCGGTGCGTGTGCGCGTGTCGTGTGCTGTGTGCGTAATCGCGTCGCGTGTCGCTTGTGCGCGTTTAAATGTCGTTGCGTGCTGCGCGTTCCTTCGATCGTTATCTTGTGCTGCGATTTGCTGCATGTGTTTGTGCGTTTGTCGCTGAGTCGCTGTGCGCGTGTTGCGTGCTGTGCGTTGCTTTGCTTGTGCTGCTTCGTTCGTGTGCTGCTGTGGTGTGCCAGTGTGCGAGTCGTGTGCGTGTAGAACTGTAACTGCCTGTGCGCGTAATAAATAACTGTCTTACAATTTGCTATTGTTTCAAATTATTTGAATATCTGTGTTCTCTCTTCATTGGAATATATTATAACACTGAAATAGAAATAGGAAATTCTTGCTTAATTATTATCACATTTGGCAATCAGAGTTGACAATCAAATGACGGGTATGTTAAGTTGCATAAATATAGGCTTTCCTTGTATTGGCTTGTTTCACTTAAAACTGAATATAGGAATGTATGTATATAAGTGTTACATGAAATTCACTGTAGATACGTGTGAGATATTGTAACTTCTCTTTAAGATAAAAGAATGGTTACAATTTGTAATGAATGTTAACTTCTCTAACACTCGAATACTATATAGCTTCGTTGAGAAACAAAAGATAAGTAAATAGTCTTACTAAATATTCGGATATCACTTTTTTAATAGCATGTGATATCGCGTTTGGCTGTTATTAAAGTTATAATTTTAGCGGGCATCCTGGAAAAAAGGGTTTTAGAGAATTTGAGTGTACAAGATTTCTATACATCTTGTATTTTTACTTTCAAACTTGGCAATATTACGAAGTTTCTTTTTCATCAATTACAATCAAATCAGGACTATCGGAAGGTCCATTTATTGTTGTTTCTAACGAGTATTGATATTTTTGAGCATTAATTGTAGCAGTTATGAATATTCCTTCCTAAACCATGTGCTGATATGTACTCCCAAATCCCTTACCCTTGGGCAGTGTGGAAGGCTTTCCGTCGAGATCGAGTTACCCTTCCCTTAAAATCTCTGACACTCGACAAATTTCGATTCATGACAAACTATTATTTTATATTAATTTTCTGGAGCCTAATGAACTTCTTACTTTGTCAATTCTGAACGTTTCTTGCTTTAAAGGTCTATTAACAGGGAATTCTGTTTATCCTAGATACTTTGAATAAATTTTAAAAATTTCATTAAGGTTTAAATGTGAATTGTAAAAGTATATCTAATAAAATCGAAATCCAAACTTCAACCTCCATTTTCAATAACATTCTCGTGAAGAAGTCCATCTCAGCAAAGTGCATTTGTTTCTCGCAAAGTAGTCGTTCTTGATCTTTTACAGTCTTTAACTAAACATCGTTGGTTTCTGGTAGTGGAGTACCACTACTTTTCTTGTTTATTAATATTATAATTGCCCTTATAATATTGTTTAATGACAAGTTCGCGCATTTCACTCCTCGAGCTACAGTTTTCATTTAAAAACTATAGAGGCTTCGTAGAGGAAAACAACTGACCGGAGAATAATTTTAAGTAGAAATTTCCGTATTCATTTCTATGAAGTTGTCAAGTTGCTTTTATACAACGATAATTATTATGTTATATATTATAAATTAAGTAATTGTAGTAGGTACGAATTACACAGATTTTAACATAAAACTCACTAAATTTAAGAAAAAGCGTTTTTTAAGAATTTAGCTGAGTTATCCAGCTATTCATTAATAGTTATTTTGTACTAGTCGAACAAATCTACTTTGGTGATCGGAATTGAAATTTTTGAACGAGGCCAGTCCGACAGTGTTAATGCAGTGCGCGAAATATGTATTTCGCAACTATTTCGCACACTTGTTATGGTAACGTGAAAATAAAAGTGTCATTACGATATGGTTATTAATGCGGAACTCGTCATTTGACGTTTGTAGAAAAATATGTTTGTCCCAACATATATGTGTTAGAATCGTCCTTAATAGTATTTTGTCGTCGACTAGCATCAGAATTTCTGGTTATCAATGTCAAAATCGTTATAATTTGTCACTTTATGGCATAGGTGCTGTAATGTTGTGCCATAAAATCGTCTTGACGACGAAATACAAACAACGAAATTGAACAAATTATTTATTTATTTTAAACTACAGTTAGAATATGATCTGTAATTAATGTAAATGAAAGAAATTATTGTTTACTGATGTTAATATTAATGGTGCAATTGGAATTTCCGGTAATTGAAATTACCCAGATGTTTCAAGGGCATTCGCTTGAACTGCTTGAAGATGTTGAATATAGCATATTTCTGGTTACTCATTTGTTGTACGCTACTACATCCTAAGGTTTTGGCAATATTTCTTCTTGTTTGTCGACGCGAGTCTGCCACTACCTTCAGTCAACAGCATCGTTTTTCCAATCCCCATGCCGTTTTAAAGTTCTAATGCAGTCCACTGTTTGCCACGATTGTGGCAGAAGTTCTACGAAATGAATGTCCTGTGTATTGATCGGCAATGGGAATATTTAAATATCTGTCGAGGAATCTGATCAAATGTGTTAATGCCAATAGGATTACAGGTATATTTACACCCATTGTAGAATAAAAGAAACTTTTCAATCTTCACATGCTTGGTCTTAAACTCAGTACTTCTTAATGACATCAATATAATTTACTCTACTGCTCAAATTCGTTTAATGTGGTAAAAACCTTGGGTCTATGTGTTTCGGTATCTCTAATCTAAACCACAAAGATAGAACTTTCTTCTTTAATATTCCCTACACACAGATTGTACAATTCTATGCAAACACACCAAATATTGTAACTACCTAAAATGTAATCATATCTATTAAGAATAATGCTTAAAAGTAAATATTTATCTTCATAAGTAAGTATTATGTCGTTGGGTGCTTCAAGGAAAAATTAAGTAAGTGCTCTTTGAAAGACACTAATGACTTCTCTGAGTATGTACCCAACAGAACAGTTTTTCAAGAATGCCGAAAGTTTTGAACACTTGCTGATGTCCACATCCTTTTGAGACGTAACATACATTTTAATTTGGAGTACATGCACCATAATGAAGACGATTTGTAGTTTTCGACTAATCAAAATAAATACAAAAAATGAACACCTTTAATAAATGATGTAATGAACTGTAACTGTAACAGTTTCCGTATTATTCTTGCGCTTCCACTCAATAAATCTGTCAAACTCTTTCTTATACATGATTTCGGACATTTTAGGTATAAAACTCAACTCTTCTGCTTTTTAAGGGTTTCTTCATCCACGTCTGAATCCAAATTTTGTCAAAATTTGTTTATTTACAAAAATAAATGACACTTAATAATGACAAAACTATTGTGCAACTATAAGTAAGACACGTTTCATGAACTCCTGTAGAAATGATATTTTTTGTTGTATACGTAAATCTTTTTGAAATTAATTATTTCATTTAAATATGTGTACTACAAAGTGGACTGGTTCGACATTTGAAAACAAGATAGTCATATTTGAAATTGTTTTAAATGGAATTATGGCATATCGTCTTCCTATTAATTGTTTACAACGTTCATCTGTTAGACTCATTTGACAACTAAAACGCCTACCATAATCCCTTGCATTATAAACTAATTTCATAATATGTTATTACATGTTAGTAGCTTGTAAAAGTGACATAGCTTAAGTTTAGTTAGGTTAAAGCATACTGTTGAGTAACAAATAAAGTTATTAGTTTGTGCCTATACTCTGATCCATCTTATTTTGCGTTAGAACAGGCCGTGATACTTTTTTCTGTAGTGGTATTCCCATTTGTCAAAATGACAAGAATGACACAGTCCTGTCAAAAGTAATCGTGCTGTGTTGCCTACTTAAGTAACGCATATGATGATCAGGTCTTATTGAATTAATAATAATTTGTTGAGAAAATGTCAAAACTCATCGCAAGAATACAAAGTTGCAAATTTTAAGGTGCTATAAGAACATTAAAGGTAGTGCAACGGGGAAAACTAAAGAGGAACTTATTGTAATGGTGTCTGATATATTTCAAGCGCGTAGAAATTTAAATCACTTTTTCATGCACACATTAAATACGTATTTGGTTTTAGGTTTTAGACATCATAACGGTAAAACCTCATATAACCGACATATTGTGGTAACACGGAAAATCTGAGTTTTGTGATTTCACCTTTAGGCGAGATCTACAACGACTAATTTGTTAATTTAATTCGAAAAATGAATATTTTACTTTGGACAAATTGTATCTTCACGTTAAAATAGATTTCGATTTTGATGGGCGGAACGACATTATTTAGAATTTTAAAATCAATAGGTTAGAAACACAAACGTGTTGATGGACCAAGAAAATTTTGTGAAATGAAACACGATGTTTTAATTTTAATTTAATTAAGTTTTTGAGAAAATTTCTGCAGTTGTAAACAAGTCAAGATGTCACATTCTATATCTAGACGAATCTTGGATTTATCAAAATGGTTCTAATATCCATTGTTGTGCACGATTTTGACATCACAAGTAATCCATCCAAAATTAAAAATGAAGGCAAAGGTATACCATTTTACCCGGTGGGTGTAATTTAGGTTTTTGAAAAACTGTGACTCTTTATTCAATTCGGAACGAGGATTGGGATTATCATAAAATAAAGAATGGATACCGGTTTCAACTACCCGGAAATTGTCTGGTGGTTATGGATAATGCACCGTGTCATTTGGCGCAGTTAGACATGCCAACCTCAACGTCTAGTAAGAAAGATTAGTTGCAGGAGTCGGATAACACGGGTGAATTTAAAGGCAACATTACAGAAAAGCAACTGTGGAACAAAATTAAACCTTTTAGGTCCAAAAGGAAATATTATGCAGTTGATAATATTTTGATTAAGCTATACAGGTTTACAATTTTCTTTTACCATTATCAATAGTATCCGGTTTTTGCAAAATTATTACAATAAGCAAATACGCTGTGAACTTCCATCGAAAGACAGGGTTCAGCAATATGGCTTAGGCTTTATCCAAATGTTTTTCTACAATGCAGCAAAAATTTTTTCGCATACCCAACAGATTATTTCAAATGATTGGGAAAAACGTATAGGAATTTTTCGATTGAAAACATCCCACCTGTTATTATAGCATTAAGAGAACCCGATTCAGATTCTTCTGGTGGTATAATGCAGTTGGAATAAGACCTCACTGAAAATTTTAGTAAACATCCATTTAAATATTTGGTTTTCATCCCGCCTTGTTGGTGGATACGAAAGTAGCAATCTTGTGATCAATTCCATTTAGCTACGATTTAATCCTACTGTTACGTTCGGGTCTATATCACCCGAAATCAAATTGTTGATTAGATAACTTTTTGTTTATTAATTTCTAAACTTCGTAGTTAATGACAATGTTTCTAATCCGTCGAAGAATGAGGTGGCTTGTTTGATTGAATAAATTTTTTTTCCTTATTTTTTTAAACATGATTGTTACATTGACGTTCCTCGGGTCATTATGACCCGAGGCTATATTACATTAGTAGCACGTATAAATTTGTATTTCCAATTATTTTATATTGAAATTTGAGGATAGATAATATGCATATCATCACATGCTTGTTCAAATGTACCTACCTATGCGAGTTACTACAGCATTTTCGGCAGGTCTGTAGCCGCGTGTGCAAGTCGAAACAGGAACAGACTTGCAACTTGCAGCAGGTATAAATATTATATCGCAGTATGCAACCGGCAGTTTTGTTTGTTACGTTGCAGAGTAAAGGGCGGTTTGTTGTACGTACTACTAGTTCTTCTAAAGTGCTGAAATAACAATAATGGCAAAAAAGTATCTTAGTGGTGAAGACTCAGAAAAACTTATTGATAATTTGAGTGACATTAGCGACGATGAAGCTTCTGAAGAGGAAGATCATATCAGTGGAGATAGTGATTATGAACAGTCAGACGATGATTTTTTCGACGATGCTGGACGGACAAATCTTATGCAATTGATGCCACCTGCTAAATCGGTTCAATCTAAAGATAATGCCATAACTTGGAAGTTAGATAAATTTTCTCAATCAGGGCGTGCAACTGGTGCAAATATCATTAAAGTCGCTCCAGGTCCAACTAGATACAGCAGGATGTAAAATCTACATTTCAGCTAATTTTCAATAGTTCTCTGGAAAATATAATTTTGAAAATGACTAACATCGAAGGTCGTAGCGTGTACGGTGACAAGTGGCAAGAATTAGATGACATTACGTTGCAGGCGTACATAGGTTTATTACTGTTAGGAGGAGTTTTCAGATCGCATGATGAATCTACCAGAAGTTTGTGGAATGTAGAAACAGGCAGACCTCTTTTTCGCGCAACAATGTCGTTGAAACGATTTTATTATATATCACGCGTGTTACGGTTTGATAATAAAGAAGATCGTCATGAAAGAAGGCTACAGGATAAGTTGGCTCCTATTTGAGAATTTTGGGACAAATGCGCTGAAATACTACCAAAATTGTACAATCCTGGGCAAAACGTAACTGCCAGCAAAATATGGCCGCTTTGTGATAGTGCAAGTTGTTGTGCATTAGAAGTTCCAGTACAAACGGGAAAACCACCTGGGGGAAAACCTGAGAAGGATCAGGGGCCGAGAGTAGTTTTAGACCTTACTTATGGACTAAGAGGTCAGAACGTAACTTGTAACAATTTCTTGACATCGTATAAATTGGGTCAAATGGTTCTCAGAAGAAATCTTACTATGTTAGGGACTGTCAGGAAAAGCAAGCCAGAGATACCTATAATGAAAGTAAATAACGTTGTGCGTAGTTCCAAATTTTATTTTACTAAAGATACCGCAGTTGTCTCTTATATTCCAAAAAAATACAAGAAGGTCATTCTAATGAGTACGTTTCATAACCAGAAACAAATAAGCGACAGACAAAAAACCACAAATTATACTTGATTATAATTCTACCAAAGGAGCAGTTGATACATTAGATCAGCTAATCGGTGAATACACATGCAAACGAAAAACAAATCGATGGCCCATAATCTTATATTACAACATTTTAGATACCAGTGCCTATAATGCTTTCGTCTTATGGCGCGAAATAAATCCAGACTGAAATAAAAATGATTTGTTCAAAAGAAGACTGTTTTTGGAACCACTGGGCAAACAATTGGTAAATCCTTACATTTTTTCCAGAAAACATCTTCCCCGTAATGAACAAGCAGCTGCAATTGTAACAGCTATTCAACAACCATCGGTGGAAAATTCTACCGCACCTCTTCCTGGAACTAGCAACAAAACAAACGAGCACGCTGCAAATTTTGCCCTTCTAAATGTGATAACAAAACTAATATGACCTGCATTAAGTGTAAAAAATATTTGTGTAAAGAACACGTGACCTATTATTGTCCCGACTGTAAGAAGTAGTGGATCATATCAATTATTAGACATTTTTTATTCCGTTTTATTTTTTTTATTTAAATTTGGTTGAATTTATTGTAAGTTTCACGTTTCATATAAAAAACATTGCATTAGAGAAATAAAGTTGATAAATGTATAAAAATTGTTGTTATTTGGGTTTTAATTTATATTTCAGGAGTTCGGGTCATTATGACCCGAAGGAGCACAAGTGTATAGTCTTGTCGAGGAGAACAGCAGGGTTAAATGGATACATTTCTGGTTATTTACTTTTATGTGTACGCTACAGTAAAAAAAGAACGACCCAGTAAATTTCATAACGAAAGCAAATCTTTACTTTGGATTACTTATGAAAAAGTGATGTGGATTTCCTGCATATTTCTTCCCTGTTTTTTATTTTGGAAGAATGAAAAAGGACAAGTCATTTTAATTAGTTGTTACGTATATTTGGTTAACATCTCATTGTATTAGATAAGACACAATGTTGTCAGTTATGAACAATGTAAAGAATGTACAATTTTCGTTTTACGTAGGTAATATACGTCTAAGGTCAAACATGACGACGTTGCAACGTTGCACTAGTTACATTTTAAAAATATATCCAACAGTTTTCAAAAGTCCAGCTACGGTAGCAACTTTTGTTCTTTTGACAGCGCTCTCTCTAGATTTCTATGGCCTGTTCTAATGCAATATATATATATATATATATATATATATATATATATATATATATATATATAACTCGAATTTCCATTTGTATGGCATTATATCTACGGGTGAAAGCCTGAATGAAAAAGTACCTCTCACATACCATGTATATTAAGGAAACCTTTTTGAAATATAGAAGGTTATATATCAGGGATTTTGAAATTTAGTTAGATATGAAATGAATGAATTCAGGATAAGAAGTGTCTTTTGATATTAATAAAAAGGAAATGGAAGTATCGCTGCCATAACTATATTGGTAGACGATGCTAAATCAAAACGACCATACAAAACCCACTGTCACGCTTTGTCAGGTGTTGCAGCAATTATTGGCGGGATATCAAAAAGCACTATTTACTTCGATATGCTAATAATGAGTTTCATACCATAAGTATAGGAAAGGAAAGGGCGAAATTAAAGTGCCACATGAATGCTACAAAAACTGATCTGGTTCGACTACGTGCGTATGTCAAAATCATAGTTTGAAACAATTCTGTTTCAAAATTATAGAAATATTAAAAAACCAAAAATAGATGCAAACATAAAACAATTATATACCACTGCTGAAGAAAAGCTATAAAATCTCAAGTAAAAAATATATTGTGAAGAAAGTTTCTTGAAAGAATTTGTTAAATAAGCACCTTACAAAATCGAAATCATTACCGTGAGTCAAAAAAACAATAAGTGGGGAGATGGATGCGTATAAAGGAGATAACAGCATTTTTAATAAATCTGACCGGCAAGATCTACTGCTAATAATCAAGAGTATATAGCTACTCAGTCAAAAATAAAGCAAAAACCATTCGAGACTTTGAGTTAGTAACTAGATTAAAGGTAGGCTCATGGATTTATTTATTGATCTAAGAAATCAGTTTCTTGATGCTCCGAATTGTTTTACTGGTAAGAATTTCATTATTGAAGTAAAATTATATGTGCTAAAACAGAGATACAAAAAAAGTAAATCATTACATATGTAACTGTGTGATCGACGTACCATGAGTAGGATACATATTTGTAACAATCAGACGATTTAGTAGCTAAACAGAATTAATGTTGCGATCCCGCAACATAAATTTAGTTTGCTAATAAAAGTCTGAATTATAAAAATATTCATGCTTCGAAAAAAACACGGGTATACTGACTTACAGTGGCTGACCGTGCTAAGTCTACGTTCAAACTTAATTATGATCGAAATGGTTTTTGCAGTAATATGTTTGAACATTAAATAAAAATAAAAAATGTTATTTCAGATATCTTGTTGCATACTAAACTATTACCTGTCTGTCATATTCCGTTTCTTCCACACTAGTGGCTGTAAACCTTTAAATAATAAATTGTGATATATACCAAGTAATACTTCTAGATTTTTTTACTTGTATACAAATTAACATTTTGAATGTTAAACCACGCAATTAAGTTTAAAATCAATTTAATTTCTAATTAAAGAATATGACTAATAAATTTAACACGAATCTTCACAAAAAATACAAGTATTATTTATGAAGCATTGGCCTCAAAAAGTTGAAATGATAATGCAATAACGGTATTAGTGTACCTTCGCATCGTAAGTAGATAACTACAGTAGTAGTACATTAAAGTATATATGGCTAAACACGTTTTTCAACAGAAATAGATATTGATATAACTTTGTACAATAGAAATTGTGTCCCTACAGCACAATCAAACAGAATGTTAAAAAGAAAAAATCAAAATTACTTAATCAACCAATACTTGGTCGAGAACAATATGTATAATCGTAACCTACTCTGTTTTTGAGAACGTCTAACCGCATTATTAGTGTTGAGGCCAAATAAAAACATACAGGGTGGGCGAAATTAGAAGCATGTTCCTGTCAACGGTAGACAAATTTTGACCCCAATTTCTCTGGCTCAAATTTTATTAATAACTTACTGGGCCAGACAAAATTTTGCTATGTTGAACGGTTTGACTGAGAGGGGGCGTTTCTTGAATTTGGTTGATTTTTTAATCACCTATAACTTTTTTTAGTATTCATTTCTGAAAAAACTTTCTTAAAGCAGTTTTTGATATATAAAAGGCTTTGTAGTTTGTATTAATACAGGATGTTTCATACATTTGCTATAACAATTTTTTTTCCATGAAACATCCATTATTTTTTTACATTTTCTCGTATCCCTTAAAAATTTCTTTTCAAAAATTTGTACCACTATATATATAAATTTATCAGTTTACGATACATTGAGCTTTAAAATAATCAAACTAAAAAAATCAAGTAGTCATTATCGCTAATGTCCCGTATCCAGTTACAATAAATAATACAACAATAATCGTTTCATGAACAGATTAAGCAAACACTCATGAAAACGAAACTCCTTTACTTTAACATTTACTCTATCTATTATTTACTATCTCTATAATTGAAAAAATTAATAAATGAAATGAATAAAACGAATAAATAAAACTAAATCAAGAAGATTATCCATTTATTTATAATAAAGAAAGCATAGGGTTTCAGAATTAGAAAAGTTGACTAGACATGATACCTAATCATACCCAACAATATTAACTAACAACATACAGATATATTATCTTATTAGTTAATTAACTATCATATATTAACTAGCAATATTAACAAATGTTAAAATTGGACACCGTTCTAGCTTAGACAAGCGGCAACGTTTTTTTGACAACATTTACTTGTAATTCAATGTGTTTTGTAGTGCTTTCTCTAGAAGTTCTCGTCAGGTTATTGTCTGTTTGTACACCAAACCTTTAGTTCTTCCCCAATGATAAAAATCGACACGTGTCAAATTTGGATACCTAGCTGGCGAAGCTGTGGGTCCTGGGTTCCCTATCTATTCTTCATCATCATTCAATTAATTACTTATAACTCTGGAATTAGAGGGTGACGCACCATCTCGTTGAAGAAATGCCTCAGTTGGACTAAAGGTGATTCGTTTAAAGAGGATCCAACCTGTGTTTGAAGGATATGTATAAACCTCTCAGAATTTAATTTCCCATCATAAATATAAGGACCGTTAAATTTTAAACATTCTCACGCTACTTATATCTATCCAAGTAGAGCCCAAGCTAAACGTTTCGTTTTGAGCAAACTTTTAAAAATACCACAGACAGAATAGCAGTTTTCTTTCATAGTCCGCAACAAGAAGATAATTAATTTTTTCTTTTGAAAATAAATTTTCAGTGCTACAAGAGATTGTAAAAAAATGTTACATAAAGCTTTTTTCTTGCTATAGCAAATTTATGAAACACCCTGTATTAAAACAAACTACACAATCCGTTTATAAATCAAACGTGCTTTAAGGAAGTTTTTTCAGATATCTATTATCTGTAATAATAAAAAAGTTATGGGACAAAAAAATGGGCAAAATTCGAGAAAAGCACTAGAGTCCAAACGGTTTGACGTAACAAAATTTATTGAATTTATTATAAAATTTTCTCTGGCAGGAACATAACTTCCTATAACAAAGCGTCTAATTTTGCCTACCCTATACACGCAACCAACAATGTGCAAACGTAAGGTAGTTTCCACAACATTGCCATCGCACATGTGTCAAACAAATATTGATAGTGCGACCACACCGCCAAGGTTCATGTACCTAATTTTGTTTCTGGAGTCTACATCTACTTTGATATAAGCAATGGGGTTGATATCTTGTTAACAGACAAAAAATTTAAAAAAACAAACAAATCGAGCAACTTCGTCAACAACGTTTACTTCTAATTATTTTCCGTACAGTATATCTGCCGAATAACATCTCCCCATTTTATACCACGTGACTGCGTTGCAGGCGAGAATATAGCTGAACGAATTTTTTAGCTCGATAAAGCCCAATTAGTGATATGTGGCGTAAATTGACACTTCAGTGTAATTTATATAAGATTATGTCCCAACTAAACGTCATTCGAGAAATAATCCTAACATATAAGTAGTACTGCGACACTATCCCCTCCACTTTTTTTACGTCACAAGCCCCGTCCACTTTCACTTTTTTGTACGTCCTCGAAAAGAAACCATTAAAAATAAGGGTTGAAAATGCGGTTTTCAACCCTTATTTTTAATGGTTTCTTTTCGAGGGTCATCCCTAATTAAGGCCTTTTTGTTTTTTAATCGCTTACGTGAGCGACCGTATTTTTTACCCTTATTTTTGTAATGATTCTTTGGGTTATTTTTCAACCCTAATTATTATTGGTGGTATTAAAGACCTTTTGGCAGCTAGGCCTTTTTTGTAGTAGCAAACGTGAGGGGTGTATTTAGGGTTAGGTATTGAACTGGGGCATGGGGCTTATTTAGGGCTAGGGTTATTTTTTATCTTGTAGATCATTTTTCTTGTTTGTTCAGCTCTTTTCGATAATTTAATCTGACCTTTGACCCTGGGAGATACTATAAAAATGTACATGTAGGTTTAAGCTGACTTGTATTTATTATGTTAAGAAAAATGTTATTAAAAAAATATTTCTATTAATACACAGCGTGTTTTAGTCATATACGAAATTACAACAGCTGCTTTTTCTACCTTGAGAAAAAATACTACGCTCTACATTATATACTTAAAGCGTGTAACTTGAGCCTGTTTTAGTACTACCATTATTCATATATCCATGAGCTACATAGATTCGTATGAAATGTTTATTGTTATTAATATCTAATAAGATCTGTTTAACTTAAAACATATCGATCATGTTCTAATCATTTGAATTTATCGATGTCTGAGGTAACAAGCAGAAATTAATTAATACGGATCGTAATTCTGATATAGATGACTGCTTTTGATTTTACAATGTAATTGTAATAGGTTTTATTATAAACTATTGTATAATTAGATTAAAATGTTATTTTTCTTTTAATTGCAAGTTATGACCTTCCAGCTATACACGAATTTATAACGACACAGCCCGATTAAGACGACCTTCTACCTATATACTCGAGTTTATAACGACAACACACGATCTACATTAGTTTATGACACTATTGCTTGGTAGAGCATTTTTTATTTACAGTCGTACTTATATAAATTATTAACGCTCCATATTAATGAGGTTATCAACTATTGAAAAAGGTCAACCGTTAACGTATGCGGTGAAGGTTGTTAAAACACGTCAGGTGCTATATCGAAATTTTTATCTAGTGGACTCCTGTAAACGCATCATACAATTAAAAGAAGATAACGCCCTTGATATCAAAAAGATGATTAATATCTTTGATTTTAAAAACTTAATTGAGGATCAGTCCAGACAAAATAGACTTTTTTAATTATGTCCATATAAAATCTGAAATATAAGAATAAAAAGTGTATTTAAAGATTACTACCAAATACCGCTCTGTAATAAAAAATGATGAAAAAAATAAAAGGTCTTAGATTTTAAGTGTATTTTTACATTTTAGTTAATTAAAATTATTTTTCCAATGAAGTTAAACGACTGATCTAGTTTAACAATGAGTGTTTTATACCGTAATGAGTATGTTATAAAAACGCTTATTAAAACGTTATTAAAATTATTACATTTCTTTTAATGCCAATTTTGGCTTCGTATGTACAAATCATGTTATTACCTAACTTTACCTTCAGGTCATTCGGTATTAAAAGATAAACATCATACTTATTTTACCTTGAGAAAATTGTTAGCCTTGAGAAAACAAGTTGGCCTTGAAGTTAGCCTTGAAGTTAGTTAGTCATAAGTTTTGGAGACAACCTTGAAGTTAGCCTCAGGATCTGGGAGAATACTATAAAAGCGTGCGCCAGGGTTTAGTTAATTTAGTTCTTGTTTGAAGAGCATCATATCGCTATGGAATCTTTAACTGTTAACCAAATTTTGAGATTATTCAGTGCTGGTGCGTTAACCGACGAAGGGTTGAAAAACGCGTACAATATCATCACTTTTAAGATGTTGTGCGAAAATGACCCTATCGATTCGATAGATGTTTATAATGATTTTGTGGAAGCTGCACAACGAGCTGGTGGAGTGTAAGTATATGATTGTTTTTTATTTGTAAAATTTTTAATTATCTTTCTTTAAGACCTGCTCAAGTAAATCTGGAGGAGGTGTTTGACGATGAAGAGATGTTGGAAGCTTCCGCAGCAGGGCATTTGATAACGGTATGTCTTTTTAAATTTCTATTGTTTCGTTTACTGAGTGAGTACATTACAACAAAACCAAACGGACTCAGGCTCCCAGCAGCAGGCCGGACCATCCTCAGGGCTCAATCATATTAATATAATTGGTGAATCAAATAGTAAATTTATTAAAAAATTCAATACAACATGTAAAACGCTACGATTTAACTTCAATGACGAGACGTGCAAGGATAATCCCTTAACATGGCTACAGGTAAAATATACCATTCACTAAAAATTTATCTAATACATATTTTTTACAGAGTGCATTCCAAGAACTGTATTCATACATAGTGAAGGATGCGGCTCCATCAGATCGTGTCGGTATCACGCTAAGGAATCCAAATTTCCCAGACAAGCCAATTGGCATTTCATTTAGAAGAGTGGACGTTGTCGGTGAAAGTGATAATGCAACGCTAGTTTTTTCTCCAGTGACTTGTTAGTTTTAAACGTTGATAGAGTGTCAGTACCTGTAGGCTATGGCGCAAAAACCTGACGGGTTTAAAATTTGCAGACTTTTACAAATCCAAAAAACATGGTATTATTGTTGTACCATCAACAATTAACGATAATAATTGTTTAGCTCGCGCTCTAGTTATAGCTATTGCATTTAAAAATAACGATTCGATGCGCCGTAGTATGGAAATGGGGTGTCCTTTTCTTCAAGAACTCTGCCAAAACAGTGGTGTAGATTTTAATCAGGGTGGCGGTTACGAGCATATTCAGGCATTTCAAAATCATTTAGCTTCATATACCATTGTAGTTTATAACTCGCGCGTAGGTGATTCAGTTTATTTTGAGGGTCCTAGGGAACCGGGTAGAGTAGTTTTAAATTTAATACTAGAAGACGCGCACTATAACGTAATTATCAGTCTCACTTCAGCATTTACTTGCGGCTATTACTGCGAGCAATGTAAAAAGCGTAGTAATAACAAAAGATAGCATATGAAATGCATGTACCAGTGCCCAGCGTGTCATCAAAAACCACCATGCTCCAATGAAAATGCTAAAATTGTCTGGTGTAAAATGTCTTAAAAACCATAAGGACGCTAAACTTTGCGAAAAATTGCGTAGATGTTTAAAGTGTCTTAAAACCCATGAAGTAAAGGGTAAACATAGATGCGGATACAGTCGCTGTCCCACGTGCATATGTTTATCTTTTATGATCTGGAATGTATGCAAGAGAAGGTGTGTGAGGGGACGAATGATAGATTTCTGCATGAGCCCAATCTATGCGTGGCCGCGAATGTTTGTTCCACTTGTATTCAACAAATCGATGATTTGGATGAGCGATGCTAGACGTGTAGCGAGAGAGTGCACATTTTCAGTGAAAATCCTGCTGAATCTCTCTGTCATATGTAGGCTCCGAGAGAGCGCGAAAATTTAAAGTTACATGCATTGCACATAATATGAAGGGGTACGATGGATGTTTTGTGCTCAGGTGCATGCTAGCTAAGAATAATCAATGGAGACCTAAATGGTCTAAAACTAATTTCTATTCAGTGTGACGATATTACATTTATTGACTCTCTTAATTTCATACCGTCACCGCTCTCGGCATTTCCAAAAACTTTCAATTTCCCCGAGTCCAAGGGTTATTTCCCATATCTCTTCAACACATCCGAGAATCAGAATTACGAAGGTCCTCTGCCACCCCTTGAATATTATTGTGCAGGTGAGATGTCTGCGAAAGATCGACAAACACTTTTAGAATGGCACACTGCACAGAATAATTATGTTTTCAAGATGAGTGAGGAGATTGTGAAATATTGTCTGATGGTTGTTAAGATCCTCGTTAAAGGCTGTATTAGTTTCTGGTCCACCTTCACGGCCCAAAATAAAGTTGATGCGTTTGAGCTATTGCTAGTGCATGTAATACAGTGTTTTGTAGACGTTTCCTCAAAGAAAACACTATAGGACTCATTCCAAAAGGCGGTTATCGACGTACCGACAACCAATCAAAAGTAGCAATACAATGGTTACGTTTGGTGGAGCATTACCAGCAAGTGACCATACAGCATGCTGGGCAATCTCGCGAGTTTAGAACACCTGAAGGTGTTAAGGTTGACGGTTATTGCGCAGAGTCAAATATCATTTTTTAATTTCTTGGTTGCTACTGGCATGGGTGCGAGGAATGCTTCCCTAACCAGGCCAACACGGATCCTAAACTGGGTGTAAGTACTTCCATGCTTGCCCGGAACGAAAACACGGCAGCACGGTCTCAATTTATACGCGAGTGCGGGTATAATCTAGTTGAAATGCGTGAATGCGATTTTAAAAAACAAATACTTGTTAATGATGAGTTACGGGCATTCATACAGAATTTAGGTAATCAAGATGACGAACCCTTAAACCCACGTAATGCGTTTTACGGAGGTCGCACTATTGCTAGCAAACTTTATCATAAATGTGACGTGTGCTCATTATACCCCTATGTAAATAAATATTGTAAGTATCCTATAGGTCATCCGAAAATTCATGTAGGTTTAGATTGTAAGAACATTTCATTGGACACGGTGGAGGGTTTAGTTAAATGTCGAGTACTGCCGCCCTCTAATCTCTACCACCCTGTTTTACCCTAAAAATGCATGGCAAGCTGATGTTTGTGTTGTGTAGGACGTGCGGTGTCGAATTAAATCAAGGTGATTGTAGACATAATGAGACCGAGCGCAGTTTCGTTGAAACGTTTGTAGCTGACGAGCTGCGTAAGGCTATCTCTAAAAACTATATAGTCCTGGATGTTTTTGAAGTTTGGGAGTATGAGGTAACCACGTGTGACAAGGCGACGAAACAGGGTGGGATATTTAGCGGGTACATCGATAATTTCCTGAAACTTAAGCAGGAATGTTCAGGGTGGCCTAGCCATTGCATGTCAGAAGCCACGAAATTGAGTTACGTAACGGAGTATTACGAGAAGGAAGGGATTCAATTAGACGCGAATAATATTAAGAAGAATCCCAGTTTAAGGTACTTGGCTAAACTAATGCCGATTTCTTTTTGGGGTAGGTTTGGCCAGCGCGAAAATTTAACCCAGTGCAGTATTGTATCTGAGCCAAAGGGCTTTTTCAAATTGTTTACCGATCCATTGCTTCAGGTACAATCCATAATACCTATTAATGATAATGTTGTAATGGTAAATTGGGATAGACCTGACGGTGAAGGTGAATAACAAAACTATTAATGTGTCCTAGCCGCTACACGACTTTCATGCACGTTTAGAGTTATATAGTTACTTGGAAAACTAGACTGCCGTGTTCTGTATTATGATACTGACAGTGTCATATTTCTGACTAAACCCGGCGACTGGAATCCTGCTTGCGGTGATTTCCTGGGCCAAATGACCGACGAGCTGGAGGCGTACGGTGAAGGAAGTTATATAGCCGAATTTGTTAGTGCCGGACCGAAAAACTATAGTTATAATGTGTTTTCAACCAGTGAACAGACAATTAAACCAGTGTGTAAAGTGAAGGGTATTACCTTAAACTATAATATAAACTTTGAAGCGATGAGATATGGTGCTTAGTAATAGTAAAGACTCTCTTTTGTATATAATGATGGAAAAATATTTAGAGACAGATGCTGCAATGTGTTAAGTAGACCTGAATCTAAACAATATAGAATAAGTTATTCTAAACGACGTAGAATAGAAAACTTTGATACTTTTCCATTTGGATATAAGGAATAAATAGTAAAACAGATAAACAGAAAGAATTATTTTATTTATAAACCCCAACTCCTTGAGGGCGAGTTCCAGATCCTGGCCTTGATTCGTTTCCGTGTTTGTGTGTTTGCGTGTTTTCATTTTCGTGTTTCCATTTTGTGTGTTTGCGTGTTTTCGTTTTGTGTGTTTTCGTGTTGTTTTGCGTGTCTTTGTATTTGCATGTTTTGGGTTTTCGTTTGGTGTGTTTGCATGTTTTCGTTTTCGTTTCGTGTGTTAGCAGATTTTCGTATTTGCGTGTTTTCGTTTTTGTGCATGTTTTGGTGTTTGCGTGTTTGTATGTTTAGTGTTTTTGCGTTTGCGGGTTTGAGCTTGTGTCCGTATTGTGATTGTGTTAAGCGAGATAAGCGAAAGAAACAAGAGAAGTGCGATAAACGAGGGAGAGAGAGACGAGAGAGGCCCGAGAGAGACGAGAGAGACGCGAGAGAGAGAGCGAGAGAGAGAGAGCGAGAGAGAGAGCGAGAGAGAGCGAGAGAGAGAGAGAAATAAAGGAGAGAATGGAAAAGGAGGAAGCAATAAAAACGAGAGAGAGAAAAGACGTGCACGTCAACTTCTATTACAGAAAAATATTCGTGCAAAGGTTAATCGCAGTGTACCAGTCTCGAGTAAATTTCTCACTGTAGATTTACGCATGGTTTCTGCAGCAAACTTTAATATTTGCCTTAGGGTAGCTTAAAATTTCAAACAAGGCAATTTCTTTACAGCGGGTATCTTATTAGCTTTAATACAAAACAAAAGCCATTGGAAGTCAAACGTAGCTTGTTTTATTTGTTCTAGATATTTATCCATTCAGCCGCAAGGTGTTTGTCTATCATCCCAAAACAGCCCTCGCTGATAAAAGACCTTCTTGATGGAGGTATTTCTGATAAGACAGATAGACCTTGTGTATAAAATTTAGCTTAAATCTGAAATAAATAGCATGGGTGATAATTAAACCAAAATATATTTTAAATATTTTTCGAAATATCACTTGTACGTGAATTGTATATGGAATTTTTTGTTTTACGAAATAGTACATTTTACTTTTTGTAAATAAGGTATTTAATTACCCCTTAAAAGAAATCAGCAGGATGGAAATTAAAGAAAATGTGATAACTTAAATTTATATTGGTTATGCAGCTTTTACTAAAATCGAAAAAATACAGCGGTATATTCTAGCCGTCTGTTCAAAACAGTCCTTAATAAAATATTAAAATCTATTGGCCATCTACCTGTTAACAAATTATATCTTAATTAGTTAATACTTGTTTTTGAATGTAATATATAAATGTAATATAAACGTGCTCAATAAAAATATTTTCGATATAGCACCTGTACGTGACAAGGACTACTTTAAACAACCTTGCAATTAGGAACACAATTTTAACAGTTGACCTTTCAATAGCTGATAGCCCCATTAAAATGAAGCGTTAATAATTTATATAAGTACCACTGTAAATAAAAAATGCTCTACCAAGCAATAGTGTTATAAACTAATGTAGATCGTGCGTTGTCGTTATAAACTCGAGTATATAGGTAGAAGGTCGTCTTAATCGGGCTGTGTCGTTATAAATTCGTGTATAGGTAGACGGTCGTCTTAATCGAGCGATGCCGTTATAAATTCGTGTATAGCTAGAAGGTCATAGCTTGCAATTAAAAGAACAAGTATAATAACATTTTAATCTAATTATACAATAGTTTATAATAAAACCTATTACAATTACATTGTAAAACCAAAAGCAGTCAACTATATCAGAATTACGATCCGTATTAATTAATTTCTGATTGTTACCTCAGACATAGATAAATTCAAATAATAATGGTAGTACTAAAACAGGCTCAAGTTACACGCTTTAAGTTTTATAATGTAGAGCGTAGTATTTTTTCTCAAGGTAGAAAATGCAGCTGTGTATTAATAGAAATATTATTTTAATAACATTTTTCTTAACATAATAAATACACGTCAGCTTAAACCTACATGTACATTTTTTATAGTATCTCCCAGGGTCAAAGGTCAAATTAAATCATTGAAAAGAGCTGAGCAAACAAGAAAAATGATCTACAAGATAAAAATAACCCTAGCCCTAAATACAGCCCCGTGCCCCAGCTCAACCTCTAAATACAACCCTCACGTTAGCTACAACAAAAAAGGCCTAGCTGCCAAAATGTCTTTAATACCACCAATAATAATTAGGGTTGAAAAATAACCCAAAGAAATAATTACAAAAATAAGGGTAAAAAATACGGTCTCTCACGTAAGCGATTAAAAAACAAAAAGGCCTTATTTAGGGATGACCCTCGAAAAGAAACCATTAAAAATAAGGGTTGAAAATGCGGTCTCCCTCGTGGACGTACAAAAAAGTGAAAGTGGACGGGGCTTGTGACGTAAAAAAAGTGGAGGGGATAGTGTCGCAGTACTACTCATATATTACTCAGCCTACGATTTTTGACTACGAAATGTGACAAGATGTTTTTTTTAATTTTGCAAAATGACAAATGCTTTCGACTTAATAATTCATAAAAATTCATAATTAGTTATTAAGTCTCAACATTTTTTAAGTAAAATTTTGCAAAGAGCAGCTTGTCACATTTTACCATCAAAAATCATACGTCTTCGGATATATCTATTAAATAATAAACGCAAAGGTCAATATATTTTACACTTACTACTTCGATTGCTAATGATAAGTTATATATTACATATGTGTTATATAATAAATTTGAATTGAATCAAGATTTAAAATTTTATTGAGAAGTTCAATAACTATAAATACATCATATCTAGAATGTCATAAAAATCGCAATCAATACCACAACTTATACGGTCACACGTTTTTTAATTCTTAAATAGTATTTAATGATAAATGTCTGCCCATCTTATTAGAAAAACCTAAAATTAATAGATTATTAACATACGAAATCAATACATAATACGTTTAACATAAATATTGACAAATAAATTAAATAATGCTGCTGTCTGTACTGGCACCTAAATTATTTAATATTATTAATGGAATTTTAATCTTAAAATGACATTATATATTGATATTGATTTATTTTAATTTCAGAATTAATTTGGCAAATAAAGTTTTTGAATTGTAAAACCTGCTTAAACAGGAAAATGTGTTTTTTTGTACTTAGTGTCTCTACATGATAACCCTTTTCCTCAGGATCTTTTTTGTAAGTGAAAATGGATGGAAATTTCTTCAAATATATTTTTTGAGTTTGTCAATTGATAACATAGAATGAACCTAACACATTCAATTTGAAAACATAGAAACAAAAACAGCATTTACGTAGTTTAATGTTAGTACCAAACTTAAATCTAAACACACAACAAATTTGTTACATATACAGTAATGGTTGAATAGCCGGATAAATTATACCGATGACCAGTTTCATAATGAGTAATATAAACGACCTTCTAGCTGACATTCTCGAGAATCTTTTTGCAGTAGCTGGGTTGCAGATTCCGGTCTCTGCTTCTGCATAACGAATAATACGATGCAGGTTTCAATCAACCCAATCTGCTGATAATTAAACTGCCGGCAATTTACCAAACCGCGAGAGTCCTGTATGACGATTACGATTGGCAATAAAAACTCACTGTTAATTTCGTAGAAATTAACACTAAAGCTTAATACAAGCTATTCAATATTTCGATGGCCTAACTGAAATAAATATCCCGTATCGCAAAATTTGATTTTGAAATTATCAGTACACTAAGCTTGATTGCATAAGTTTTATCAAGATGCTTCTTTGGAAGACGATAAAAAATTGAAATGAATACCATGCATCGGTTGCTTTTGGGTACGTTTATGCTATCTATTTGTACCCCGTACTTACCTAAAACAAACTGGAATTGAAAGTAGAATTTTCCGCACTAGTGCGGTAAGTTTTTTGCCGCACGCATTTCTGCACTAATTTTTTAACTCAAATTTAAACATGTAAACAGGTACGTATATTTCTAATACATTTACATCTTAGCGACAAAACACTCTTACTTATTATTAACATGAATCGCACATCCTGAACAACTGCTAATATATTACCCGGAAGTAACGACTTCTTTGATAATTCAGCTTTGTTCTAGACGGAATCATCTACGGAGGTTCTCTGCAACCATTGACGATTTCCAGCCCTCATCCCATTTTAAAATCAAAAGGTCCCCTTCAGTATCAGCAAGCAGTGTTGCAGAGGATTGTATTTATCCCCACAGGCTGTTTAGCATATTTACCCCTCTAAAGTTTGATATCCGCGTCATTAGGATGAAGAGTTCTAAACTTTTTATAGATCTGTACTCAATTTTCTCTTCCTTCTGTTACTGTAAATATTCTTGGAACATACGACTTAGAGTCAGGAATCGTTACTAGTAACAGATCATCTTTATCCTGAATATGGTCCACAGTAAGTTCTTCCAGACGGCAGGCAACGGCCACTCCTTATATTTAAACTACCTGGATAATTTATTGCGAAATAAAGTATGTACTTGCAGACATCAAACTTAACACTTACTTTGGCCGTTAAGAATGTTTCTTCAGGTGCTTCCTCCAAGAATGTAGTGATCCTGTCTTTTGTGAAAATTAGTGACTCTTTCGCTTTGTGACCCCCTGATTTTCGCTGTAAAAACGACTGCAGTTTCGCAAACTTCATTATTATTATATTAACAATGTCCAACATGCTTTTAAGCATACTATACACTGACCACAACCTAGACGGCTTTAGGTTTTTTATTTGTCCCAAAAAATAAACAAGGAATAATTTTCTGTGTACTGCCTAACTTTCTTCGATTCGCACCATGCAAGGAAAATGTTTAATTCCTTGATATATCACTCCCTTGACTTCTCAGGCAATAAATGGGAAGAAACTGGCCCTGCATTGCTGCAACTTCCGGCGGGATGCACGCATATTCCTCGTTCTTATTTTCTTCAACGTCCATCATTTGTTTGTACAAGTGAAATTCTTGAAATTTTCAGAAAATGTAAAATTGCGTTTGACGTTATTTTTATTTAGAAAAAATAATGTTTTGTAATCGTTACTTTTAATACATAAAGAAAACAGTGGTATATAACTAAATATATAAACTGTTTTGTTTATGTATTTAATTTGACATTTGTCATCAAATATTTCAAAATTTAATTTTTTTCTAATTTTATGTAAACGATTACAACAAATTTTATTCGTAACACGTGCGCTGCCACATTTTTGGTGCTCGGCCTTATATCTTATCCCTCGGCTACGCCTAGGAAAAAAGAACGACCTCGTACCAAGAAATGTGTAAAGAGCGCACTAGTTACGAAAATAACTATTGTAGTTAGAGCAACAACGCATTTGATCTTTACAAAATATTATATCATATATTGAATAATGTCAGTTTGACGTTAACACAATTTCATAATTTACTTTATACGCGTTTTGTCTTGTATACGCACATATTACAATATACTATTAACTGACCACATTTATGTACACTGTGTCCCTTTTTGTTTGAAATTGTAGGGTATCTCGTTTGCGAGCAAAGATAGAAAGATGCAGTTTAAGCGACCCTGTTCTACTTTTTCGTGAAACGAAAGATACCATAAACAGAATTGTTATAATCCTATTAGTATTTGAGATACAGGGCGAAATTCAAAATGTGCACATTTTAAGCACTCTTCATAACTGCTTTGCCTTGCAATTTATCGAAAGAGAAAATATAAAATAGTGAAAGATGGGTTTTATACAGAATTTTCCGTAGAATTTAATGGCGTGCATAGTTTTCCCCACAAAAAGTCAGTTTCTTCGCAATAAACCAAAGTTTTTTTTTAGTTGAACACCCTGTATATTTTTTTATTATATAATAGAGCTTACTTTCAGCTTTCAAAAAGTATATATTGTGTGGATTTTGTTTTGCATTATTAACCTATTAAAAATTAATTATTAATAATACGTTAATTTAACATTTTGATGATATAGTTGGCCATGAAATGTAAATACGCGATTATAATAAATAAAGGACTTTACGTAGAAATGCAAAAATAATAACAAAAAATTATACAAATAAGGTACAATAGTTTTTGAAACATATTCAAATTGGTAAATTTTTTTTAATTCGGTAAAATGCATCTTACAGCTTCAGAAAAAAGTATTAACGACAATAAAACTTATAAAGAATACTTTATATCTAAATTTGTAAGTAGGTTGGGCCTAGTCTGATTTAAACGTAATTTACCTCTCAAATCTGATTAAATGATTTTTGAGCAGCAATCGTATTGTTTGTTTAATGTGCAAAATATGGGAGAAAATCAAAATTTTGAAAACTTTGAAACATATGATATGCTGAAATACTTTTTTGGGTTTTTTAATGGTGTATTTTAAATTATACAATCTAAAGGTTTCGATAAGACTTGGTCAGTAGTAATATCTGTTAAAATTGTTAAAGATGTTGTAAACAATTTTGTTAAAGTTGAAAAATTGTTTACAACATCTTTAACAATTTTAACAGATATTACTACTGAAGAAGATAACTGTAAGTGTTATCGAAAGGTTTAGATTGTATAATTTAAAATACACCATTAAAAAAACCAAAAAAGATAAGTACCTATTTTATTATGTGTGATAATGGTGAAAGTTTACATTTTCATATATGATATGCTGATTTGCTTTGGTCAGAGTAATGAAAACGCCTACGCTGCAATAAATTTGTATTTTAACAGGTAAATGTAGTTTCCTTGGTATTAATTTTGATAATTAAGTAACTTTACATCTATGTAGGTTTCCAAACCGGAGACAACCTAGTAAAATCACGTTTTATAGATTAAAAAGAAATTTAATTAATTATGGATCATTTTCTAAACCCAGGTCAAAAAAATATAATAAAGAAAATCGATAGAATGACGAGGTTACCGTTTTAGACAGTGTGGAGGGTGATCCTTGCGGAACTATAGAGAGTAGTATTGAAGTTTCGAAAACAAGAATCCAAAGAATACTTCGCCACCATAAATATAAACCATATAAATTTAGGCTTGTTGAAGATCTACATCCTGGCGACGCTGAACGTAGTGACATTGGAAGGGCGTGGATAGGCTTGAAAGATACGTTTGCCAATTGTGCTGCAAAGCTATATAGAATGGCTGTGGATACGTAGAAAAAAGCGAGTGGTGGAGTGAATCTGTACATGGAAATGATTACTAAAAAACATTAGACTGAGAGAAAACTATTACACAATGTACAGATTGAGAAAGAAAGAACCAAAAGAGGTAGTGTGGATTAGTAAAGAAGAATTGGGCGACAGAAGGTGAGAAAATGCATATAAATTTTGAAGGATATAAGAAAATTTTCTGAAGTGGGGAATAAATGCAAAATGTGGGTCAAAACAGAACGTACTATTGTATGTTCGAGGTAATATCGGATAAGTACGGATTGAAACGTTGTACGGAAGTGAAAGTGAGCTGAGTAAAGAGTCAAACAACAACAATGTGGCAGAGGTTAGGAGTCAAACTTAGGTTGACATTTCGTTGAACAAGAAAGTTGAATAATAGTAAATCTGGAAGTGTGGATGGAATTGCTGGTGAAATGCTGAAATATGAGCTGTCTTACTTGCAAGAAAAAATTGTATGAATTATTTAATGCATGTACTAAGCGTGGAAAAGTATCGATCGATTGGAAAAGTGCGATTATTGTTCAATAACAGTGAGAACTGTACAAACTGAAATGGTATTTTGTCAATTTAAGTAAAAAGTCATAAACATAGGTTGATTCAATAGTTACAGATACAAGCGTTTAAAGTTTATAAATGATCAATATTTTTCAAAGTAATATTATTAGTCAACTGAAAACAAAACCGAAACAATCTGTCATTTATTCGTTTGTGTTCTAATAATGACAAAGTGGATTGTAGTAAATTAAGTGTAATTTAAATTTAAAATGCCTTTTCAATTTTCTAACGAAGAGTATGCTGACATCATTTACATTTATGGATTATGTGATGGAAATGCGAGAGCTGTTAGAATGTGTATGATAGGGATACAAAAGCCCATCATGTAATGTTTGCCATACTGACATAAGGGGACTCGTTCGAGAAGAAATTCTTCTAACATTCAACCCTGACTGATCAACCATCTGTAGAATGTTTTCTTGCTCATTCACATTTAACTCCACAGGACGATCAGATCTTATTGAAACTGATGAAATGAACCATGAGTTTGAACGTGTTGAAACACAGAAGAAAAGGTTTGGTGATTTGGAATCCTCCTGTTGGGAAATCTTCGTTCATATTCTAACTGCAGCTCTCGCATTTCCATCACAAAATCCATAAATGTAAATGATGTCAGCATACTCTTCGTTAGAAAATTGAAAAAGCATTTTAAATTTAAATTACACTTAATTTACTACAATCCACTTTGTCATTATTAGAACACAAACGAATAAATGACAGATTGTTTCGGTTTGTTTTTCCAGTTGACTAATAATAATTACTTTTGAAAAATATGTGATCATTTATAAACTTTAAACGCTTGTATCTGGGTAACTATTGCGAATCAGACCTATGTTTATGGGACTTTTTTACTTAAATTGACCCAAGGAAAATACCATTTCAGTTTGTACAGTTCCTCACCGGACACTGTATAAGTAAGGGAAGAAGTAAGGTGATTCTCAGAACTACAGAGGAGTACGTTTTTTCAGTCTACTATATGAGAGTAGCCGAGTTTTCTCTGTATGGTATTTAGGTAATTTTATAAACACTTATGTTGTGCACGTTATGATTATTTGATGCTACGTGCTACCAAGCTGTGCACAACATCTTTAGAATATCCATGATTTATGCAGCTGCATTCAGGATCGCTTTAATCGGTTATACGAAACCACTACGAAAATGACGTACTGGACGTTGCTGACACGGTTCCTAAAGTCCCAACTATACCCAAGAATGTAAAAATGATGCACTCTAGCCCACTACTACAAAGGTGGATAAGTAAGAACAGCATTAGTACTAAGTCGAAAAAATATGATTGGCTACAATTTCAACCATAATGGGACACAGTGTACATTGATATTGATTTAAGCTATATGTAATAACATTCAGTTTAATACCTTATATATTACCTGGCGTTAAGTTGTAACAATATATTTTGAAATTTTGTGAATTAAAAACGTACTTTTATTGTACTCTCTTGTAGAATATACGCAAAGATTGACGTATTTAGGCTATACTTAGTAGTACTCAATGTCAAAGTTGTGACGTCCTCAAACGTGGTCTTTAACTATTGCGTTACCCTACAAATTGGAGAGTAATCTTCATTCACGGAAAAACAGTATTATTTCAGAAATCTGTACATCCCCATTTTACCTCAATATTCGGATAATTAATTGAATACTTTATTAGAGTTCTATTAATAATTTTTCTTCGCAAATAATATTTACACTGAATTAAAAGACTAAACAAACCTTTATAATTAGAAATAGAGACAAAAGTTACTTTTTCTCAAGTGTTCTAGAAAAACTGATGAAAGAAACGTCATATTCAACATCAATAGATGAGGTGTTTGAGTTGCCAAAAACCTATTTCGAATATATTTTTATCAATTTTGATTTATAGGAATAACAAAAAAAAAAAGAAAATAATACATTCGTTTACTGCAAGATACGTATAAAAGAACGTTTCTGTTTTTAAATTATTACTATTCTCTCTAATCTGCTATAAAATTATTAGAGTTGTTAACGAGATTATTAATATTAACCTCTATTTAGGTTTTCTGTCACATTTATTTGTTACCTCTTTGCTTTTGAATGTTAAAACAAACATTACTTACGGTCAGAAGTTGCGAAATCTTTATTTATGTAACCACTTAGGAAAAGCTTCATTTAGTGCAACGAGCAAAACACGTGTAGCGCGAACCCACAATATATTGCGAGTCATAAAAAACGAAATATTCTAACCTATTTTGTTTTATCTAATTTTAATAAACATAGCCATATTGTTATTTTAAAATTATACAGCAACCTATTGGAGAATTATTTTACAAAAATCAAGCATCAACTTTCCAGAAGCTTTTACTATGTGTCTGTCAGTCCCGAGGTCTCAATCCTCGGGCGGATGGAATTCACAGTAAGTTTGAGGTATATTTTTCTGTAACAAATACACTCACAACGTATTGTATTGTAAGTCAAAGATGATGTAAAACAGGTGATAGAAAATGAATTATCCAATTCCTGAAAGACGTAACGAAAATTATGGTAACGCTTACAAACAGGTTGCAGAATGGAAGCTGACCGCAGAAAATTTTTGATAACAAAAAAGATCATATTTATTCCTTTTGTAATATGTAAATATCTGATGTGAAACACCACACGACCTTCCAACCTACAAAATGGAAATTAAAAGAAATGAAATAATTTTAATAACATTTTTTAAATAATTTTGCAACCTCTTATATAAGAAGGTCGTTAGGAAAATAGGCAACATTGTAAACGCAAAACAGATGTTTAAAACGTCATGACAGACAGAGGTTAATAGACATCTAGATGCTAACTTAAATTAAAAGAAATGACATAATTTTAATTTAAATTTTTACGATAACTATGCAATCTCTTTTTATACGTTCATAACGAAAACGGGCAACATTTAAGAACAGAAACAATAGTTTTATGCCAGAATGACGTTTAAAACTTCATGTCGGATAGAGATTCATAGACATAAATTCCGAAGCCCGCTTCTATAAAAATATCGATAATACAGCTTCAGCATTTTCACTAATATTTGTTTAATTTTTACATTGATTTCGCTTTAGATTAAAAAACTTTATAAAGAAAATTTATGTAAAATTAAATTTTCTTTAAAAATACGTCTACATTTTTCTTATAAAATTAATCGTTATTCAGATAATGAAAATTTGAACACTTAAATTCTATTTTTTGCAGCTAAATTACGCGTCATACCAAAAATTGCATAGCACTTCCTCACCGCCGCTGGATTTCTAAGCCAAATGAAAACAAGCTTAAACACAAAATTTTAAATACGTAGCTGTTTTCATTCTGGTGTTATCATTCAAATACATACACACAGACACGCACACAAACAGACATGACGGCGGATCTTGGCGAAACATGATTAAAAGTTGTAAAATGATCTAATACGTCGATTTAGCGATAGTGAAAAAAACCAATTGCATAACCTTTACACCTACATATGTATATGTAATGTTAGTCAGGCTGCTTTGGTATGTGTGAATCCTTGCGATATTGCAGGCTCACATTCCATTAATATAAGTAATTTGATTGTAATCTCATTATATTTAGAATTTACATCAGTTCTACATACATAAAGACAAAATTTGCATCGATTGGGGATTGAACCTTGATGGCGCAGTTTATTAGTGCGGTACTCTAAAAGTACAGGTCGTAGGCTCAAATCCTACTGGGGTAAACTTTTATTTATGTATTTAATAAAATTAATAATATATTTTAATTATATATGTATATGTAGGTTGGAATGTAAAATTTAGGTTTTAATGAATAAATAGACAATGAAATATGTGAGTCCACTTTACGTTATATTATTTTATTTTATTTTGCCACCATAATGTTCTATACGCCCCAAATGCGGGCGTAATGTGGTCTTCATAGCACGGAAATGTCATTGTTGCTAAGCATGATTGACAGCAAACACATGACATGATATGTCACGTAAGTTGAAAGAATTATTGAAACAACAACCTTACTATACAACCTTTATTAATAAAAATAATAGTAATGAAACTTATTCTTTATAAAATTGAAAATACAGTTGGATGGATTTTAAATTGTAACTCCAGATGAGCCAACACCAAAGCTGACAGTTCCTTCACCGTTTTGTGGTATACTTATAGCTGCTGTATCAGTAATGTTCTGAGCATTTTAATTTTATTTTGCAGAGAATTCTCCACATATGATTCGGCTACTTTATCCCATCGCCATCCACCAAGTTGCTTCAGTGCCCTTGTATCACCGCCGCTTTCTGCAAAGATCGTCGCCGCACTCCTGCGAAAGCAGTGCCCTGTGTACTTATGGGCATCCGGCAGATTGAGGAACTCTGCTATTATCCTCGGCATTTTGCCTAAGGTGTTTTTCTCAACAGTCTGAGCACTACATTTGCTATTATGATACGACAAAAACAAGCTGTCAATTTTAGTATGTTCCAGTCGTAATGCTGCATATTTTTGGGTACAAAGAGACGTCATCAACCAATCCATCGCTTGGTACAATTGTAAATTGCCTGGAAGTATAAGTTTTGGTTTTTGATCTTCACTAATAGCACTGATCCCTCAGTTGTTACGTCCTGTACAGCCAAATCGTGCAGTTCTTCGCGACGACATGCTCCAAAAATACCAAAGGCTGTGACAACCTATAAAACACAATAATTTTTATAATGAGAATTGGAAAAAAACTAAAATCGTTATACCTTAACTAACAAGTACGTATGATCAGGCGCCTTCAACATGAATTCTTCAATTTGATGCCGTTGCAATACATAGGACTTTTAGTTTGATCACCTACAGAATTATTCTTCATGAATTCTGTGAGCATGGAAAAACGAGATATATCAACATCTTCCTTCAACTTGAACATCTTTTCAATTTAGAATATAAACACCACAGTGACGACGGCTTATAGATCTTTGACTGCAAAATAGATATTTATTGAATAGAGGTAATTGACTAATGTATATATACAACCCTTACCATTTGAGACAAGTATGCTATCACAACTTTTCATCACATTTTGTGGACACATTTTTTGTGCTCCCACGCGCAAAACTTTTCGTACTCTTTTATGTATAAATATTTCGATTTACTTGAATTATTTTTGCCTGGCCTCAAATTCATCTAAAATTTCTTGTGAATAAGTTTTTGCGTTTTCCTTCCATTTTAGAATGCAAATTATTTACAAACAAACAGTACCTTAGCAACAATTTAGCAATATCACAGTATCTTATTAACAACAAATTAGCCTACTGTCGACTTTATTTCACTGCATTTGCATTAAAAACTTGCCGAAAATACTGAATCTTTTTAAAATTTTGTTCCAGTTTCATGGTGCAAAATAAAATAAAACATTAGATTACCACGGCAATTTAGATTATGGCTCAGAATATAAAGCTCGCTTCGCGTCGGGCTTTAACATTCTCGAGCCATAATCCTCCGATTATGCCCTTAATACATAAATATACATTATATATAAAATGGATGTTTGTCCCGTATGCATCCTATGCCTATGCGTCCAATTGTGATGGAACTTGGGTAAGCTGATGCTCGTACGTCTGTTAAGAGTGATCGGTAAACTGGGGAAAAAGAGCGCCAATTTTAATAATACATAGTAAATAAGAGCTTTTGAGTACGTGGAGTGTTTTTGTATTATCTATTTTTTTATTCATTAAGAGGAGTAGCAAGGCGCGACGATGGCTAGTTTAACCCTTATGCATATTGTCGCATATTTAGGCAACGTACAGTAAATCATAGCATTCGGACTAATGCCAGGGCAAAATCGCACTGTTGCATAGCGTAATCGTTCGTATACATACCGGATTAAAATAAGCTACCAACATTTGCCCGTAGATGCCGCTTGTTGGCAAGTTTTAGATATAATTAGCCAATCGCAGGTGCAGAGTGCATACGGTACTTATTGTTAGATTTCAACAAGTGGCTTTTTTGTGTATGCAGAATGTAAATTGGTGTAAATTGTTACTGTGTACTAAATAATTCGGATAGACAATAGTTGTAGACGTCTGAGTGAGTGAATTTACATGTTGGTATTGTATTAAGATGAAGGAAGAATATGTATGTATATGTTTTCTTCTATAAATGTCAACATTGCGCAATAATACAAATTGAATGCGTGTTAAAGGGTAAATGGTGTTGGAATTCTTAAATTGAGGGAAAGAAAATTCTCCACCTGAGAAATTTTCATACAAAGTTGAGTCAAGTTCTGATATTATACGGAGTGAATTTGAGTACAAATAATGGTTTTTTCGAAGAATTGTGAATATATTTGTAAAGATATTCAAGATGGCTATTTTGTTCTTGTATCATTTACGTTAGTTCCTTTTCAGGAAATCCACTCGGCCAGAGACGCATTGCATTCTCGTTTGTGATAAGTTGATTGTAGTTTTAATGAAATTGTTGTGACCTTTGGTCAATAGTCGACCGAAGGTATTTAAGCGAGAGCCTATTAAGGCATAAGGAGTCACTTGACAAAAGAGCTCAAGTAAAGGAAATCACGCATAAAGTTTTAAGAGAGCTTCAAACGGTCAGTGCAGATTTAGTGCTGCAGTACATATATGTTGACTGCAAAACCAATATTGTGGAAGACGTATTTAAAGCTTTACGAATAGATTAATTTTGAATTGAAAGGAGGTAGTAGTGTTTTCATTCAAGAATTTGAGAGTGTTAAGGTAGTTTTAAAAGTAAAACAGCAAATATTAGGTTAAAAGTGTTCAGTAATGAATGCGATTTACCAAAGAAATCTAAAGTAACCTTTTCAGTAACAAAATTAAAATTATGTCGATTAAGCTAGATAGTAGTAGACATTATTGTCCCTGATTGTAGTACATGTGCAATCGTTAATAATCTATTGTATAATAGCGACTAAGAATTTTAATATTCAAGTGGAATTAAATATTTCTTGTAAAACATTTATTTAGAAAGGCAAGCATTAAATCAGATCGGCCAGGTGTTATATGCGTGTTAAACGCGAGTGAACAACAGACAGTGACGTTCACGGGTGATACAACGGCCCAATTACTTAGATTTAGGGCTGATTTCTGTTTTCTTTGTGACAAGTGTGGTATGTATTAAAGCATTACTTGAAGCAAATTACCTTCCTATGGACATCACGTTAACCGGATAAAGGATTAGCTAACGTAATTGTAAGGAATAGTTTTAGATCTTTAAAGGATAGAAGTGTGATTATCTTTAGAGTCGTTATTGTTTATTTAGTTAAATTCCATACGAGTAATAAGGATAATCAGACTTTATGTGCTTGGGTGTATTGAGAATATAAGGTTTGGGGATGTTAATTCATAAGATTTGTGGTGCTTCTCAAAGCAATGTTTATATATATATATATATATATATATATATATATATATCAATATATATCCATCAACTCATTTACTTTTTTTATTTGTTTAAGTTGTGATAACATTTTAATTCCAACTTGTGTGCAATTACATAAGTATGCCTTTTAAGAATTAATTAATCTTTGAGTATTTTGGGTGTAATAGTTGATCGAAATTGCTCATTGAGCCAGATCGTTTACTAAATTTAATTGTTTTGAATTCTTTTACAGTCAATAAAATACGAACACTGGTAACAGGATATTTTATTAAGTAAAAATTCCAGATTTGAAATATTACAGGCGAATCTTTAAATGTGATTTTAAAGAGAAAGTATTCAAAACATTTGTATATGATTTATAACGACAGACGATTCGTTACGTTTTAAATTTTCAGAAACGAACTAATGTATTAATTAAAATTATTATTAATTTTATTAAATACATAAATAAAAGTTTACCTCGAGTAGGATTTAAACCTACGACCTGTACTAATGTAGTGATTTAAAAGTTTGTAAACCGGCTTTTTATTTGATTTTTCTAAATTGGGTAATATTTATTTCGTTCAGAATTTTATTATAGTTAGAAATATTGATTTATATTAGTATAGGATCCCGATATAAAACGACATTCACCGAGCTGGTTAATGGATGAAAAGTATTTTATTTCAAATTAAATGTCAATAAATATATTGCAAATGGGCTGCCTGAACAATTTCAGTCCAGAATATGATTAATTAAAATTAAAAACATTTTGTTTTTAAATATTTCTGGTTTGGTTAATAGTCCAATTCTATACCTATCGAAAGTTTCAAGCCTATAGAATATACAAACGTAAGGTTGCTATTTTTTCCGTCACAACTCTTAGTTGCCAGGTATAAACAGGTAAGTCGATACTAGTAACTTGCGCTGGTCTTGTTAATGAATAAAATTTAATTTAGAACAAAGATTATTTTATTACGAACACGGTGGTATAGGGTTGCCTACGAAAATCAGTCCTGAATTCCGGTTGTCGAGTTCTAAAAGTAAAATATTGCTGAGTGAATACGCGCGACAGAGAGTCACAGCGAACCATCCCATGCGGTAAAGAGGACACAGCATTGCAGCTGTCTATAGTTGATCCATTGAATGAAAGAGAGTGCGCATGCTATTTGTCCGTGAAAATGAAAAGGATAGCGATAGATATTGCATATTATTTGAGGAGCTGCATTAAAAATATAGAGGCTCATCCACTTCCTCGCAACGTAACTGCTGATGACATCATTCGAGGAGAATGTGACATTCTGACCTATTAAATGATGTTATGCGAAATCTTATTCAAGGCCTAAACATTAATTGATTTGAATTGTCATCAGCAACAGCTGATGACAATTCACAAACTTAGTTAAAATAACGTCAATCTGCAGTGATATTATTTATGCTGTCACTAGTGCATGTAAGCCCGCGAAAAGTTTAACCCTTATTGGCAGTAAAGTCGTTAACCAACCTCGGCAAGTAATCACGATACTCAATAGGTATGCCATACGATTGGATATAATTTGGAAGAACTGGAAACCGAAATGACTTATACGTCGGTCCAAGATAATAAAGTTATACCAAAAGGTATCACTGCATCAAATGGACACACACTACGTAGCGTTTGACAATTTCGACCGCTTCATTGACACCACTTCTGGAAAGGACACTATGCATGACACAGTTGAATTATTTATCAATTTAGTGAAGAAGCTGATAATTTTGATGATGTTGAAGCTACAACTTCATCAGCGCTTCAAGTTAATGACAACGAAAATAGAGAAGGACCTACCGTAAGAGAAGACGTTTCAATGAAATATCACGAGAAATTCGGTCATATTATTCTAAACCAAAGACGAGTATGCAGCTGATTACTGTAGATTCGTTTTCTAATACAATGGACTTATGCGAAGGTGCTAAAGAAATGGCAACAGATAAGGATTTAATATGGATAATGTCATTATCAAGAATAAGTTCTGTTCCTATGTGGTTGGGTTATAACTGCATAATGTTATCTGATCGCAGTGCAATGCAAAATATTGAGTATTTGCCTCCAATAAATTCTTCTCCGACGTCTTATGCCATAGTCAATGAAACATTAAACATGGTTAAAGAAATCGCTGAAAAATGTTAACAGGCATAAATTATTGTAACATATGATTTGCGATAGCAAAAATGGCAATGCAGATCCAGGAAAATAAAAACCGCAATACAATAATATTTTTGTTAATTTGGGAGCGTTCACACAGAGATGGCATTTTTAAAACGATCGGAAAATATATTGATTCTAGTGGATTAGTGGAAATACTGGTGCAAAAAAGTATTAGCCGGTGGCTCTATGAACAGTTTTTAGACAGCAAGCATTTTAATGGTTAAGCGCTTACATCCGCTTACCGCTGCTGCATTGCAAATATTACATTTTGAACAGTATTTATCCACAACTAATATATCTGTTGAGGCGATGGATGAATTGCTGCAAACCCAAATACAGAATGCATCAAATCAGGCTGCGTATGACATCAACGAAAGAATCAAGTTACCAGATTTATTGAGTCGTATTTTGAACGGATATAAAGAATTCTGCAAACAGACTTTGATGGGAGAAAAGGAAAACTGCGCAATTCTACTATCAGTACTGTGAATTAATTAATTTATACCATCGGTTTTTCATAAGTATCCGCACCAGTAACTTAGGACTCAATTTTCAACATGTCTGATTTATTTTTTGCGTTATTTTTTCTATTTAGAATTTCCATTTATTTGCCATGTCGGACTTTATCGAAGGCCTTCTCGAAGTCTACGAATCACACATATTGCATATTTTTTGGGTAAAGAGACGTCATCAACCAATCCATCGCTTGGTACAATTGTAAATTGCCTGGAAGTATAAGTTTTGGTTTTTGATCTTCACTAATAGCACTGATCCCTCAGTTGTTACGTCCTGTACAGCCAAATCGTGCAGTTCTTCGCGACGACATGCTCCAAAAATACCAAAGGCTGTGACAACCTATAAAACACAATAATTTTATAATGAGAATTGGAAAAAACTAAAATCGTTATACCTTAACTAACAAGTACGTATGATCAGGCGCCTTCAACATGAATTCTTCAATTTGATGCCGTTGCAATACATAGGACTTTTAGTTTGATCACCTACAGAATTATTCTTCATGAATTCTGTGAGCATGGAAAACGAGATATATCAACATCTTCCTTCAACTTGAACATCTTTTCAATTTAGAATATAAACACCACAGTGACGACGGCTTATAGATCTTTGACTGCAAAAATAGATATTTATTGAATAGAGGTAATTGACTAATGTATATATACAACCCTTACCATTTGAGACAAGTATGCTATCACAACTTTTTCATCACATTTTGTGGACACATTTTTGTGCTCCCACGCGCAAAACTTTTCGTACTCTTTTATGTATAAATATTTCGATTTACTTGAATTATTTTTGCCTGGGCGGCCTCAAATTCATCTAAAATTTCTTGTGAATAAGTTTTTGCGTTTTCTCCTTCCATTTTAGAATGCAAATTATTTACAAACAAACAGTACCTTAGCAACAATTTAGCAATATCACAGTATCTTATTAACAACAAATTAGCCTACTGTCGACTTTATTTCACTGCATTTGCATCTAAAAACTTGCCGAAAATACTGAATCTTTTTAAAATTTTGTTCCAGTTTCATGGTGCAAAATAAAATAAAACATTGATTACCACGGGCATAATTAGATTATGGCTCAGAATAAAGCCCTGCTTCGCGTCGGGCTTTTAACATTCTCGAGCCATAATCCTCCGATTATGCCCTTAATACATAAATATACATTATATATAAAATGGATGTTTGTCCCGTATGCATCCCTATGCCTATGCGTCCAATTGTGATGGAACTTGGGTAAGCTGATGCTCGTACGTCTGTTAAGAGTGATCGGTAAACTGAAAAAGAGCGCCAATTTAATAATACATAGTAAATAAGAGCTTTTGAGTACGTGGAGTGTTTTTGTATTATCTATTTTTTATTCATTAAGAGGAGTAGCAAGGCGCGACGGGATGGCTAGTTTAACCCTTAAGTGCATATTGTCGCATATTTAGGCAACGTACAGTAAATCATAGCATTCGGACTAATGCCAGGGCAAAATCGCACTGTTGCATAGCGTAATCGTTCGTATACATACCGGATTAAAATAAGCTACCAACATTTGCCCGTAGATGCCGCTTGTTGGCAAGTTTTAGATATAATTAGCCAATCGCAGGTGCAGAGTGCATACGGTACTTATTGTTAGATTTCAACAAGTGGCTTTTTGTGTGTATGCAGAATGTAAATTGGTGTAAATTGTTACTGTGTACTAAATAATTCGGATAGACAATAGTTGCAGACGTCTGAGTGAGTGAATTTACATGTTGGTATTGTATTAAGATGAAGGAAGGAATATGTATGTATATGTTTTCTTCTATAAATGTCGTAACATTGCGCAATGATACAAATTGAATGCGTGTTAAAGGGTAAATGGTGTTGGAATTCTTTAAATTGTGTGGGAAAGAAAAATTCTCCACCTGAGAAATTTTCCTACAAAGTTGAGTCAAGTTCTGGATATTATACGGAGTGAATTTGAGTACAAATAATGGTTTTTTCGAAGAATTGTGAATATATTTGTAAAGATATTCAAGATGGCTATTTTGTTCTTGTATCGTTTACGTTAGTTCCCTTTTCAGGAAATCCACTCGGCAAGAGACGCATTGCATTCTCGTTTGTGATAAGTTGATTGTGGTTTTGGAACGAAATTGTCGTTGCCTTTGGACAATAGTCGACCGAAGGTATTTAAGCGAGAGCCTATTAAGGCATAAGGGAGTCACTTGACAAAAGAGCTCGAAGTAAAGGGGAATCACGCATAAAGTTTTTAAGAGAGCTTCAAACGGTCAGTGCAGATTTAGTGCTGCAGTACATATATGTTGACTGCAAAAACCAATATTGTGGAAGACGTATTTAAAGATTTACGAATAGATTAATTTTGAATTGAAAGGAGGTAGTAGTGTTTTTCATTCAAGAATTTGGAGAGTGTTAAGGCAGTTTTAAAAGTAAAACAGCAAATATTAGGTTAAAAGTGTTCAGTAATGAAGCGTGCGATTTACCAAAGAAATCTAAAGTAACCTTTTCAGTAACAAAATTAAAAGTATGTCGAATAAGCTAGATAGTAGTTGACATTATTGTCCCTGATTGTAGTACATGTGCAATCGTTAATAGTACGAAATCTATTGTATAATAGCGACCAAGAATTTTAATATTCAAGTGGAATTAAATATTTCTTGTGAAAACATTTATTTAGAAAGGCAAACATTAAATCAGATCGGCCAGGTGTTATATGCGTGTTAAACGCGAGTGAACAACAGACAGTGACGTTCACGGGTGATACAACGGCCCAATTACTTAGATTTAGGGCTGATTTCTGTTTTCTCTTTGTGACAAGTGTGGGTATGTATTAAAGCATTACTTGAAGCAAATTACCTTCCTATGGACATCACGTTAACCGGATAAAGGATTAGCTAACGTAATTGTAAGGAATAGTTTTAGATCTTTAAAGGATAGAAGTGTGATTATCTTTAGAGTCGTTATTGTTTATTTAGTTAAATTCCATACTAGTAATAAGGATAATCAGACTTTATGTGCTTGGGTGTATTGAGAATATAAGGTTTGGGGATGTTAATTCATAAGATTTGTGGTGCTTCTCAAAGAATGTTTATATATATATATATATATATATATATATATATATATATTCAATATATATCCATCAACTCATTTACTTTTTTATTTGTTTAAGTTGTGATAACATTTTTAATTCCAACTTGTGTGCAATTACATAAGGGGTATACCTTTTAAGAATTAATTAATCTTTGAGTATTTTGGGTGTAATAGTTGATCGGAAATTGCTCATTGAGCCAGATCGTTTACTAAATTTAATTGTTTTGAATTCTTTTACAGTCAATAAAATACGGAACACTGGTAACAGGATATTTTTATTAAGTAAAAATTCCAGATTTGAAATATTACAGGCGAATCTTTAAATGTGATTTTAAAGAGAAAGTATTCAAAACATTTGTATATGATTTATAACGACAGACGATTCGTTACGTTTTAAATTTTTCAGAAACTAACTAATGTAGTAATTAAAAATTATTATTAATTTTATTAAATACATAAATAAAAAGTTTACCTCCAGTAGGATTTGAACCTACGACCTGTACTAATGTAGTGATTTAAAAGTTTGTAAACCGGCTTTTTATTTTGATTTTTCTAAATTGGGTAATATTTATTTCGTTCAGAATTTTATTATAGTTCGAAGTATTGATTTATATTAGTATAGGATCCCGATATAAAACGACCTTCACCGAGCTGGTGAATGGATGAAAAGTATTTTATTTCAAATTAAATGTCAATAAATATATTGCAAATGGGCTGCCTGAACAATTTCATTCCAGAATATGATTAATTAAAAATTAAAAAAATTTTGTTTTTTAAATATTTCTCCGGTTTGGTTAATAGTCAATTCTATACCTATCGAAAGTTTCAAGCCTATAGAATATACAAACGTAAGGTTGCCTATTTTTCCCCGTCACAACTCTTAGGTTGCCAGGTATAAACAGGTAAGTCGATACTAGTAACTTGCGCTGGTCTGGTTAATGAATAAAATTTAATTTAGAACAAAGATTATTTTATTACGAACACGGTGGTATAGGGTTGCCTACGAAAATCAGTCCTGAATTCCGGTTGTCGAGTTCTAAAAGTAAAATATTGCTGCGAGTGAATAAGTGCGACAGAGAGGTCACAGCGAACCATCCCATGCGGCAAAAGACGACACAGCATTGCAGCTGCCTATAGTTGATCCATTGAATGAAAGAGAGTGCGCATGCTATTTGTCCGTAAAATGAAAAGGATAGCGATAGATATTGCATATTATTTGAGGAGCTGCATTAAAATAGAGGCTCATCCACTTTGCAACGTAACTGCTGATGACATCATTCGAGGAGAATGTGACATTCCTGACCTATTAAATGATGTTATGCGAAATCTTATTCAAGGCCCTAAAACATTAATGTTGTGAATTGTCATGCAACAGCTGATGACAATTCGGACAAACTGAGGTTAAAATAACGTCAATCTGCAGTGATATTATTTACGCGTCACTAGGGGTGCATGTAAGCCGGCGAAAAGTTTAACCCTTGGATTGGCAGTAAAGGTGTTAACCAATTCTCGGAAAGTAATCACGATACTCAATAGGTATGGCCATACGATTGGATATAATTTGGCGGAAGAACTGGAAACCGAAATGACTTATACGTCGGTCCAAGATAATAAAGTTATACCAAAAGGTATCACTGCATCAAATGGTCACAACACTCACGTAACGTTTGACAATTTCGACCGCTTCATTTACACCACTTCTGGAAAGGACACTATCCATGACACAGTTGGAATTATTTATCAATTCCCTAGTGATGAAGCTGATAATTTTGATGATGTTGAAGCTACAACTTCATCAGCGCTTCAAGTTAATGACAACGAAAATGGAGAAGGACCTACCCGCAAGAGAAGACGTTTCAATGAAATATCACGAGAAATTCGGCCATATTATTCTAAACCAAAGACGAGTATGCAGCTGATTACTGTAGATTCGTTTTCTAATACAATGAACTTATGCAAAGGTGCTAAAGAAATGACAACAGATAAGGACTTAATATGGATAATGTCATTATCAAGAATAAGTTCTGTTCCTATGTGGTTGGGTTATAACTGCATAATGTCATCTGATCGCAGTGAAATGCAAAATATTGAGTATTTGCCTCCAATAAATTCTTCTCCGACGTCTTATGCCATAGTCAATGAAACATTAAACATGGCTAAAGAAATCGCTGAAAAATGTCAACAGGCAGAAATTATTGTAACATATGATTTAGCGATAGCAAAAATGGCAATGCAGATCCAGGAAAAACAAAAACCGCAATACAATAATATTTTTGTTAATTTGGGAGCGTTCCACACAGAGATGGCATTTTTTAAAATGATCGGAAAATATATTGACTGTAGTGGATTAGTGGAAATACTGGTGCAAGCAAAAGTATTGGCCGGTGGCTCTATGAACAGTTTTTTAGACAGCAAGCATTTCAATCGTTGCAAGCGCTTACATCCGCTTACCGCTGCTACATTGCAAATATTACATTTTGAACAGTATTTATCCACAACTAATATATCTGTTGAGGCGATGGATGAATTGCTGCAAACCCAAATACAGAATGCATCAAATCAGGCTGCGTATGACGTCAACGAAAGAATCGAGTTACCAGATTTATTGAGTCGTATTTTGAACGGATATAAAGAATTCTGCAAACAGACTTTGATGGGAGAAAAAGGAAAAATTGCGCAATTCTACTATCAGTACTGTGAATTAATTAATTTATACCATCGGTTTTCCATAAGTATCCGCACTAGTAACTTAGGACTCAATTTTCAACATGTCTGATTTATTTTTTGCGTTATTTTTTCTATTTAGAATTTCCATTTATTTGCCATTTCGGACTTTATCAAAGGCCTTTTCGAAGTCTACGAATCACACATAGATGTCACTTTAGTCGTGTGGCTGATTAAGGCTATAGTTCTGTGGTCCGTACAGGTTGTTGTGTGACGTTTTTTGGGGATCCCCACAAAAGTCGATTGAAGCCACTGTTTGAGGATAATTCCAGATTGATATATTTGATTTAAAAATTCTACCAATACATCTAAATGGTCCTCATCAATAAGTTTCGTTAATTTGATAGGTACCTCATCCGGTCCTGCGGGTTTACCATTTCTTGTATTTTTTATGGCATAGGTTACCTCTTCTCGTAATATTGGTGGCCTGTGTCTTTTATTTTTGGTACTACTATCTCCTCTCTTTCATCCTTAAATAATTGTCGAATGTATTTGGTGCATTGTGTTAACTTCTCTTTTGTTTCACTAATCACGTTTCTCTGGTCGTCTTTAAGAATATTCGAAGTTATATTCTTTCGAATTCCCGTCATCCCTCTTATCTTTTTATGTAAGTTAAAACTTTCATACTTTTTATCCAGGTTCTCTATTTCTTGGCAGTAGATATGCTATACAGATCCTGACTCTCCGTGCACGTACGCGTTCCCCATTTTAAGGTCACAGGTTGTCTACATCAAGGTCAATGATTTTCAAGGTCATCGTAACCATTGCATACATCTAAGTATATTCCTCAAGGTCATCCCATACGTACATCATTTTCAAGGTGATTGACATCAAAACTTCTGGCGGGAAATTTCAAGGTCATCTGTTTAAGGCCACGTGGTAGGAAATGTTTGTAACCCTGTCTCTTCAAGGTCACCGCTTCAAGGCCACGTGGTAGGTTGGTAACCCCGCTGAGTCTCTTCAAGGTCATGCTCGCACGTGCCCATCACACGCTCCGTGCAATATTCCTCAAGGTCAGTAACTAGAAAAGTTACTAGATTGTTTTCCAAGGTGATTGAAGCAGATTGTCTACGTCAATTGTAGGTTATCGTACACATTACCTACATCTATTCCTCTACATACGTGGTTTCTAGGTCATCACCCTAGTCTTCAAGGTCAGGGTCACCAATCAATTCTTTGGCTGCGAGTTAATTGGTCACGCCCCCAGAAGTTCATTGAGCTCTGTCTCAATCATTGTAGTATATGCATGTTTCAAGGTCATCAAGCAATTCTTGGAAGTATACTATGGTTACCCTCAAGTAGTTCCCCAAATACAGGTACCCGGTTTCCAAAACAGGTAGCCGTTTCCTAAAACACGTTTCCCAAAACAGATAGCTGTTTCGCAACACAGGTAACCGTTTCCCCTCATTTCAAGGTCATACGAGAGCACAAAAGCGATTCATTGTTCTGTCATGATTCCTTAAGATATATTGTTATCCAGCTATCCCAACCATTTCAGGCTCAATTCTAGGAAATCAATTTTCAAGAACAAAGGGGGTCCATTGTTCAGGCCGGCGCTTCAAAGTCTATGCTTACAATTTCCAAGGTCACACCTTTGAGAAAAGAACAAAGGTGATTCATTGTTCTGATCGAGTTATAAAAGTAGATTGTTATCTAAATACACCTCAATTCTGAGAAATCAATTTTCAAGAACAAAGGAGAGCCATTGTTCAAGCCGACGCTTAAAGGTCTATACTTATAATTTTCAAGGTCACACTATGATTAAAAAAAGCATTCATTGTTTTGCGAGCATAGTTCTGAAATTCTGAGAAATCAAGAAAAAATCATTGTTAACATGATGTATGAAGTTTGATGTAACAAGTAAAATATTTGTTATAATAACCTTTGCTGGATCATATCTATTATTATTTATTATATATTTATATATATATCATATATATCCTATCAACTGATATATATCGTATATATATGTGGTCCACGATACATCATATCTTTCCTAAGTATTTTCATCCTTCATTATAATGTTTACTAGTACATTACTTTTGTAATAGCCTTCATATCAGGATCTATCCTTTACTTTGATCATTTGTTTGACTTATTACAATTTCCTTCAACTGATCTCTTAAACGTTTAATGTGGTCCACGATAACATCAAATTATTTCCTAATAGGTATTTTCATCGCTTACCATAATGTTTACTAATCACATTCAGACTTTCCTTAAAGCCTTCATATCAGGATCTGAGATCCTTTACTTTGAGACATTGTTCGTGACTTATTACAAACCTACGTCTCTTATAACTGTATATGCAAACACAAATTAAATTCTTAAGGTCATAAGTCCTAGAAATCCAAATTTCAAGGTCAATTCCGAGAAATGTATAAGGAGGTGCTCTTCGAATTTATCCGACCTTGCCCGACCACCTGTAGCGCTATCAAATAGATTGTCAGTGGTTATAATGTATTGATATCAATTTTCAAGGTCATAAGTCCTAGAAATCAACGTACAGGGGTATACCGATATATCGCCGGTAAATGTATATAGGAGGATGCTCTTCAAAGTAACATATACTATAGGATACAAGATCCACTGCTTTCAAGACCATTGCGTACACACATTGCATGCGTATAGTGATCCACTTAGTAATTTATTAAGAAAAGCATTAGTAACGCAAGTGCATTCTCAAGGTCACACCTCTGAGAAATGGATAAAGACGATCCATTGCTCAAGCAATTCTGGTCGGATCAGGGTCATAATTCCTAGAAATTACCTGCATGGGGTATTCAAACAGACGTTTCAAGGTGTGAGGGATTCTATTTTTCAGGACCAGGTCACCAAACTGGTTGAGACCATGTGTAGAGAAGTGTTCAAGGTTAGATTTAGTAGCATTCCTAATCAAGGTTGCGTATTCTTGGAAATCAATTCCCAAGTTGGGTAAAGTTCATTGAAGGTGTGAGTCATCCATTGAGATTTTGCAGGGAACAACCTTTTGACGAGACATTTTCAAGGTCAACAAACAATTCTTAGAATTTAGTCGACTCAGAGCCATGTGTCAAATCCTAGAAATCAATTACAATTCAAACATATTGTAAAGTAGGTTCATGGCTAAATGGAGTCAAGGTCAAAATTTACTGGTATCAATTTTCGAGGTCACATACAGGGTATTCACAGAAATAAATTCCTAATCAATGACTCTTGTATAGGTCGTAGAAGTTATTACAATTCCTAGAAATCAATTTTCAAGGTCACCTGCAGTGGTGTCATAGTTCATGGAATGATAGATTGTTATCTATGCTAAAAAATAGGTCAAGGTTAAATGGGTCTTATATTAGCTAAATGGTCTTCAAGGTCAAATATAAAAATAGAAATTAGGTCATCAGCAGGGGAGGGGGTTAGGTGTAGAAGTGGTTAAGGTATTTAAGCAGTAATGTGCAAATAAAATTGATTCAATATGTGGATGTGCTACGCTGCTGAATCATGGGCCAAAGCGGTAGATGCACATACAGTCGTGGAACGTTTAATCCAACAATTGACGACATTGGCATTTGATGCTAATCATGAGGCAGTATATGGTTTAGGACGCTTTTATACAGACGAGGGCTGTCATGCACTTGCAAAGAAATATGAAAATGGTGTAAAAATATGTGAAACGTATTTAAAGGGTCGATATTGTTTGACTTGCTTAATACAAAAGTTAAGTGCGGCACAACTAGAAGAGTTCACTCTAGACTTGAAGGAGTGGGAAGGTGGGGATACCAGTGAAAATGAAAAGGGGTGAAGAGGAATATGAAAGGCATTAGTCAGTTACTAATTATATTTTCTCGATTAGAAAAAGATGTATAATTAAAAATAAAACCTTAATGATTGTTGTTGTGAATATATAGCGCTCTTTTACATAAACAAAGGATGTGTTCATAAGTAGTCTGGGTGCAACCGGAAAAAAACAACAAACAGCAGTGTTCCCAGCCATATGTAAACATGATTTAACTAGAATCATTTCATATTTATCGTCGGAATAGGAAAAGTAAGCCTAATTGACATAATATATAGGGTGTTAGCATCAAAGGGAAACTTATGCATCGAATTGCGTTATTCAATTAAAGTACATTCAAGATGTTATAAATGCTAAGTATAATATTAACTCACATAACACTGTATGGAAATATTGTACTATCAACATACTTATCTAATGTATAGCATTTACTAAAAATAAAGTTTTTGTGATCACAATTTAGGTATAAATACCCTATCCATCTAGGGAAACAAGTTTAGCATTCCTTGAAAGTTAAATTCCTGGAAATAGTAAATAAGCGTTTCCATTGCTCAATTCTAATAATAAAATCAGTTCATGGAAACAAGAAGAATGATGGGGTTGTTGTCTATGCTAATATCAAGGTTATTGACTAAATTGTAATAAAAATATTATGCTTACGTGGGCTCATACTATGGTCCTAACTGCCAGGATGAGGTCCTAGGAACCGGTGCCCAAAAACAGATAACCGTTTCCCAAAACAGGGGAGCCGTCGCTCAACACAGGTAACCGTTTCCCCTACAGAGCCAAGTAGCTCATTAATCGTGAACTAGGTCAAACCTAAACATGGAATCTGGTCGTGAGGGGTTAAAGTTTTAGAAATCCCAATTCGTGGAAATAGGAAGGTTGCATCCAAGTACAATTCTTAGAAATCTGAAAGTAGGTACTGATAGAACTCGTTTTATATTATAGAAAAAGCTAAGCCGCTTAAATCACCTACTTTGGGGGTATTTTTTATGGGTCAAGGGGTAGGGGGTAGTTTCTATAAATCCCCTTAAATCATCTACTTTTAGGGGTAAAGGGTAGCTTTCCAATAGTTATAGGTACTGTGTCAAAGAGGCTTATCATCTAGGGGTGCTTTAGATCAATTCTGACCCCGAGAAAAATGGTGTTTGATGAACTTGGAATTTTGCGTCGCTTTTGAAAAGAAGAATGACTTTTTATGTTTGAAAAAAGCTGGAATAAAAAGTAGTGTTGGAAACCAAGACTGAGTGTTAGGGTTAGAATGCGGATATTTAGTATAAAAGTCCTCATTGTATAGTACATAAGGTAGAAAGAGAAAGTACAGAAAAAGCAGTCAGTGTGGAGGAGCGAAAGAAGACGTTGGAGACGTTAATAAAGCAAGTAAGTAAACTCGATTTGGAGTGTATATATGAAAACAAAATGATGAAGCTGTGTAGCAATGAGAATATGAAAATAGTGTAGTAAAGTATATTGAATCAATTCTATTTGCACATTACTGCTTAATTACCTTAACCACTTCTACATCTACCCCCCCCCCCCTTGCTGATGACCTAATTTCTTTACTTTGACTATTACTAATATAAGATCCATTAGACCTATTAGCATAGATAACAATATCATTCCATGAACTATGATAGCACTACAGGTGACCTTGAAAATTGATTTCTAGGCATTGTAATAACTTCTACGACCTATACAAAAGTCATTGATTAGGAATGCCTATTGATTAGGAATTGATTTCTATGAATACCCTGCATGTGACCTTGAAAATTGATACCAGTAGATTTTGACCTTGACTCCATTTAGCCATGAACCTACTTTACAATTTGTTTGAATTGTAATATGATACCCCTGCAGGTAGCCTTGAAAATTGATTTCTAGGAATTGACACATGGCTCTGACTCGACTAAATTCTAAGAATTGTTTGGTGACCTTGATAATGTCTCGTCAAAACACCTTGAAAATTTCATTTGGATACCATGCAGGTAATTTCTAGAATGATACCTAACTTGGGAATTGATTTCCAAGAATGGATCGTCTTTATCCATTTCTCAGAGGTGTGACCTTAAAGAATATGCATAGAAAGTGTACGTGACGTTGACCTAATGCACTTGCGGGTTTTTCTTAATAAATTACTAAGTGGATCACTATACGCATGCAATGTGTGTACGTAATGGTCTTGAAAGCGAGGTGGATCCTACAGTATACGTTACTTTGAAGAGCATCCTCCTATATACATTTACCGGCCATATATCGGGATACCCCTGTAGGTTGATTTCTAGGACTTATGACCTTGAAAATTGATAGCAATACATTTTATCCATTGACAATCTATTTGATAGCCCTACAGGTGGTCGGGTAAGGTTGGATAAATTCGGATCACCTTTAACCTTGAAAATAGATTTCTCGGAATTGACCTTGAAATTTGGGTTTACGTAACTGTATAATTAAAAGATTTTAATTTGTGTTTTTGCATATAAGTTTAAGAGACGTAGGTTTGTAATAAGTCACGAATAATGTCTCAAAGTAAAAGGATCTCAGATCCTGATATGAAGGCTTTAAGGAAAGCTGAATGTATGGCTAGTAAACATTATAATGAAGCGATGAAAATACCTATTAGGAAAGATGATGATGTCTTGTGGACCACATTAAACGAGAATCAGTTGAAGGAAATTGAATGTGAGAAACAAATAATAAATAAAATAGATATGATCCAGCAAAGGTATTACAAAATGTTAAGTACATCAAACTTCCCATAATATGTATATTTTTTATCTGTATATATACACTGTGTCCCTTGAATTTCTGGACCTAGGGAATTCCCATTTTAAAATAAACTATTGTAAATATTGGCTCCCCTAATTATTTTACAGTAAAATGTCAATTGTAAAACTTCTTACGGAAAAAAGGCTGCTTCTTATGTTACAATTGCATTTACATTTGGTTCATCCGTTTTCTAGAAATTTAGGAAAAACTTAAGGGCTTTTTCGTAACTGGTCAAGGTTGCTTTGCTTTAGACAGACAATGCTAACAATAATTATTAATTGTCATTGTAAATCATTCATTGTTCAAAAACAATTCATTCATCATTAAAACTTTATTTGGGGCAGATCATTACTTTTTAAAGAAAAATTTGGTTATAAAAATGAATTATTACACCATTGAAGAAAAAGTAAAATTTATTGTTTAGCTGCAAACGGAGATTTATTTGAACACTTGATCAAATAGTAGAAATGATGATTTTTTGTTATTTATTTTCCAATTTTCATAATTAATTTGTTTATTTAGAATATCATCTTCTTGTTTATAACAGACTTATTTTATTTGTGCTCCTTATTGTATTTATCGTGACACTTACATGGCTTATTAACGTTACCGGTTACGAAAAAGCCCGTAAGTTTTTCCTAATTTTCTCGAAAACGGATGAACCAAATGTAAATGCAATTGTAACCTAAGAAGCAGCCTTTTTTCCTTAAGAAGGTTTACATTTGACATTTTACTGTAAAATAATTAGGGGAGCCAATATTTACAATATGAAAATGTAAACTGTCACCATTAGCACTCATAATAAAATACTTATCTTTTTTGGGATTTCTAATGGTGTATTTAAATTATACAATCTAAACGTTTCGATAACACTTACAGTTATCTTCGTCAGTAACTATTGTTTTATTGTATTAATAGCAGGCTGATGTTTAACAATTCTTACAAATATTACTACTGACGAAGATAACTGTAAGTGTTATCGAAACGTTTAGATTGTATAATTTAAATACACCATTAAAAATCCCAAAAAAGATAAATATTTTAATATTTACAATAGTTTATTTTAACATGGGAATTCCCCATGTCCAGAAATTCAAGAGACACAGTGTAGATGAATATTGTGGTTAATAAAGTATAAGTTTTATAAAAAACATTTTACTTGTTAGATGACCTTGAAGCATCAGTCTGAACAATACATCGTCTTTGTTCTTGATTTCTCAGAATTTCAGAAGCTATGACTCAGCCAAAACAATGAATCGCCTTTGTTCTTTTATAAGAGGTGTAACCTTGAAAATTATAAGCATAGACCTTTAAGCGTCGGATTGAACAATGGCTCTTCTTTGTTCTTGAAAATTGATTTCTCAGAATTGAGGTGTATTTAGATAACAGTCTACTTTTATAACTCGATCAGAACAATGAATCGCTTTTGTTCTCTCGTGTGACCTTGTAATGGGGGGAAACGGTTACGTGTGTTGCGAAACAGCTATCTGTTTTGGGAAACGGACCCCCTGTTTTAGGAAACGGCTACCTTTTTTCGAAATCGGCTACCTGTATTTGGGGAACTACTTGAGGGTGCTGGGGGGCGTAACCATAGTAAACTTCCAAGAATTGCTTGATGACCTTGAAACATGCATATACAACAATGATTGAGACAGAGCTCAATGAACTTCCTGGGGGGCGTGACCAATTAACACTCAGCCAGAGAATTGATTGGTGACCCTGACCTTGAAGACTAGGGTGATGACCTTGGAAACCACGTATGTAGAGGAATAGATGTAGGTAATGTGTACGATAACCTACAATTGACGTGGACAGTCTGCTTCAATGACCTTGAAAAACAATCTAGTAACTTTTCTAGTGACTGTTATAGTTACTGACCTTGAGTAATATTGCACGGAGCGTGTGATAGGCACGTGCGAGCATGACCTTGAAGAGACTCAGCGGGGTTACCAACCTACCACGTGGCCTTGAAGCGGTGACCTTGAAGAGACAGGGTTACAAACCTTTCTTACCACGTGGCTTTGAATCGATGACCTTGAAATTTCCCGCCAAAAGTCACCTTGAAAATGATGTACGTATGGGATAACCTTGAGGAATATACTTAGATGTATGCAATGGTTACGATGACCTTGAAAATCATTGACCTTGATGTAGACAACCCGTGACCTTGAAATGGGGAACGCGTACGTGCACGGTGAGTCATGATCTGTATAGCATATCTACTCTTGGCATTTCTCAGAGAACCAACTTTCTTTCGCTTCTCTAATTTTCTTTCTGGTGTTCTATGAATTTCTCTGTACTTGTTATAGTCTCGTGCTTTACATTTTCTTCTTTCTTCTGTAAGTTCCAGTATTTCCGTTATATTTACTATTTCTGTAGGGGTTTCGCTAATCTTCCTCATCTTCTTTAAGCCTTATAGATCTATGATTTTCTTTACGGTAAATCTTCTGATTTTCTTCATTTTAATTCTCATCTCTACAACAAATGGGTTATGATCTGAGGATATGTTCGCTCCAGGGTATGACATAACGGAGTTTCTGTATCTTTTATTGATAATAATGTAGTCTGTTTGGTTTCTAACAATTTTATCACTGTTATCAGATGGAGACTTCCAGGTATATAATTTACGCTTATGAAGTTTAAACAGTGTATTTGCAATTATAAGTTCTTTGCTGATGCAGAATTATATTAACCTATCACCTGATATCACCTGGTAGTCCATATCGTCCTACACATTCTGCAGCTTCTCCTTGACCCACCTAGGCATTAAAGTCACCTATTATGATGTCTGTATCATGTGTTTTCGTTAATTTTAGAAAATTATCAAGATGTTCATAAAAAGTATCAATTTCGTCATCATCCGTTTCTGCAGTAGCTGCATATACCTGCATGATGTTTATTTTCCTTTTAAACTGAGTGTTAAATGTCAACATTATAACATGATCAGAGTGTGGAACAACGTTGCAAACTGTTTTTTGGCAATTTTTGTCCATAATAATACCAACATTTCTTTCGTGTTTTTTATTTCCATAATAGTACATCCTTCTATTTCTTGTTATGCACTTTCCGGATCCCGGCCACCGTGATTCCTAGAACATTGAGCCTCACATTATCTAATGCGCCAGCCTCGAACAAGTTTCTTATATTCCAGGCCCCAATCCTTAAGGTATGCTCATGTTTTTTGTTCATTTTGCTGGGATTTGCATGTTAACGACCGAGGAGGCCCTACCGTCTCGTGATATTCCTCCCCTGCCAGGTGTTGATTTCCGATTCCCATGATCAGTAATAGTTTTATCATGTTGATTCAACTTGGGTTGCTCAAGTGAGCCTTCAATGCAGTGGCTTCCTCTTTTCTTCTGCATCTTCATGACGTTGCCCTTTTTTTGGTAAAAGGTTCATCCGTCTTTGGGAACGATTTCTCAAACCCAGGGCAAGAGGGTGCTCTTCTCTTTTTCTGCTCTTCCACCCGCAGCTGTTGGCAGTTAATAGAGGACTGCTTAACCGGCAGAAATTCGGTAATTTGCTAGTTTTGGTCCACTTCGGGTATTTTATTTCTCCGGTACCCGAAATATATTGTGTGCATTCCCTTATCCGCCACCTCGGGAGATGCCCGAATGCAAGAAATTCATCAACCGTTACATTTTTCCACGGTTTTCCTTTTGCTCGGCAAACACGTCTCCCCTCTAACTTAGTACAGTTCATAATTTCTGGTCCATTAACTGGAGTTATAAATAACTGAAACGCTTCGCTTTCTGTTGCATCCTGTCTTCTTACTAGTCCTGTCGCACGCCGTATAATGAACGTGTGATTGAATTTTATTTTTTGTTGGAGGTTCCAAACTCCAATCATAGATTCAACTTCGAAGACAATTACCAGCATTTGCAATTGATAAATTACCGAATGACTCAGTCAACATCACCTAAATCTAATGAAATTATCGATTTCAACATCATCATTGAATGAATCCTGTTTAGAGTATCTCGAATCAAACCATTGAAATTTTATCTTATTCAACATCTATTGCCTGCTTTTGCACTATTACTTTGTGATTCATCACTTTTGCCATCGACATTCTGTTTCTTCAAATTGAAAGTGAATCAACTCAAATTACAACTTGTCTTTAATTTTCTTCACAGTTATCAATACATACTTTTATCACAAACGAATGACAATCAGCTGCGCTTACATTTTCAATGAAAATTCATGCAATTAATGCATATTTTGATAGTTCAATTACATTTTGACAGCGTAAAATTCAGCGCATATTTCAAATTAATGTGTTCGCAATGTTTCAATAAAATAAAGAAACCTTTTTCCAAATTCATAGTGAAATCTTTGATACATTAAGTGAAACAGTTTTTATATCGCTGCCATTTTGTTAATACACATTATGGAAAAAATGTCGAATCAAAAACATATTTTTATTCATAAGTAAGAGAAATATAACATTTTTTTAAAAACAAAAGAAGTTCGTTAATTCACAAAGCTCAGACGAGAAAAAGTTACTAGGATAATATATTAGTTCTGACAAGATATACAGTGCGCATATGGGTATTATCAGTCCATACACCCTGTATATATTAAAGTATTATTCAGTGAGCTTGTATACACTGCTATTATCATAAGGATGATGTACTACGACACCATGATTTAGCTCATGATTCACATAAACCAGTAATTTTCTCTATTGAAATGAATTACTTTTTTACCGGCACCTTTGTTCATTTTTTTTCCCGAAATTGTATTTTTTGCTTAAAATACCCCAACCCTTCCTTGTTTTGAGCTAGGAGCGTGGTCGTGGACACGAGCTGCTTAGCATTCGAGAGGTAATGGGTTCGACTCCCTCATACACATGTAGCGGCATGGCCACTGTGTATATGCACAATTGCACACCTCTATCAACCCTAACTCCGTTCCTTCCGATCCTATCTTGACCACACCCATCCCATGATTGAAAAGCTCCAGTAGACCGCCCTTCCACTTGGGGAGGCAATGTAACACGTGGCCTTTTCCATTTTTCCCTTGTTGTGAAAAAAAAAGAAGAAATACGTGTCTTTTGTAAATTGTATCTTCTTAGTTTCATTTCCATATAATAACTTTTTTCATTTTTACGAGAAAAATGGTCGTTTCCACCATCATGTAACTACAATCTAGAAATTAAAAATATGCAATCTACAACAAAAAATAAAATAAATTTGGCGTGTTTCATTGATTTTTTACAAAAAAAGGAATGTTGTATCAAAAAATGTTTCTACATACAAATTTTGGAAAACTAGTTAACATTTTATTTTTCGTTCCCATTTTTTTTGTGCACAAATAAAAAGTTGTTTGTTCCTTTAAGCCCCCCCCCTTTTTTTGAAAAACGAAGTTTACTTATTCTTTCTTCAATTCTGTATTCCCATTTTTCCAAAAAGAATACTCATTTATCCAAAAAATTATAAATATATAAAGTTCAGGTATTTTTGTGTTTTTAACATTAAAACCCATCATTAGTCGATTTGTAAAAAAAATTTTTACTAAAGAAGGGTTGTACTTCTGGGTTATAGGCTCTTTAAAATTTAGAAACTTACCTCACAATGTTTTTACAGTTTAGACAGAGCGGGTTATTTACGGTACGGTGGAATTTACGATACAGTGGAACGTTGTAACTTTAATAATAAACCGTGTTTACAACTCGACGTGCTCTCACATGCGCGCCCTATAATTTATTTAAAATACAATCTATGCTGGCGATATAGAAATATATGTAATTTTTTAGGAACGGGGTGTTCTAATGCAATGTTAAATCGTTTAGAATTGCCTAAAAATCGAAATAACTAGAAAACCATGTATTCTACAAAAAGAAAGTTTAATCAATCTTACATGAATTTTGAAAAACTTTTCAAAATTTATGTGAAGCCTTCGGGCACCTTGTATAATTGTGAATAATTTTAGGTAAATATTTAACATTTGGCTGTAAGAATTAGTATTAATATAATTAAATAAAAAGAGAGCATGTTTTTACATACTTTTAAGTTATACTGGGTGTCCGGAAAATCACCAGCAAACTTCTACATGGGTTCACAGGACCAAATTAGGATATTTTTCCCTCTTTAAATTTTAACCCAAAATGCACCCTTAAAAAGTTATACGCTCTCAAAGTTCAATTTATATTCACTTTATCTCAGTAAATTATGTTTCATGGATGTTTATACAGTGCACCTATCTTATACTGTCAAAATTTGATAGAAAATTTGCACCACTAGAACTACCCGGTCAGCAGTGGCGTCAACCTTCAACCCTTAAAAATTATTTTTCAAAATATATTGAAGATTTCTGCTTTATTTTGGTAATACATTTTAAAATAAAGGAATTTTGTCTCTTAAATTTTTATTTTAAAACCGACGGTTATTGAGAAAAATAATATGTATTCTATAACAACTGATCCGTGATTATTTGATAATTCTTTTATTAGTATGTTGCGTCTTCAAGACAAAACAAAATTAGTTAAATGTCAAAAGTTCGTACCTACTTAAGTAAAAAGTTTATTATTTTATTGCTTTTGAAAAATAATTTGTATTCTGCAACAAGTGATCCGTGCTTATTTAATAATTCATTTAGTAGTAGGCTGCGATTTGAACACAAAGCAAAATTTGTTAATTGTCAAAAGTTCTTACTTACTCAAGTAAAACGTGTTCGTGCTTATTATGCATTTTGTATTTGGCGAATGTGGAGGTGCAGAAAAAAGATATTTACAAAGATTTCCAAATAGAAATCAACTGCACCATACCACTTTTGCTTCCATTAACCGTCGTCTTTCTGAAACTGGTAGTTTTTTCAAAGGAAGGAAAATTCTGAACTTCAGCGTCACATTAGAACTGTTCACGTAGAAGAGCGCATATGGCAAATTATTGCGGATAATCCAACTAAAATCATTAGACGCGTCGCTTCTCAATTGAATATTTGTAAGAATGTTGTTCATCGAACACTTAATGAACAATTGCTAAAACCGTACTATTTCCAAAAAGTTCAAGTAATTTTGCGGATAGACCTACTACTTAGACGAGAATACTGTCAATGGTTGATGAACAATTTCATTGAAGATCCTCAGATTGTTGCTCGAATTCTTTTTACGGACGAAGCCTGTTTTACTAGAGATGGCATCTTTAATTCTCATAATTTACACAATTGGGCAGATAAGAACCATTCAAGAAGGCCGCTTTCCACATAAATTCAGTAAAATGTCTGGGCAGGAATTGTTGAAGAATTTACTTTTTGTTACCTTTATGGTAACCAACCGACTAAACAGCGCTACGTATTTGGAGTTTTTACCAAATAACTTGTGAGAACTTCTAGAAGATGTACCATTAAATGATAGAGCTGTGACAATCTTTATGCACGATGGCGCTCCACCGGATTTTGGATTACCTGTGAGGCAATACCCTCACGCGCAGTTCCCTAACCGGTAGGTCGGACGAGGTAACGATGCTCCTATAGCCTGGCCGTCTAGATCACCAAATCTAGAAAAGTTTTATTTAGTTCCAGCAATGACTAGAGACGATCTCAAAAATCGCATTCGAGGAAATTAGTCAAATTGCAGGGACATTTCGATCAACGCGAATGTCTGTAATACGTCGAGCGAATGCTTGCATTCAAGTAAAAAAGTGGCCCCCATTTTGAGAAATTATTAGAAAATTAGTGTTTTATTTTAATATTTTATTTTATTTTTTTTTAAATTTTTGTTTTAATTTTTTATTTTAAAATGTATTATTAAAATAAAGCAATTATCAAATAAGTACAGATCAGTTAGTTGCAGAATACAAACCCCTTTATTTTAAAATGTATTACCAAAATAAAGCAGAATTTTAATTTATTTTGCAAAAATAATTTGAAGGTTGACGGCACTGCTGAACGGGCAGTTCTAGCGATAGGTGGACTGTATAAAAATCATTAAAAAATGTTCATAATTTACGGAGATAAAGTGAATTTTTACATTTTAAATTGAACTTTGAGAGCGTATTTTGGGACAAAATTTAAAAAGGGAAATATGTCATAATTGATCCTGGGAACTGGAGAAATTTAGAAATTTGTCGGTGATTTTCCGAGACACCCTGTATATCGTTAATATTATCCTGTTAATCATGACATGAATATGTTACACGCAACATGTTTGTATTAAGAAAGATTACTTACACTCTAACGGGCAGTGTATGTCCCTACGAGTTAAACTCGTAGTACAGTTTATGTTAAGACTTGTGTAAGAGTGGATATCAAAAAAGTCGTTCTATAAGTCATCAATCGTTCCAGTAGGAAACATTTCTCAACTAGAATACTGGAGGGTATTAGCAAAAAAAGTAGATGGCTGGATGTATATTGTCCCATAAAACAATCAATTCACATTATTTTGTAAAATGTAGTAAAATATCTCCAATATACAATTTCATTACAACATAAAACATGTTAAATTGTTTAAGTAAAAAAAAAGTGCAGCCCCTTTTAACATAACAACTATTGTTGATTATAATTCAAACATCGCGTCGCGTCGGTGTGTTTTAAAAGACTAGGTACTACTGCTAATATAAACATTAATAAGCATACTCATGTATTTTCAAATTACTTTTATCACTTAAGATATGCATCTCACAATAACAACGTGATGTACATATTTTTATTATCACTGGTATCACGTCGTTGGTGGTCATTGTAACATTGTTTAGACAATACACATCCATATTTTAATACAAATATGAAAATAAATGTAACAACTTTTAAATCCTTACTGACCATACCTTTCCCTTCTATACAAAAATAAAAACCGAAATTCTAAAATTAGTTTTTCGGTGATCAGATTATTATTAAAATAAAATTAAACAATTTTAGCATTCTGTATACAATTGCCCTTATTCCTCCTTTATGTTAACAAGGGTAATAGTATTATTATATGACAATAGTAATGTGGGTATTATTATCTTCAGTATGCGGGAACACACCTTATATGCATTCGTAAATAAATAAAAATTATATCAGAACATACACTAAACCATTATTTTATAATTTTTTTAGGAAAATGTGTCTAATTAGAGATGCAAATACTATGCTATAAATTTAAATTAAAGACATATTGGAAATAATTACTGCATTTAACGATACTGAACGTACTTATATACCGTTAAAAAACTTCGTCCTATTTAGTTACACTACCATGATGTTGGAATGCTAATCCATGTAATAGGTTAGTCTAGCGTTTTAATTAAATAACATTCTACTGGGTATTTAAACAATCACTATCAACTCTGTTAAGCATTCATTGATTTAAAATTTCAATTTTTTATTGTTTAGTGTGTATTAGTTTATGAATATTAAGAGGATGATGTAAAATCAAAAAGCTCTAGAAGTATAATCATGAATTTTTGTAACGATGCGTACAGGTAATTAAGTAAAATATGGGTGACTTGATGCACTGGTATGATAAGTGTAATTAATCAAACAAACTTTTGAGTAGTTGTACTTGATGACGTTGACTTATACACCACTTTGTTATAATATATCAATATGTAGTAACCATGAAAAGGTCCTTTATTGTCAGTTTATCAAAGATACAAACATATTTCAATAAAATGCATTTCAACAGTGCAATGAAAGGAAAAACCATTACTTTCAAAATATCAAGGAAAAAGTCTTCGCCCAGTTATAGGTAATAACTAGACGGCCACGGTTTTTGCTTCTATGGTTATAATCTAAAATACTTGCACATTTATTATTATTTTCATAGAATTTATTACGAGTATTTATTTTCATATAATATTGCTATAATATATAATGCTAAAATAGCAAATACTAATTAAAAATTTTTAAAAGCAAAAAAATATTTATATCGTGTTTTAAGACATAAACACCGATTGGCTTCACAATTTGAGTATATAAAATTAATTGTCCTTTTTTTGATATTTATTATTTTAAATATAAACATATTTTTAAAAGAAAAACAGGAAAAGCATAATTTTGTTTCATAAAATAGTTCGATATGGTCAAGCTATTTTTGTTACTGTAGCGTCCCCCAGGTACCCTATCTTGAAAAGTGTAATTTGAACTTATTTGCAATAACGATAGTTCAAGAACAAAACAATCGCTAAGTGATTTGTCTTGACTTTACTGACAATAATGTTACTATTACTCAAATTAATTGCTTGCCTTACATTGACTTTCTTGGCAATAATGAAAATAGAATTTATTTACAAGTCTGATATTTAATGATATTTAATTGGCCGTCTAGTGATAGGTACGTTGTGCTATTTGAATTAAATAGGCTGGATGGGGTTAAGTGTTGCATCATGTGGAGAGGTAAAAAAATGAAACTACTCAAATTAAAATTAACGAGCTTTGCGCAATGATGATTCAACCCGTTAATGTACTATTGTGGGAAAGAACCGCCAATGAAACCCACTTTATTCATAAATAAGTAATTGAACAAGTACATTAATAAATCAAATAACACAAAAAAACTATGAAAGGGTTACATATAACAAAACAATCAGGTTAAAGTGCGTACAAAATTATAACATTAAGAGAAAAATAAATAAAAAGCAGTTTAGTTACACATAAGCACAATAAGAAAAATGTAATCACTTCCACAATTGTGTCATAAAAAATCAGAATAACAATTGTAATACCAGACAACCAATCATGCCAGTCCTTAAGTAAGTAAGCAAATAAAACAATAAGGCAAACTACGGTACATATAAAATGCAACAACAGTAAAATTGCATAGGTGATAATAAGGTAAAGGCAAGGACAAAAGAAAATAGAGAAGGAATTTACACGTCAATTGGTTAGTGACTACTAAAGCACGAAATATATACGTAAAATTACAATAAATTGCATATAAAGAGAAATCCGTTCGCAGGCAAAAAATTCTAATTAAATCAAACTGACACAAAAAACTCATTAAAACAAAGCCTTACAAGGGTAAGTTATAAATAGATCATAGCATCGTGACCGATATATAAGTTTGAGTGCGTTAGAAAAATAAAGCGCCCCTTTCTCAGGTTACACCTTCATCTATACAACAATAACAACAGTAAAAATAAAATTCGAGGTGTTTAATGTTCATCTGGACCCGGGAGTATGTAAATACTCGGCAATTGCCTATTAGAATTATAACCAAGGTCTATCCTGTACCCGTTCGCCAGGCCCACTTCTACACAAATATAAATATAAACAACAAATAACAATGCCAATTCACCCAAATACAAGAGTGAGGGAGCCCTGTGCTGTCCTTTATTTTAGCAGATTTCATCTTAATCAGCCCGTGTGCCTTTGCAAGGCAATGTTAGATTTTTAATACGTTACACAGACTTGTAAAATTATTTGCTGCGAGCTTCCATTTATATAAAAATACCTACTTACACTTGAATATATTCCCTTTAATTAAACACTTTACCACCAACACGACGAGTTAAGATACGCGGTTTAAAACTCGGCGCTGCGGCGACCGATAATTTTTGGAAAAATTTACATTAAAGCATACACTAAAAGAAAAGAACGAATTAGCGTTTTAGTTTTGCTAAAAGGTACACGACAAATTATTTATAGACCGAACGGTTTACAATGGGAGTTTCTAATTAAAACAAATCAAAGCGTTCGGCTCAATCAAGCCTTCAAACGCAACTGCCTTCCCCTCCGATTTCAAACTAACTATACCTACTCCCGAAAAACCACCCCATTTTTTACAAATAATTAAGAAAAAACAAAAAAATACATTGGAACAGTTTCATATTAATTATTGAACGACATATTAAGTTTAAAAATATGCATTCTTCCGTAACAAGCGCTACATTTAGGTCTCAAGTTTCAACGTACCAAACAGAGATCCCTTTGGATTCGCGCTGTTCCGCCGTAATGAATTATTAAATCAGTGACATTTTTACATCAAGAGCGCGCGTATAGAAATTTTCAACAATTCGTCACGCCAGTTTCGTCATAACACCTGTTTTTCTACCCTAATATATGTTTCCTTTTTCTGTTCAACCTTTACTCAAATATCAATTACATACATTCCCACATTTCTTATATAAAAATACACAAATAAAATATTCCGAAAACATTAGCAAATTACGATGTATTACAATGATATTAAAATTCACTAATTAGCTTTTCTATCGCGGTAACAATGACGATTTGACAAACGTTTAATACAATAATAAAATTTTCGCGGTCCGCTACCTACCGTACTACATAGCGGGAGTCATGAGGAACTGTACATACTACCACGTATGGAGACCTACACGGTGATTTATGAGTTTTGACTAAAACTGCTCCATGCCATAACTTTGCTAATGTTGATTTGATTGATTTCATATTTTGGGGCGTAGTTATGCTATTCCTACCTAATTATCACACGCGATCAAAGTTTAAATAATCCAAGACCGGTCTTTAAAAATTAACCGGCTTGGATTCTAGAATTTTACGCAATTTACGAATTTTGCAAAACTGTTGATGGTTTCCTGAAAGTACAGAAATGGGTAACACAACTAATGTAGTTCACATTTTCTCCACACGATCATTCTGTTTTTAATAAAAAAATGAAATATAATCAAATTTTAAAGTCTGGAAAAATATGTGAAATTATTTTACAAATTTTAAAAATTTGATCTAAAAAATTAACTCAAAATAAGTATTGAATATGCTTCCATTTTTATAACAATCATTTTATTCAATTACTAGGGTCGTCTTACAAAATGTATCCAACGTATGTGGCCATTAGCATAAGATCGCCTTGTATATACATGTAGCACATAATGATTATTTGATCTAATTCCAAGAACCATTTAAATTAATTTTTACTTCTACAAAAAAAAACGTGGTGCTGAAACGATTTTAATACTTAATAGTTTTTTTACAAAATCTAACTAATAAAAAATAACAAAAAAAATGAAACAGTTCCTACTAATGGTGCCAATGCAGATCTAGGCAGTAGATCTGAATCATTGCAGTCCTATTTAAAATGAAATAAAATATAAGGTGTTTCAGAAAGCCTTACAACTGCGGTCATTGTAAAAACTCAATAATTAAATTTATATAAAACTTTTTCTTTTTCATTCCATGCACACGTATAATAATCTTCAAAATCGATACTAGAACCAAACGGTCGAGAGTAATGCAGAATACGTTGGTGTTAAAACTACCTGCAAAAGTGTTATCACTAAAGCTAAAAAGTTGTTTGAAGAACAAAAATGCAATGAACTAGCCACATCTCCATTTGGTAGTCGTAAAGTTTGGTTTTTAGCTACAGCAATCAGTAAAAACTTTGGTACATCTTCATTTCCCCCCATGACATCCTCTGACGGTTCTGTACTTACTGATTCTGTAGACAAAGCCATACACTATGAAACCAATTCATTTTTGGTACAAGCTGCTAGAATGATAGATCATCAGTAGGCTTGATATCAATAAAGCGACGTATTCTAAGTCTTAAAGAAATGCTCCCGCGAATTAATACCAGTCCTATCTAAGCTCTATTTGATCTCTATGTCTTCTGGGGAATTTCTCTCAGCATGGAAGTTTCCAAATGTTCCCTTCCCAAAAAAAGGCCATCCCTGCAACCACCGACCAATCAGCAACTTGTAACAACCCGTTTTGAGTTGTATTAAAATTTACCGTAATTTACGTTCTTCGTTCATTTAGTTGTAAATATAAGAAAAAAATTTAATTATTAGCGATTTATAGGCAACTTAATTTGCATTTTGGTGTAACTTAAGTGTATATACTTCTTAAAGGTTTATACTCCCACTTCTTTAAATTATTTTTTTTCTGCTCAATATTTTCGCGCAACGCGTCATCATTGACTTAATTCTATGCGCAAATTTTTTCGCGCACGGATATATCACCAGATATTCGGAGCGTCCATTTTTTTCACTTCTTGTGGTATGCTGTTAGATTGAAGAAGCCTTTTTTTGGGTTTCCCCCTAAATTTTGTGAAAAGTGCCATTGATTTAATGATAAGATGATTTAACTCGTTATATTGAAAATCTAAAACATTTGCGTTTGCAGGCACTTTGACTTTTACTTTTATTACTTTAATTACATTTTAATTACACGTTTAATTCTATTTTTACGTACGCTTTCGTTTTATGATTGCAATTTTGCATTCAATGAGTTACCATATTTCAAGAAAATGCAATAAACGGATTATTCAATTTCATTTAGAAATTTATAAGAAGGAAAATTCCATTTTGGGTGCGGTTTACAACGTAAAGTATTGTTATTTCAAGATATTGCGCAACATTGATACAAGGATTGCATCACCTTGGTTTGCATTTCCGCATTTATTTTTTATAATACCAGGGGTTCTTAAGAAGATTTATTATATTTTGTACAGGTATTTATATTTATAACCATTATTTAGTAATTTAAGGCTATAACTAGTTTTCAAGGTATATTTTATTTAACCCTATCATTAACTGTTAATAAACATAGTTTGTATATTTTTTATTTTTTTACATTTTGGTAGAATTTTATTGTAAACAACCTCGGTTTAGTTATTCCGAGCATAATTAAAAAAAAACTTGGCGTCCCAGATTTTTTTTATTAGTGTTACGCAAATCAAAAGATTGAATCGGCCTACTTTAAACTACCGACTGAGCCAACGGCATTATTTTTGGTGAATGGTTTGTATCTCCAGTTAGTTTAACGATTTGTTCGGAGAACATTTTTACACTTATTTCTTTATTATATTATTAAAACACTTTTTATACGATTACCATTACCACTTATTATAAACTGCCCCCTTTCCTTGAAACTAACAGACCCCTTAGTGATCACCAATACGGTTTTAGGCAGAATCCTTCAACAAGTGACCTTCTTTCATACGTGACCCAAGTTTAGAACAAAGCATTAGAACAATCCGGTGAAACAGTCGTAGTCAGTTTAGACGTTTCAAAAGCGTTTGGCCAAGTTTAGCATAAGTGTTCATCTACCAAACTCACCTAGTTTGAGCTAAATTGGATTTCTAGTTTCCGAATACATATCGTAGTTGACGACTTCTTTTCAAACGAAGTTGGGATTTACGCGGGTGTGCCACAGCAATCAGTTATAGCGCAAGCACTTCTTCTGCTATACATAAATTATTTTATTTCTTCAACGACTAACCAGTTTCATTGCCTTGCTGACGAGAGCACTCTTCATTGTAGCTCATCTCGTTTACTCATAACGGTAACCCAGGTTTCAGCTCAAATCAAAACCGTAAAGCTGAAATGGCAATTTCAATGAACAAAGACATTCAACGTATTCTTGAATGGGGAAGTAATAATCTAGTTAAATGTAGTGTTAATAAAACTCAGTGTTACCTTGTGTACGTCAAAAAAGATCGATCATTTCCTGTTGTAAGCATGAATGCCCCCGATCTTACGTTTTCAGACCCCTTTACTATGTTGGGAATGACTTTATTTTGAAATCTATCAGGGGCTGACCATCTTCTGTCAGCTACTAACGTAGATGCTCGTAAAATAGGCGTTTTACAGATCTAAGCAGTATTTTACTTCCAGACAACTCTCTTTGCTGCATAACGCCTAAATTCGACCTCATCTAGAATATAATTCTCACGTTTAGGCTGGTGTTCCCTAATATGCTCTCGATACCGTTGATCGTATTCAAGAAAGCGATTAGGCTTATAAATTACTCGTCCTTCACTTCTCACATACAGTCCCTTGAGCATAGAAAAATCGTTTCAGTTCTTTCCTTGTATTATAAGTATTAAATGCTATTACGCTGCTGAATTACATTCTTTGATATCATTTCTGGCCACTTTTGCTAGGAATACTTGGTTCGCTAAATCACATCATCAATACGTAGTACAAATCTTAACTTGTTGTACCAAATGGGCGCAATGCACATTCTTCTACATGGCTTTTAAACTGGAATGATGAAAAAATTTAAGTAGCCATTCATAGGCATCTCTTGGCAATTCAGTATCCTCTATCCACCCTGTGCTTTAGCACGGTAAGCCAAACACAGCCTGTACAGGACCACAAATTATTTAAAAGAAAAGCAAACAACAGCAGCACAGTTCATATTTAATACTTTCTATATGTACAAATTGGTCTAATTTTGATAATTTTTTATGTTGATGAGGTAACGAAACTATTTTAATGCTGATACCAGCCGGCAGGTTTTTCCTTGCCTGTTAAAACTGTTGTATGTATCACAACCATATTGATCATTACCATATAATTTTTCTGATTGCAAGTAATAATCGATAAGAGTTTAAACGGGTTGATTTTCCGAAATATTGGGAAATGATGATTAAATGAAAATTGTCATCACGAGTGCTTGCTGCATCGCATATTTCACATTTTGATATTGTAACTGCTCTTCCACTTTCACGCATTAATTTCTTGTTCATGTAAAAATATCTATTTAATATCCATGAAATTCAAAGCTAAGAAATGAAACCCATATGGATTCCAATAACGCGTGAAGAGCTTATATATATATATATATATATATATATATATATATATATATATATATATATATATATAACATAGAATATAGAAGCTATGCTAACCAGAAGTTCTCGACGATGTTTATGGGATTAGCTGTTTGTTGGCACACGTCCACGCGCTTAACTTCAATATGGCCGATGAATCGTTTGTCTACTTGTGTGAATTACGTTTGTTTGAGACTTTTATCATTTTCTTTTATTTTTAATAGTTTATTAAACATAACTTTTGACGAGTACTCCACTAAGGATGTTCCTGAATCAAATGCACTTTCGTGCGATTTCTAGCGATTTTCTTGGCCACTTTAGTTATAAATTTTTTTACGCGATGCTGTAGCATCCTATAGCCCTTAATGGGACACCCGGTACAATAGCAAACCAAGTGGTGCCCTTTTAAATTTCTATTGTGTTTCTACGCCAACCACATGCCCACGCATCCAAGTGCTTTTAAAAGGCTGAACTGCCGGTTATCTCAAAAGGACCATAGCACTCGTCCTATTTTGGACATGGGTACCTTTGTACAGGTGACAGCATAATTTGATGAAATTGGTTTTGACGATTCACTTAATCATGAATTACAATTTAATTATCTGGTATATTTTAAATTCGTCACAAAGGATAAATGCTATCTCTATCTAATTAATCCAATCCTAATCCACTGATGATGATAGCTTTCGATGTTTTTAATTTTGTGTGGTACGTGGGTGTATTTTGTTTGTTACGGTATTATTAATATCCTTAGAGATGTTAACAATCTCTTAGCAGCACGCTGATTGATTTGGTTAGAAATCAATAATTTTAGTAATTTCATAATAGTAACGATTTTGGATCTATTTTATGTTAAACATTTTCATTAATATTGAATTAAAAGTGCATTGCTTTAGTCCATAGCTTAAAATGATTTTTGTGTAAAATGAAAAGGCAATTAAAATTTTAATATTAAAACCAAATTATTGCGCTGTTTGTTTTTCACAAATGATTGTACTTTTGGGGAACATTTCAAATTTCAACGTAAATTTTATTTCATCACCAAAGAATATTAGAGCTAATATATTATTTTAATATTATTATTAATAGTAACTAACTGGGCTAAGTTCAGTTTGTAGCAACGTAAGTCACTTCTTCTGATTTTGCACTTACCCATTCTATTTACAATATAAAGTTATGAACGGACGACGACACTTTAGAAAAGAAAATGTATGTACATAAATCTAATAATGGTGGTCACAGTGCATGGAAATTGTAATATGAATGACGAATAAGAATTAGAATTAGAATGAGTGACTAGTGAACTAATGATTGAGTAGTACGTTGTTTTCGACATTATTTTATTGCAACATTTGACGGTCAAGTCTGAGACGGTGGATATACATTTAAACTGGCTTGAAGCTAGTTTTTGCAATAGTCTGGCAGTGAATTGTATACGTTCACAATATTGTAACTAAATGAGCGTTCATAATGTGAGGTTTCATGTAGAGGTGGGGTGATTAAATAAATATGGTGTACAAAAATTCGATGTGTACAACACAAAAGTAAGGGACCTAATATCGATCCCTGAGTAACCCCACATGATACAGATTGTGCTTCAGAATTTTGATTCTTATGTTGCTATTAGTTGTCTTCTATCTTTGAAATCCGTTCCAACTAGGGTACAAGCGTCTAAACTGAAACCAATATGCTCACTAATATTTCATGGCTAATAGTAGCGTCGAAAACCTTAGAAAAATGAAGGAATACTAGTATAGATAATTTACCTGCATCCGGTGCCGCGAAGAAGTCATCCGCTATGTTTAACAAAGCAGTTGCACAACTATATGCTTTTCTAAAGCCTGATAGTGTTTTTGGGAAAATATAATATTTATTGATATGGTTCATCATTTGATTAGCTACCTTTCCTAAGACCTTCGACAGTACAGAGTATATATTCATTGGACGCACGTCGTTATAGTTCATTGGACTACTATTTTTATTAATAGGAATTACATTTGCGAGTTTCCATACATCGGGTATAGAGTTAGAATGTAAGCATACATTTATAATATGAGTGATGTACGGAATTAGACAAGGACAACATAGCAAGAGCACATGCGCACTTATTCCATCCTCACCTTTAGACTTAATATTGTAAAGTATATTCATTATATCGATATCAATAACTTGTTGAAATTCTAGCTTATTTTGGTAATCGAACATAAGGTGTTCCATGTAAAAAAGTATTAGGTCGTTATTGTTGCTAATTTTTATATTGAAGAACGAAAGTTTCATTTATTCTATTGGGATTGTTCAAATGAGATGGAATTTCTACATTGCGTGATTTAGAGTAAATGTTTGATCGCTTAAGCTCTTTCCATATATTGTGTAATTTATTTGTACGAATATGGTAATCTAAATATAAACTTTCTTCTTTGTTTATAGCGTAATTTGTGCGATTTCGAAGCCTCTTGTAATAATTCCAGTGCGCGCTATTTTAGTTTTTTTTTATTTCAGCAAAGCAGCATCACGCAAGGATATCATGAGCTTTATATCGTCAGTAAGCCGTGAAGATCTTTGTTTGGTTATACGTACCGTTTTGAATGGCGCACAAATATCAAATTATATGACTTATTCTTAAACTCACTATTTTAATTGTGTTATTAATTAATTTTCCCCAAAACCAAATTATAACCAAAATATAAAAAACTATAATTTGCAACAAATATAAAAAGGTAAAATTGATTAATTTTTAACATGACATAATGCGCCCCCTCTGGTTCGTTGAAAGATCTTTCGTTAATCTGAAAAGGAGAATGTATCTATCACCCATAAAATGGCATTTGCTAATAACCAGTTAAATTATAATTTCAACAAAATAATCACAAAATTTTAACCCAAATCAGTTACAAGTAATATTGGAGAAGCCCGTTCAGCTCACACCATTACTCTAACGTCAATTTACAATTAAATGCCTACGTAATTAAAATGAGAGCGCCTATAAACTGAACACTCTTATCCACAATAACAAAAACAAATTAAATCTAGAAGACAAAATCTAACAGAGCATAAAATTCCGTGTTAAACATGTGACGTAATAATATTAATAGGACGAAGGTACAACCGGTATAACACATTCATTTCGTTTATGCAGCTGCGCAACAGTAGCATTTTAGATAACCTTCCCCAAGATTACAAAATGGACGTTAAAGACAGTACCGTTGTAGATAACCTAAATTAAATTGTTATACTCCCACAGCATTATAGCTAACAGTTTAGTCACATATATTGGTGATTCAGTAGTAAAATGTTTATAAATGGAATAAAACTTACTAAAGCGGAACGTGATTTTCACAAAGACACTGTAGAAGACAATGTCATCCACAAGGTAAATAATTCATTAAAAATTGTAGTAATCTTAATAATATAAACACACTTTCTATCTCGTTGGATCAATGCTAAAGGCAGCTTACGGATATAATAGTTTATAAGACAAACTCAAAGGTAAACTTTATTAACACATGCGAAAATGGAAAACCTTGTGCTAACGAGTAGTTTTACTTTACAATGTGGTTAGTGCAGAGGCAAAGGTTTCAAGTTGTCAGTAGCGAACCTGCAGCGAGATCCCATTCTCAGAAACTCCAGTAACTTAAACCAAGTAGGGAGAGTAAATCGTTAACGTCCGCACAGTTACGTCCTGATAAACGAAACATTAACAGCACAAAGGTAATTGAAGTAAAGCTACAAGCTCTGTACAAGTAGTCCACTCGAAGAGAAAATCGTAGTAAAAAATGGAAATCGAATCGAAGGATAGAAATACGATTAGGTAGGTGATCGTAGTTTTAATCGTATGACCTTACCTTACCTCTTGATTGAGGGCGAGCTCTAAATGATGGATTAACACAATCTGGTTAATTTTTAATTCTTGCGAAGAGCGGTTTAGTGCTTATCGTATCTCAACAGTGAAAGAAATTTTACAATTACAAAAGAATTGAAGATATCGAGATAGCTTACCCTTTTTTGTGAAAGTAACGTTTTTATATATCCGCCATAGCGATTAATACATCTGAACCCAATGATTGCCTTATAAGGTAAAGAAATATATTATATTCGAAAATTCTCTTAGAGAAATGGCAGCATCGAAGAACCAAAAAAAAAGAATTGTCTAAAAATGCTTCACACAAAATGGCCGCTCGAAAAAAAAACCACACCTCGGAAGAATCTTTCCAACAAATTTTCTTACCAAAACTTTACCAGATCAAATTTTTATATATATTGTTAAATAAAATTTCAGTTAGTAAGATGTATTTATTTAACGGTACCACCCTCTAGCGGTAAATTCAGCGAAAGTAACAGATATTTTTAAGTAACCGACTTTTAACCAACGAGGAAACCGTAGAAACCACATAGATGTCGCGAGTATGTTTATTTGAGCATTTGTAAAGTAAACTGTAAATACGGAGATCCATAAAAATTTAGACAATTATGTTAGTGAAATAAGTAACGAGTTAAACATTAAATAACAATCGTAAAGATAGTTCTTTAGAACAGTAATTAAAGAAAATTATGAGGTCGATACGAAAGTTCAGATATCGATTTTGAATTTTTTGCGGGTTTGTGTTCTGAGTCGAAAAACGATTTCGCGAAAAAAAATTTTCGTGTATATCAGTCTGTGCTGTGTGGCTCCGACACTATTTGATCGATTTTAATCAGATTTGACGGGTATAAAACTAGCTTTTCGTAAAAATCAATTAATGGGGGGCGAAATGAGGGTGATGATTTTTTGGGGGTGCATTTCCAAAACCAGAGCTTATCTCTGGTGAATAGTTAATAACCCTAAACCACGATAGAACAAAATTTAAAAAAAAATTTTAAACTCAAAATGGCGGCCATATGGCGATTTTAGTACATTTCGGCGCCAGCGCTGTCACTAAGAAACATTAAAAGCTACTTGCATTTGAAAATCGCAATTTGTAAATAAAAATACATGCTTTCGAACGGTTTGTAAATATTTTTGAAAAAAATATAATGTTGCTCTTAATTACGGGGTTAAAGTTGCCCTTTTTTTCAAAATTGATTTTCTCAAAAACTCTCTAACTTATCTAAATCAAATTTGAAAATTTCAATCGTTCATAACTATGTTTCTGATAAAAATGAAATCTTGGAATTAAGTGATTATATAGTAGACACATATATCTGCTAAACTGATATATTGAAATATTTTTAGCGCTTCCGGTTTTGCCCAAAATCACAAAAAAAGTTATTTTTTCAATTTTTTAATATTTTATATCAAAGTTACAAAAACAAATCTGAAGTACTTTAACCTCTTAAAGCTAATTTCTCATGCTATCTAACTACGTAAAAATATACAGTGATTTGCACAATATAAGGTGAATAATAAAAAAATAATTGTTGTAAGTATATCTTATTATATTGTAAGATATAATAACTGGCCTATCTACGTATAGCTTTTAAATTTACATATAATGAGCTTTATGAGATTTCTATCTTATCTAGAACCGGAGTTAGGAATTTTAAAATTTAAAAATTTCAATCCCTTATAACTATGTTTCTAATAAAAATGTAATCTTGAAATGAAAGGATTAAGACGTATATAGCTACTAAACTGCTATATTGGATTATTTTTAGCGCTTCCGGTTTTGCAGAAAATAACAAAAAAAAATTATTATTTTAATTTTTTTTAAAAAGTATACAGTGATTTGCAAAATACAGGGTGAATAAGAAAAAAATAGTTTGGTAGGTAAGTAACAGTTTTCTTATACGACAAAGTGTTGTGCCGAAGTCCAACGGCCATTTTTTTAGTTTGCTTTTGAATCGTTTATAGATTTGATTAATTATTTTGTATTTGTTTCACTTAGCGTCGGACAATTTAATTATTTTAGGATTACCCTTTTAGATTCTTACGAATTAATTTAATTTCATTATGGTTTACTGAGAAATTGACATCAATTGCAAGTAATCCTTAAAAAAAATAGCTGTTACACAAATTACCTATTTTTGTTCTCTTTCTAACTTTCCATGGTGAAAAAATCAATTTTATTTCATACTGTACTGTAATATTGAGTTTTACGGTAGAGTGTAGTCGATAGTAAAACACATTTTTACGGTAGGGTAGGATTTTTACGGAACTCAATATTGAATTCATAAACTTCTTCTCGGGTGATAACTTGTTCTGATTTAACCTGATGGCCAACTGAATGATGTTTTAAAAATGGTTTCAATCTTGCAAATGTTGAAATATCAATATTCTCCAAGACAAGCAGCATTGATTTTACCATCGAATATTTGCTCCACAAAGAAGAACCACAGTATTGTTTTGACTAGAAATGGAACAAATTGTACCAAAACTATGTATTTAACACAGAAAAACTACTCGCCAAATAATATAAATAAGCCAGCATAGCTTCCTGATCGATTATTTTCACTTCATGTTGTCGCCGCCATTCATTAAACACCTTGCATTCTTTATTGTAACGCTCCTCAGACTTGAGGGGAATAAGTTTTGTTGTAGGTGCTTTCCCTTTTTCTAAGATTTCGTCAGAATCCTTCATATTTTCATCACACATTTTTACTTTTTTGTCTGATCGCAAATTGTAAACAAACAACCCTAGCAACCCTGCTAACCACAATAATGATCCATTTTTGCTTCACGCAGGTTTGAACAAATGCATTTTTGGTTCTTCTTAATTTTGAGTGAGTTTCAGTATGAAATAAAGTACGTTACGTTATTCGTCAGGTACCCGGATATTACGTACTCGTTACGCAAACAAATTCTGACTCGGCTTCGCCTCGTCCGAATTAATTTATTCGTCCGTAATATCCGTTGTACCGGACTTATAACGTAAATAACTATTAAAGTAAACCGTAAACTTACAAATTCAAGTTGAACTGTCAGATTCAAAGTAAATTATAATATGACAGTTCTAACCACGCTAATGCAGAATAGTGATATTAATAGAATAGTTTTATCGTTTTTTTTAAAGAATTATTGCTACTAAAAATTCCGTTAATTAAGAGATCGATCGGTATTTATTAATATGAGAAACATTTTACAAGCTCATAAATTTTCTTAGACCTTAAATTCTTAAATTTAGTTTTTATTCTCGTGTTATAATTTGGTCAACTTTTTTTTCGAATGTGAATTTACCATAATGCGTACGAAAATATGTATATAATCCTAAGATATTTTATTCATTTATAAACAAAGTTTTACATAAGAAAATTTTAATTTACATTTCTCAAATTTGTAAAATTATCGCAGTTTCTTATTCCCTGCTAAGCTTTATTTCTAATTTTGTATGTTCAACAAATTAAAAAATTTTAAATTTTTTAATTTTGTGTGGTACATGGGTGTACTTTGCTTGTTACAGATTCTGACACAGTTCCAGAGTTCCAGATTTTTCAAATTAAACTGTTTGTGATTCTGGCAAATACTGTTTCATTACTAAATTACGGTTACAATGCCTAGTTGACGTGACAAATCAACAAAATATGACGTTACGTCAAATTGTTTTGATGTCAGTTATTGTTGTATTAACAAGATAAAGATTTGTTACTCGTTGTTAGTTGTTCTTAATGTTATTTTTTATGTGAGATACATAATAGATATTTATGTATTAAGGGCATAATCAGAAGATTATGGCTTGAGGGAATGTTAAAAGCCTGACGCGAAGCGGATGGCTTTTATATTCTTGAGAGCTATAATCTACAATTGTGCCCGTGGTACATACAATGTTTTATTTTATTTTGCACCATGAAACTGGAACAAAATATTAAAAAGATTCAGTATTTTCGGCAAGTTTTTAAATGCAAATGCAGTGAAATAAAGTCGACAGTAGGCTAATTTGTTGTTACTAAGATACTGTGATATTGCTAAATTGTTGCTAAGGTACTGTTTGTTTGTAAATAATTTGAATTCTAAAATGGAAGGTGAAAACGCAAAAACTTATTCACAAGAAATTTTAGATGAATGTGAGGCCGTCCAGGCAAAAATAATTCCAAGTAAATCGAAATATTTATACATAAAAGTTGTTTCAATAATTCTTTCAACTTACGTGACATATCATGTCATGTGTTTGCTGTCAATCATGCTGCTTAGCAACAATGACATTTACGTGCTATAAAGACCACATTACGCCCGCATTTGGGGGCGTATAAAGAACATTATGGTGGCAAAATAAAATAAATTGTATTATACTATCTTTAGAAAATAAATCAGTTGTTTATGAACCATGATTTCCACAAAACTTTACAGCAAATTAAATAACTACAGTTCCACTCAGCAAACAAGATAGTCGGAAAATATGTCAACTAAAATAATGTATTTAAAATTTTTGACGCCGCAAATTATTTGTCCAATCATATTTGAGAATTCTAAGGTGGTACATTCACAGTTAAAAGTAAATTATTACAGTTTACAACTGACGTTTTCCACGTGCGTTTTATTACTTGATCCTTTTATTGTTATTCTTGTTTGTAAAAATCAGTTTTTTTGAAGACTTCTTTGGTTGTTTTATTAATGAAATAGAGGTTATGTACAAGAATTTTAATAAAAATGTAATTTTTATCCCTATTATGGCTGGAACTACGAAGAAAACTATACATTCTGATGCTCGAAACATTATTATTGCAAAAACATTGCAAGCATGTGGATCGATTGACTCAAGAAATGTGGGAGAAAGATGGATTACTTGACGAAGTAGTGGAAAGTTTGGAATTTGTGCTGAATACTAGTTTGTCGGAAGATGACACAAGTTCGGGAGTTGAAGATTAAGAAAATAATTTTGCCTTGATATTTTAAACGTTTTGAATTTTATATAATTTCGTTACGATTGTTTAAATATGTATTCAGTTTATTTTGATTTTAACTCAACAATTAAATTGTGTTGGTAATCTTTGCCAAGCAAGTAACTCATCAGTTCATTCGATAAACTATAAAAATGTAATTACATTTTAATCAAAATGAATTGTAGATCTTAAATTAAAATATTTAAAACTGTTTCTTTATAGCTTAATATTGTTACTAAATATTTTATGTTAACGTTTAGGTTTTTAAATTTAATAACGTTATTTCAATCAAATTCTTAGTTCACCGTGTATAGATCTGTCCCTTTGTGATTTTGTCAAGAAAATATTAATTACACTGGTTATGCAGCACACAATACACTTATGTGTATCCAATAATACACATTTAAATTAAGCTCCCAAATATTTTTTTCGGATTGTACCAAAAGCCGGTATCCCCTCTCCAACTATCTTGTTTGCTGAGTAGAGCTGTAATTAAAATTAGTAAAATCAGACACTCTTTGTTGATTTATCACAGTCAACTAGGCATTGAAGACATAATTTAGCAATGAAAAGGTATTTTATGCCAGAAACACAAAAAGTTTAAATTGATTTTTCTCGAAAACGGTACGAGATAGCGATTTCAACTAAAAGCACATTTAGTTTGGAGAATATCGTAAAGTTTTTAAGTTTGATGTAAGATCCATTAAAAAACTGAAAATAAAACATTTTCGTTAAAAAATCTGCCCCCTCCCCAGTTGACCGCTTCTGATACGAATAAGAAAATCGTGTTCTGAGTGGCCGGTTTATCTTCGGCACTGATCTTAACCATATTAAGAATTTTTGAACTTTAGACTGCCTGAAATACACGTTCAATGTTCTCATTATTATGAGTGATATATTTACGAAAACTTCAAAGAAAGAAGTTCGGGGGACTTAACTTTTATAGGTTTCAATGTTTTTATTCCATTATTACCAAACTTTAACTTTAATATTAATTCTCACAGGAAAAAGCTCGTAAACAGTCCCTGTACATACACTATTTTTCATATTGTGTTACAAATAAACTATCTAAAAAATATTGCCAATATAAATTTAAATAAATCTGAACCAACACGTAACTTCCTTATACGTATGTCGTGGTAAATTAGCAAATAGAAGCAAGAGTGAATCAGTTGCGATACGGATATTTTTAACTTATTCATATTTACTCTGATTAAATGTACAAAAGACATATAATCAATTAAACATACACACGTATGCAAAATTTATTTATGAATTAAACCCTTCTCTCTCTCTCTCTCTCTCTCTCTCTCTCTATATATATATATATATATATATATATATATATATAAAACACAATATACATAACTGGTTTGACATTCACTTCAATACAAAACCCAATTCCATTAAGCCAACCAAATACTGACGTGGCCTTCATTTGTCAACTATGAAAATCAAACCTACATTAAAAGTTAATTTTTTGCCCTTTTTACATGACTACTACCATAAATGTTTAACAGTTATTTAGTTTCAATTAAAAGTTTTATAAGAGAAACTTATCTAAAATTGAATTATCTTTAAAAAAGTGTTTGTTAAAATTGCGACGCAGACAAAAGCTATTTTAAAAACTTTTTTATTTTTTAGGGCTTGTAAATAAAAAAGTTTCATTAAAGAAACTTGTATAATAATTAATTATCTTTAGTAAAGTCTTTCCGCTTTTTTCAATAATAGCTGTTTTCCAGATATTCACAAATATACTTTGTTGTCTTATTGCTAAATAAGATATAATAATTAATTATCTTTAGTGAAGTCTTTCCGCTTTTTTCAATAATAGCTGTTTTCTAGATATTCACAAATATACTTTGTTGTCTTATTGCTAAATAAATTTTAACCAAAATTTGGTAGTATAAAAGTAACTCTAAATATAAAGCACGCCCAGGCCCACGCGCACGCGCACCCGCACACGCATCTCCATACGCACACGTAAATACACACACGCGCGGGCGCGCGCGCCTGTATACGCACACACACGTGTATACTCACTCACACACATACAATCACTATTTAAAAAAACATCCATGACAATATATTATTATTAGTACTATACATTTTTCTTAATACGTCCTTTATCAAAGACTGATCACGTCATCTGTTCTTATACCGGGTGCCTCACGAAGCTCGGGCAGTGGCCGCATCTTGGTAATGAATTATCCCAATTTTGTGAACAAAACCGGGACATGAAAAAGGTTGGAAATAATTTTCATATGATGCAAACTCGGGTGCGCTATAAGTACACTAAATTAGAAGATCAAGTTTTTCCATGAAAGGTACACAAAGGAATTCTTATTCAATACCGCTTTACCAGTATTTGGGAAAAATGGTGTGTTATTTATGTATTTATTTATTAAAAGTCATTGCAACCGAGACAAACGACACCTACGGATGATAAATCTACAACTTCAAATAAGTTTTTCATTTTACCTTTCCTTGCAACTACAACAAATAAACTTGGTAAATATAAAAAGCATAATATAAAAGTAGTTTATAAAAGCAGTATTAAAATTCGAAATTTTCTGAATTCTGCTAAAGACCAAATACCATTACGTGCATGTGGTGTTCACGAAGTACCATGCTCTTGTGGTAAAGTCTACATTGGTAAAACTGGAAGAAACATTAACACCAGGTTAACTGAACACAACTTCACCCTTACTTCATCCAACTAAATTAGCAATTGCTCAACATGCCTTAAACACTCAGCACAATATAAAAAACACAGGAAGATACGAGAAGTTATTGAAATTCTTAAACAGCCTAGCAACTTGAACGTGGATAATGGATGCGAACTGTCCGATAGCTGGGTGTATATTTTCAAGAACTGAAAATTATACAGTCTACAACGGTGATTTAATTTTTATTCTCTAGTTACCTTATTATTATTTATCTTTTTGATGTTACCTTGTCAATATTTGTCACTTTGTGTTACGCCTGACGAAGGGCAGAGTTTCTGTATGAAAACTTGCGAATAAATAAATAAATAATTCACACCATTTTTTTCCTAAATAAAACATGTCAAATGGTGAAAGTTTCAATTCCTATATTCTTAATTAAATTTTTCGAAAATTTTGGTGTATTATTTAAGTCTCATTTGTCTAACTCTTGAAATAAAGTGGTGGCGGAAGCACACAATTATTTAAAAAAAAAGAATTTTAGATTGCTTTAACCGAAACGAACAAAATTAGTCTTGTTCTTGAAGTTACGCGACGCGACGTCTTTCAATTTATAGTCTGACTTAATAAAAATGACAATATTTTTAGAAAAATGAAAATTTTATATAGGCTGTTTTGTTAAAAAAAGTATAACGTATATTTTACAATTAATTAAAGCGCCGTAATTTGGGTAAAAAGTTCTGTCGATACCTATTTTTACCTTTCAGTCCAGCTGGTTAAATAACCGAGATACAGCATTGAAAAAAAAATTCCTATATCTCAAAAACACCATTAATCCGACAGTTCAGTATTGCTTAAACCGTATCCCTATATTGTCACTCATAACCGAGACACCCTGAAACACCATCAAAAATAGGACACACGGAACATTTTTAAGGATAAAATTGTTAGTCCAGTTATGGGCATTTAAATAAGAAATTCAATTTAATTTTTTCCTTCTAGAGTAGTCCAATTTGATTTTTATCAATTTTCTGTACCTCGGTTATAGAAATTACCGAAAAGGTAAAAATTAGCATAGATGAAACTTTTAACGCAAATTGCGACGGTGAAATTAGCTTCAAAATACACATTATCCCTTTAGAGATATCAACCAAACTTACTTGAAGAGAGGGACACCTATATATATATATATATATATATATATATATATATATATATATATATATATATATATATAGTCATCTCATTGAATACGCCCGTTTTAAAGCTTTTCCCAAATATGTAATACTATATCTATCTCTTTAAAAACTGAGAATTCCGTATACTATATCAATTAGGAAAACACATCGTTTATTTCACAAAAAATGGACAGCATTGCAACAACTGTTTACAAAGTAGACTTTTCTTGACAATCTTGCGTAAAAATCTTTAGTTTGAAATAAAATAGAGCTATGCGATTTTGAACTATTTAGTGATTAATTAAGATACGTACCTTAAACGATAAGTATCTTCATTATGAATGATAATCGTAAAAGTTTGCATTTTCATATGTTCAGTCTTTAGTTATCTTTTTGATAATTTAAAAAATGCTATCTTTTCGTTTAAAAAGAAAGACCGCAATAGCATAGATTTTTTAAAAAGCGCCTCAACCGCCACTACGAGAAATGAGAAGAATGTTTTATAGCGTAATTAATAGAGAGAAAGCCATTTTCGACGAAACTACGTTTGTTAGTTTTGGTTAATCTGAAGTTATTTGTTTTCACAGGTCTAAAGCGCCGAAACTGAATAATGCAGGACTAGATTTAATTAAAAGTTTTTATAGTAATTTATAAGTGTTAATAAAATTTAAAATTAATCTAATGAAATAAGAAGTTTTGAATTGTTATTTAGGTAGATATATGGCTTAAACTAAATGATACGTACAATAACTGACAGAGGTAATGATTGTCAAATAGGTAAACTTTGTGGCATAGCCAATTAACATACCGCTTATCCACTTTTTTCGCCCTTATTTTCAGAAAGAAAGGTATGTCGTTACTTGTGCATCACATTGGTACCTATGCTATAAACTAAGCGATTTGTTTCTAGACAGCAGGATACTACAAGCATGTCCATTAACGACAAGATCAACTCATTCGTAAGTGCGTCTTGGTTGATACCATTACCTGGTCCTGATAAAGACAATAATTAAATAATCTCTTCTAAAATTGAAAACAATTAACATGGGTTAAGAGACATGGTTCATTTCAAACAATAGTTGAATCAAAGGACATAAATTTTTTATTTACATAAATATTGGTGAAACTCAATTCAATTCTAAACCAAGTAACTCAAATGAATTAATTAACAAAAAGGAGCAAAAATTTGTTGTATCTCTGCTTTCAAATAAAAAATACTCTGATTGGGTTGCATAATTGTTCATTAGTAAAATAAATAAAATTGTTAACCAGGTACTCTACTTCATTCTTATTTCTTCATAAGATAAGTTATGGTGCAAAACGTTTGTTTTATTAATATGGACAAATTTGTTTTACAAAACTCGAAAAATTGGGTATCTTTCTTTTCAAGTAATCATCCTGAAAGAATGCAATCAAAACACCTCTCCTCAAAAATATTAATTATTCAGACAAAGACAGGTAGATATGATGTTCACAGTAATTACTCTAAAATTAATTTTTAAAATATTAAACATTTTATTACAGACAAAAATGCAAGATTCCTTTAGCAAAATGGAGCGAAATTCACAATTCACAAATACAATTCAACAAAATAGATTTAAACCACAAATGAATGAGTATCAGTTTTGATCAACATTACAATTTTTGTTGGATGAAACAACCAGATCATGAATCAGTTAATTGATACTTAATTAGGTAATAAATAAATGAACTAAACGAAAGCAATAAAAAAAAATTATTGGTTAACAGTACATTTTCTACGGATTAACAAGGATTGAAATGAGTTAATGGACATTGAGTACTTTTGACATAACATTGGGAGATTTTTGTTTTATAGAGTACGAGAGTAAGAAAAGTAAGCAATAAAAGTGGGATCCGGTTAACTGGGCGTTAAATGTATTTAAAATTATAATATACAAATGTTAACTTATGGTATGGCGTTGACACACAGGCGGTAAAATCTCAATGTGACAAATCAGCTCTTTCTGCTAGTAATTGGAACCCGTACGTCCCATAAAGCAACTAGTTTTCCCCTTGTGGAAAGTGGAACTACGTTGCCCTGCACGTCCTGGCATTATTCAACAGTACGTAACACAACACTAGTGAAAACACAACGAAGTGCACTACGCAACGAATTCATTATTAATGTGCATTAATGACTTTAACATACCCACAATGTAATTAAAACATCATTTCCTCTAATAAAAGACAGGAAATGTTGGAGATAAATGGTAATGAACTTTCTTTGTTTGAAATTTCACTATTCAATAATGTCATTAATAAACTTACTTACTAAAGGGGAGGGTTTTTAATTGTCTTTATTTTACTAATAAACAGTTGCATAGCCCAATAAATATATTTTGTGTTCAAATATTAAACAGCTATTGCTATACTTTCTATTAATTAATTATTATTCGGTTTAGAATTGAAATTAGGTGTTACCAATAATTATGCAAATATACGTCGTTTGATTCAACGTTGCAATTTTACTTCAAATTTGCACTTGAAAAGGAATTGTTTGATATGGACTATATATATAAACCCATATTAATGTTATGCTTTGTCAAGTAAATGTGTGGTTTCTATTTTAAAGGAGATTGCTTGTATTGTACTATTGTCTTCATGAAGTCGAAGCAATAATATCAACAAAGACGCGCTTATGAATGAATCGACGTTGCCGTTAATATGCATGCTTAGAATACTCCGCAGTCTAGAAGGAAAAGGCAGGGGAGCACGTATTTCATTCCCTCCCCATGGGGGAGGGCGGGCTGCTCGACCTTTCCGAGCTCCTTCAGCCACAATCATGGATTGCCAGCATACATACATAACGTATATATGCATGGCGGGATTAAGGATGGGTGTGATCAGGATAGGATCGGAAGGAACGAAGTTAGGGTTCTGAGGGAGAAAATACTACCACAGCATTCGCCTAAGTAGCCGCACATGGTGTGCATAAACCCAGTGACCATGCCGCTATATTTGTATGAGCAAAACCCCCTGAAAAAAACCTTATACAAGGTAAACAGTAACGGGAATCGAACCCATTACCTCCCGAATGCTAAGCAGGTTATGTCACCACTACGCTACCAGCTCGGTGCAGTCTAGGAACAAATTTATAGCATGCGCAAGTAGCGGCACCTCCTTCTTTCAAGAAACGAGGTGACAGGTGAGCGGTAGGTTAGTTGTCTGTGCTACAGGGTTTACATATTCGGCGATCATTACGTCTGTCAGCAACAGTACATATCATTTGGTTTAATATATTTTACGTTATTATATCAAAGTGTTTATCTGCATAATGGTATTAATTATATACGAATGCGAGTTGGGACAATATCAAGAAAGATAATATTTAGCATGATCTTTAACTTCACCACCGGAAGGGAAAGTTACTGTCATTGGTTAAAACAATTTAAAAGTTGTGATCGAGTTTCCATTTTGAGGTTTTAGATGTGAAAAATGTATGCGTATGCATGGGGTGGAGGTGTACCCAATATATCAAAAACTATTTGATTTATATTTGGCATACTGGTTTAATACCTAAATGATTACAACGGAGTGATTTCTTATAATGATCGACGGTGGAGAATATATAACTCATTAAAAGACTACTGCGAATGCAATATAACATGACATCTTTTTTAATCGTTTGCTTCTTGAGTTGGGGGTTCTTCTTTCTCCTTAGTTTCCACATTTTGATCTTCGGGCTGTTTGGGGGTCTTCTCCTCTTCAGCCCTGGGTTTTGAGTGTTTGTGTTTTATTTATGTATTGTTAAGTGGTAACAATTTTGATATTTTTGTTTTGTGGAAAAAAAGGTATATTAAGCTATGAGAGGTTAGTGTGTAATGGCTTATATGATAGGATGGGTAGAGTTGTCCGTTTTCGTTGCTGCGGTCGCTCTTCGAACTCCTCTGGTAGGTTGTCTACTAGCTGTAGTAGAAGTGCGGGGAGATGTTTAAATTTGGATTTTCTTGGTAGTCGGGGTTTGTTGGAGAATGGGATTTGTAATAGTTGTTTCATAGAGATCGTGCCACCGTTTACCCTACGATTTGTGTATTTGGTGTGTAGTGTTATTAATCTGTCTGTACTGGTTGAATGTTGGCGTGTTGCATGGTTAATTGGTTAGGGTGTCTGTAGTGTAATTTGTGTATGGTGCGTAGTATTGTCCTTTCGCAACAGGCGAGGTATGAAGTTAGTTGGTTTTGAGGGTTGCGTACAATGGAGCGCGGTAGTCGAGTAAAGGTCGGATGTAAGTTTTGTACGTGTTTTGGGTTTTAGGGTGACAACCTCTGACGTTTTCACGCAGCATTTTCAATAGTGATGCGCGGTTGCGTATCTTATTGAGATCGTTGCTAGCGTCGGGTTGCCAGTGTAGGGTTATGAAAACGTGATACTAGGTATATGATTGTGTCTTGTAAGTGTAGTCTTTGTCCGCGTAGAGTCAAGTTGATGTTTTCGGAGCTTTGTCTAGTGAAGTTAGATAGTTTATGGTGTCTAAACCGTATTATTTGCGTTTTGTTTAGGTTGACGATCCTTGTAGTACGCCGGCGGTCGAATGAAATGTCAGATATAAGGGGAGTCGGGCGAATGCGGTCGGGAAGCTTAACTGTCATAGTATGTGTATTAGTCCTGCGTGCCATACCTTGTTTGATGTATAGGAAGACTGCGAGGCAACAATCACCATGGTTTGACTTTGGAGGATTCCGTATAGTCTCACGAGGGGATCTTGCGAAGAACGTTCGAAACCAAACTGGCTGTTTGCGATGATGTCGTTGGTTTCGAGATGATCTCTTAGCCGTTGTGACAGGATAGTCTCTAGACATTTGCCCATACAACTTAAAAGGGAAATTGGTCTGTAGTATGAAGGTTGGGAAGGGTCAGATATAGGTTTGGGTAACATGATGGTTGAAGCGCACTTCCATTCCGTCGGGAAATAGGATAGGGTAAGGCATATGTTGTATATTTGGGCTAACCGTCCAATGGAGTTTGGTCTTGAGTATTTGACAGTTAAGTCCGACTTGTCCTGGAGCGCAATTACTCCCTTCTCTAAAAGCTTGTAATATTTGATTGGGTGAAATGCGATTCAGGAAGGGGTCGATTGTCGGATAGTTCCTGTGGTCTATGGTTTTGCTTTTGGAACTCTTCAAGGTTTTGCTCGACCTCAGCTTTGAATTCGTTGTCAAACGATTGATCGTCGGGGGTAGTGAGAACGGTGTGTCGGTGAAGACCGAACAGGTCGGATTTCTCCTAGTCTGAAACTGCAAGATTACCTTGAGCGTTGATTAGGTGGTTTGGTTTTCCGTTTTGTTAGGCCCTTAAATCTGTGCCAAATTTAGGGCCTTCACGATAGTCTAGTTTGGCTGTTCCTTTAACCCAATTTTCTTGGGTGTATTCGTTGGTCTCTAGTCGGATTATTGTATTGAGTCGGTTGTACTCGGTTTTGAGTAATGTGTCTCTGGTTTTCAGAAATCGACGGTATATCCGTCGCTTTTCCTCAATCAGGAGAACGATGCGGGGGAAGTGGTTTCCGGGTGATGTCGGATGTCGATTACTGTTGTGTGGATTGCTGAATTGGCTGCGTCGGAGATGAATTTGGTTAATTCTTGTAAGGATCTGTCTATGCCATCTGTGGTGCTTAGGGGTAGGTCTGAGAGGTTATTGGAGATGTGTGAAAATTTCTACGTGTGACAGTGGTTTATGCTAGGGACGTCTTAGCTGGTACAGGAAGGTGGTCTGATGTTATTGTTGTGCCGACGTGGCAGTTGTCATCGAAGTACTGTGTTAGTTGTTCGGTGCTGGCCACCTCATAGGTTCATTTCGCCCAATCCATTTATTTGGAAAGACTCTATTGAGATAATCTCTTACATCTGCAGAGTAGTGAGCAGGAGCGCCATCATGTTGATACCACATTGTGGCTCTAATATCAAGAGTAATATTTTCTAATAAGCCCAGTAAATCCTTATGCAAAAAGTTAAGGTACTTCTCACCATTCAAGTGTCCATCAAAAAAGAATGGACCGATGACATAATCCCCAACGATGGCACCCCAGACACTTAAAGACCACTTATGTTGATTATCAACTTGTCTTAATAAATGTGGATTTTCTGAGGAATAATAATGAAAATTATGTGTATTAACAAATCCATTCTTATGAAATGTTGATTCGTCTGTCCATAAAATATAAAAAAAATTTGGGTTTTGAGTAATTTTTTCTCTGGCCCAGTTCCAAATCTTACTCGATGATCGAAGTCTACATTCTTGGTGTAACTGAATATGATAGGGATGTAAGCGATTCTTCTTTAAAAGACGGCCTACTGATCTCTCACTTATACCAACTATTTCACTTATGTCCTTTTGGCTTCTGTGACGATCCTCTTCGATGGCGAAAAGAACCCTCAATTCACTATCTTCATTTCTAGAAGGTTTAACACGTTCATGTTTGGAGTAATTGGCACATGAAGTTGCAATAAATCTACTCATAACTTTCTGAAACGATCTTGCGTGTGGATGTCTTCTATCTGCATATCTTTCAGCATAAATTCTGCTGGCCAATAAACAGTTTCTTTCTGCAGCGCCCAACACGAATATCATATCAACTAACTCATTTTGTGTAAAATTCATTTTATAAAAATCTTGATTACTAACAATAACACTCGTAAATGGTTAACTACAGTTTTAATTATTTACGTCAAACATACAATTTTTATAAGAAGCACACTTGATTTTAGAATTTTACTTGAAATTGAAGTAAATGTCAAATTCTTGTTAACATGCAATGCCTCCAGTACAAAAATTGTAATTAGTCTTCTATCATAATATATTAGTTTCTGTTGCGTTTTTTAATGTATAATACAATTCTTTTTTATTTATATGAGGCCATAGACTTAAAAATGTCTCAATAATCTTATACATTATGAAAAATTAAAAATAATTCGGAAACGGCTATATTTAGGAATAGGGAGTTGTATGGCGAACTGATAAGGGTTAATATGTAGAAACCAAAAATGTAATAATATACAGGGTGTTTTATTTGAAAAAGTACACTTTTACTAGTTCGAATAATGGTTGATTGGCAAGTCAATTATAACACCCTGTATGCAATTATGTCATTTTCTTCACAATAAAAGGAAGCTCTATCTGTGTACTTATTCTCATATAAATTAGATAACTTTTATTTTTCAACAGTTAAGGAGGTACATTTTCAAAGCAAACTCTGTAATTTCAATTTTTTTTTAGAAAAATCGAAATAACTCAAAAACGGCTATATTTCGGGATATTGCGAATTTGTTAGGAACAATGTGTAGAATTCAAAAATAATAATAATATGCAGGGTGTTCCATTAAATTTTTTATAATAATTTGGTCCTCTTTAAATAAACAACCTGTATTCGCGTGAATTATTTTAAAATATGCACACAACTAAACTATAACTGCATTGCAAATTTTATTAATCTAGCTTATATAAAACGGAAGATATAGAAGAAGGCGCTCTTGTTGCCAGACCCTGTATATATATATATATATATATATATATATATATATATATATATATATATATATATATATATATATATATATATATATATATATACAGTGCTAGTCAAAGTCCCTCCCCTTGTATCTTTTGAACGGTTTACTTGTACTAATGAAATTTGGAGGGTGAATATAAACGAACATAAGCTTCTAAACTAGTCATGACAAGTGACGTAATAGTCATATATGACGTCACAGGGCCACAGTGACTAATAATTTTAAATAATGCCTTATGGCAAGTGACATCTCGTTTGAAAGGTATTAAAATTATCTATTCAGTAAAACTAATTTTGTTAGGGTTTAGGTTGATTTTGATAGAAAAATTAAATAAATACTAAAATTATAGTTTGGCATTTAATTAATCAAGATTGTAAAGTCTGCCTCTGGTTAATTGTCAAAAAAGTTGACGTTTTTTAATTCTCTCGTTGTTTTTACTTTGATAAGTTTTTATACCTTGACTATTCAGTTTAATTATTCTTTAACGCGACGTTTAAGTGTTTACATAGACAAAATGGTACGTACGGAAGCCGACAAAGTAGCAGCCATCTTAATAATTGGTGAATGAAGAAACAATTTCCATGCAGCGGAACGTCTTTTTTAATGAGAGGTACCCCGATCGCCCTATATCGAAGACTTATTTGAGGGAACTACTTCAGAAGTTTGAAGCAACCGGTAGTGTTCAAGATGTCAAACGATCTGGTCGACCAACAATTAGTGACGACAAACAAATCGACATAATTGCAGAAATGGTAGTACCTCCTACTTCTTTTACAGCCCAAGTTGCGTCTATCTGTGAAGTCAGTCAAAGGACAGTACATTGGGTGTTGGCTAAAAACAAATTTCATCCATACAAATTAAAAATGGTGCACCAACTTTCAGATGATGACCCCGACCGAATATTAGAATTCTGTGAAAATATGTCCAATCACCCAGACTACATAAAATCAATTTGTTTTAGTGACGAAAGTACTTTCTTCCTCAATGGAAACGTTAACACACAAAATGTGAGATATTGGGGTGACACAAATCCTCAAATCTTTCGTGAAAAACATACTCAATTTCCAGAAAAAGTAAATGTTTGGGCAGGTATTTTGGGAAACCACATAGTTGGACCTGTTTTTTTCAATGCTAACTTAACCTGTGAAGTGTATCTGGAGATGTTACAAAACGCAATTGAACCGTTAATTCTTGAAATTTTGGAAGATAATCTAGATGAATTCGGCAACTTGGAAATAACGTTCCAAGGGACCGGGAAGTGCGGGTTTACCATGTTTGACAATGGTAGGTTAGTAAGTGAGTTTGGGAAGTGCAAAATTTTTGCGAATGTTTCTTTGAGTGTGGAAGGTGGACTCCCACCGAGGCGCAGCCTTACAGCTCTCTGGATAAAGGCTTAGAGTTAGGGGTCCGACAGAAAATGGAGGATTTTGTTAGTAGATTAAGGATACAAGGTAAGAAATAAATTAATTTAACCTCACTGCCCTGCCTTGGTACTTGATCCTCTCTTCATCCTGTTGGTCTTCGGCGTTCCTCTTTCTGTAATTGGCTCCTTTCTTCGGTTACTGGCTGTCTTCGCGAATTAGTTCCTTGCTGTCCTTCCTGTGGTCTTCTTCGATGCTGCTAGTCTGCTGTTACCTTAGATATAACGGTCTGCTTATCCCTGACAAGGAATGTTTTTAACCGCTTTCTGTGTGCTTTGCAGTGACCACTACTGTTTTATGAAAGCGGCGAAGTACTCGTAGATGCCCGGCACGCGGTTAATTAATTAATTAAAACGTAATTAGGCGGTAATTACCCTACTACTCGTCTATTCGGCTGTAAGGTAAGAAGTACACTTTTACATCTCTAGGGGGACATTTATTTTTTAAGATGGGAACAACCTTCAATCCGTTTTTTAAGTTCTAAATGAAGTACTACTACAAAAAGTGTACTTTTTAGTGTTGATTCGTAATGTAAATTTCTGCAACAAATAATTAATAGAACTTATGTCGTTCTGCCTGGCAAAAGAACGCGCAGGCGACGCGGACACTATTTCCTAGTAACTCCGCCCTTGAGGGCGGCTATTTTCTGTGGCGTACGCAAAAGCAATACAATTTTTATTTAAATTACCAGTTATTTGAGAACTCCGTTATTTATGTATACATTATTATAACATAACTATATATAAAGAATAACATTTAGAAGGTACTAATTAATTCACTTAAATCATATCATAATTAATTCAATCTCAATAGTAACTGAAAGTAATTCATTAACACAAAAATGACTGTAATTATTCGATATTATATATCATATTTGACATACGTTAGTTCCTTTGTAGAGATCGATATATAAATAAATTTGTTAAAAGTGCATTAAATGCCACATTGTACGATTAGAAAATTGGATACAGAACATATTTACTTGCTTCATAATCAAAATATTAATCACCTACTATTAAAATGATAGGATCACACTAAGCCACTTGGACTCCTGCGCATTCAACCTTTTCGCCAGACAGAATAACATAAGTTTTAATACAGATATCCTGATGTCGTACTACAAAGATTTACATCACTGCGTTCCCGACACTCGGACCTCAATAAAAAGGTAGGGGGTCTAGACTTATTTATACACACAAACGCAGTACCTCTATTCGCTATGACAATCTTCAAAGCATTTTTTTACATATAAAGGTGGATTTTACCATTGTTTTCTGGACACCATTTAATTTGCTCCAACATTTGATTTAGCTTTCCCGGCTAAAGATAATGGAACGTTTCTGTTGTATAACACTTCTATGTTTCATATCTGTCCCTATTTCTAATAATCCTTTAATCCTTTTTTTCCGAATCGTTAGAAGACTAATATTTAGTGAGTAAGTATCACTGATTTTCGAGGGCGCGATTGAATCGTTCTATAAGTTTGACACCTCGAACAATCGAGGGTTATACCTTGGAGTTACGCACGCATAACATGTTCCTCCTATCCGTTCATTTCGTTATGTAAAATTTTGCATTACTCTACCAGATGTATTCACCTTTTGCAAGAATTTGGGTGGTTACCGGGTTTGGATTACCCTTCCCATTTGAACGCCATGTACCAGTACAATAAGTCTTGTGATCGAATGGAATGTTTGATAAGAGCACGCTATTGTAGTAATTATTCTACACCAAGTAATGCCCTTTATCAAGGTGAGGACTCGTCAGCCTTCAAACCCAACCATTAATTTTTGAAACGGTTGTATTTTCTTCATGCTTTCCCTTAGAATTGTCAGTGTTAAGTGGCAAGCGCATTCCCAGATTAACAATATATCACGACCGCACAACGGTGCATAATCAGGAATTTGACGTGTGTGCGAATATGTGGTTTACCTATACGGACTCGTACCTAACTAACATCGTTATATAGTTAGATGATTGGTTGTAATAACAGAACAGATTATATAAAAAAATATGTAAATAAATCAATAAAGTACACCTACATAACGCATAAATCTAAACTGTTTCTTTCAGTAAATGTATTTCTAACTCAAAAGACATTTGTAAGCCGCCTAATAGCAATCCATAACGAAACTGGAGATGACATCTAGCCCTACATTGTTAGGTTTAGGCGTTTTGGACCTCTAAAATAATCGTGTCGGCGGTTTGGGCATTCGGCGCTTTGGTTTGGTTGTCGGCGTAATGTGGGATCATTAGACAATGCGGTAGAATAGACACATTCGGCGGAATGGTCGGCGGCGTTTTGGTGAGGTCCGGCGTATTGGGGGCAGTCGTCGAAATGGTTGTCGGCGTTTTAGGAATCTGGTGGAATGACCCAGCCTAATAGTTAGTTTAAGTACTTAAGTAACTTCAAAGATAGCGACTGAGCCATTCTATAACAAAAACTTTAATTATTAGAGGATTCGGGAATATCATTTTAGCATGGTTGCACCATTTAAAAGACAAATGGCTCTCTGTAGATTTGGCTAAATTTTTGATATGTTGTAGATTGTAAGGTTCTAATGAAAGACTACCACAGGCAAAAAGTCGAAAAATGGACAGTTTTTGCGCTACAGTTCACCAAAGTTGTGAATATGAAAGTGCTATTTTTAAATGTGATGGAGGGTGGGAGAGCGATAGAGGGAGAGAGAGGAAAGAGAAGGGGAGATGTACAAGAGTTTAAAGAAATTATTTATTAACGCCAAACAACATAAGTTATTACAACAATATGGGCTATAGGGCACTTTTTCAAACCTCATCAGTGTCCACTTCCATCGCATTGTTATTATTTGCAATGTTCGGATCATGTTGTTAAGCTCTATTAGCTGCGTCCAATATTTTATCCAACAAAGTTGATTTTGGACAGTGAACATTATTTTCATAACGCGCATACCCAAAAAATCACAAAACACTAGCAATGTGCGCACATGTTCCAAGAGTTTTTGCGCCTGATTTGCACGTACAGTAGTAACCAATAATTGAATACTACATTATTAAGAGAATATATATGGAATTCTTCTACATCTCTTTGAAACTTATCTTGATTGTAAGATGGAGCCAGGTTAACTTGGTATACCCCTGCAATGAGCTCTCGAAGATAATCCAGAGCGAGATGAGGGAAGTCGCCTAAATCATGCTCATTTATTTGAACCCAACGAGCGTTCCGTCTACGAAGATTTTCTACTTCCACCCGGACTTGTATAATATTAAACAGGCTTGCTTTTCCAGTAATTGCTGAGCCAGTTCTTCGTTAGCGCCAGACATAGGAACGCATGGGTGAAACTTGTTTGTAATCGCTCCAGCAATACGATAGAAATTTCCAAGGTTTTCGATATGTGGTATTCTAATTGTTCGACCAAGAAACTTAAATATGGATTTGAGATGACCGATTATGACTTCAACTATCCAACTTGTTTTAGTTATTAGGCGGCACTCATTTGTTTCTTCGGTCCACAATTCAAGAAAAGCTGGCATCTTGTTTGAAATACCCACATCGTCAAGCAGAGGTATGGAATCTCGATATCCACGATCCAGCACAAAAATATCAGTTTGGTGAAACCATGCTCTTATTGCATCGCTATCCCTATTAAACGCATTAATCAGCATTTTGGCATCATTAGTTTTAGAGTCCGAAAGACCTTGGATTGCCATATATATATATATATATATATATATATATATATATATATATATATATATATATATATATCCGTCTTGAGCTACAATGACAGCCGTTGTTACTAAGTCATGACTCTTATGCACGTTGTAAGATTGTCTTAAGACACGAAAGTTATTACTTTTTGATATAAAGGAGTAGGTCCCGTCAATATATGCAATTGCTATCGGTGTATTGGGTTGCGGATAATATAATTGGTTGGAAAATTCTGTTACATGGTTGGCAATGTAATCCTCCCTTGTAAGGGCTAATATAACTAGGTACGAATCTTTGCATTAGCGATTCTCTAACTGTAGCAATGGCCATACTTACAGCCTGTCTAGTTGGGTAGTGAAAAATAAAAACTCGTCACACAAACCTTGCCGAATCTTGCATAAAAACGTCAAGAGGTTCTTTTTGGTCTTGCCGAGGTATTGAATCACAAAACGTATACAATTTCCGAAATTGTTCTTTCGTAACGGGGGCTACGGATTTGAAATCTTCTTCGTTCTCGCATATCACTTTTTTTTTACTAACCAGTAGGATTTGTTAAAAAAATTGATGACCTTTAATGACATATGGCCTATTAACAGACCGCAACCCTGCAAGTAAATGCTTGCCATCCAAGTGCTGCCCGCAACATCGTACATTTTCTGGTATGTAAATGTTTAAAAGAATACAAATATTTACTCTACACGATATGGATATCCTACACACATTATTACCATTACAAATCAACCAAGTATGGGTTGATGTTTCAAAACATTTAGTCTTAAACAAGGTGGGTCATTTTCAACAAGAGCTATTTCGTTAAAGATCAGCCGAAAACAATTAGTGCAAGCTCTGGTCAAGTTTGTGACTTCTAGCGGTGGCCTTTCATTCTCATTTCTTTTGAAAATCGCTATTTCCTTTTAACCATATTATTATCGCCATCAATTCTATTCATTAGCCCTGGCTGTGTTAGCGTATTACAGACATAACAGGGTAAAAGACTTCTAAATGCCATTTACACACATTTATCACAATACTTCTCAAACGAATTTCGATTTTATTTTCGAACTAATTAAAAGACGTGACGTTACTACGCGTTACTATGCTTGTTATAACCTTTTGCGAAAATCGCGGTAAATTGATAGACGTCAAAATCACAACTTTGGCGAGCTGTAGCGCAAAAACTGTCCATTTTTCGACTTTCTGCTTATGGTAGCCTTTGAATAGAACCTTACAATAAAAAATTTAGCCAAATCCACAGAAAGCCATTTGCCATTTAAATCGTGCAGGGTCCTTTGTTGCTGATTAATTTGCTTAAAATTTTAGGCAAATGAACTTATTTTTGGAAAATTCTGTGAAATGATCCAAAACTGCAAAATATAAAGTAGCTTGATTTACGGAATATTTAAGATTTACCAAATGCAATAAGCATTTCGACAAATATGAATAAAAAATGGATTTAATAAGTAATGTATTTTCAGATACACTCATATATGGTTATTTGCTTTTGTAAACTATCACGGCAGGTCGAGTAAGCAAAAAATAATTAGAAAAACAGTTTTGAACGCAATAATAAGGTACATTTTTGGTCAATGGATGAAATCTTTACAAAAACAATAAGTTAAAAATCGGGCGTGAAGCCTGTATGTGTACTTGTGAACAAAATTGCAGCTATACTGCTGAATGGATTTCAATGAGAATTTATAATGTGGACCGGCTCACGCATGCGCATAGTTTATTTCAGTAAAAATTAATTTTTCGAATTAAACGTATAGGAACTGAGATAATTGCAAAAAATCATATTTTTGTTAAATGAAGAAAGCTGCGGTTTTGAAAATTATTTCAAAAAATGTTTCAAGCAAAGGTTACAGGGGTTTTAAAAATCTAGAAAATATATTTTTTCTGTAAAGTTGATAAGTGAAGAAATCACGATTTTCCTCTGATATGAATACTTGGTATAATCATGTTACTAAGGGCATTAGATAGGCGCACACACTGACATTAAAAGCTAAACCTTGATAAGGTTAATTGATAACTAACTACACAGGTGGTCTATTGACTGCGAAGAAGGTTGTGTGGTGACCACACCAGATATTTTAATTTAATACGGATGTAGTAATTTTTAAGTATGTTAATAAAATAAATTAACATAACTATAACAATTTAATGATTTTATAATTCTATTAATAAAGGTTATAATAAATTAAGTATGAATCTTTTTTATACGTGTATATATCCAAAATTTACACAATAAAAATATAGTGGCTTTCATCAAGCTGTTGATCTAAATTATACTATGTATAAAACTTTGGCATGAGTTCAAATAAATGTCAACATTTTAAATTGTAACATAAAATCTAAAAAGATTATATTAGCAAAATATATTAATGTAGTGAAATGAACCGTCCTCACAAAAATATTGCTATATCTTTACTAATTAATAACTTCGAATTTTAAAAAGTGCATTCAGTGATAATGCAATATTACAATCTATATTATTGTCACTTATAAATACGTTATTATGCTTATTTATACTATTTTTTGATGATTGAATGCACTGTTTAAACGGACGCGGTGAAGTATTTCTGGCCTGTTTCTAATCACGTCGCATCCGTCAACTATGCGATTTCTTAACTGATTTTCATCGTTAATGGGCACGGAACAAACCATATGTTTTAAATAGCCCCACAAATAAAAATCTAATGGATTTTAGTCTGGTGAACGAGATGGCCAGGCAACAGGACAATATAATAAATTTTAAAATTACCAATGTGGCAGAATAACTAGTCCCAAGAGATTATCACTCAAAATACTTATCCGTACATTTAAACTAAATCTAACTTAATGTACAGTTAAAAAAATAGCATGAGGATTGTTGTCAGCCCAAAAATGGATGCTATGAAGTTTATTATTCCATTTCTGTTGAATCCAGTTTCATCAGGGGTTCGAATAGTTCGGGACCGTCCACAGTCACGAACCTGTGTCCCTAAAACGCCGATTAATCCTTTGAAATCTTTTTTCTACAAGGTGCTCTTCAATTTTGCCAACGGTCCTGATACAAACTAAGCGCTTCTTGGCTATTTCCATTCGCATGTCCATACATAACTTGCAAGTCAGCTAATTCAGCAGTCGTATAATTATTAATTTTAGCGAGTATGTTTATGTTTTGAAACTTTAGAACGCATTAAAAGTACACGATTATAATAGCCGATATGACAAAACAAAGACTCAATAAATGTCAGACAGTTTTCATGATAGTATCACACATTTGCATTATTAAACAAATCAAAAGACACAGCCTGTCAGGCATACTAATCAACAATTGGAATTTAGCAAATACAATACCATATGTCGTGAACTGAAAAAATATTTTCAGGCAAAAAGATTCAAAGCTACAATGAAATATAAGGGTTCCATTTTAATATGTCAAAGTCACCTCTCCCCCACCCTCAGATGTCGGGGAGATTAATTTTACCTGACCAATTTTCCATTTCGAAACTAAAAAAGTGTTATTTGAACCATTTTTCTTTTTTGAGATATTTCTTTGTCTCAAGATAAAAAACCTTAACAGGACAACAATCGTGAAGAGCGTTTATTTTTCTAATAACTGGTAAAAGGTGACAGACAGCAAACAAATTAAAGCGGTCTAAAATTTAATTAATGAAAAGAGCAATCCCATTCTCCAGTGTAATCGCGCTATTGGCATACCTGGAAAAAGACACAACCACAAAAAAGCAACATCTTGTAAATGTTTATACTGTAGGTGATAGGTATGTATTAAAGATACTTATTCAGGATAAGGCATGTACCAAATTTCAGTCCATTATCGTAAAAAATGTACGAGGTACGATTAATATTGTGTTTAAAAATTAAAAGTTCAACGCGCTGTATCTCACAAACTAAGGATTTGCGGACTAATATTCATATTGACGTTTTTTCCTATACATACGTTCCTGCATTTGCGGACACTTTTTTAGTGACACCGTGTATAACGTATAATTGCAATTTATCTAATCATAGGCAAATGTATACTATGTAAAGAAAAGTGGGTATGCTATTAGTTGGTAAGACTGATAAATAAAAAATCAAGAACCTCGTGTGGTCAATATAATCTGAAAATATAATGGTAAAAAAATTAAAGTAGCCATTAAATACTTTACTTTCCTTATACACTGTGACCACGGATTAAGTTCATTCTAGGTGTAAATGACCAAAAATTTTGGAATTTCAAAACGATTGTTTCAGATTCAACCCTGCTCCATTGGAAATTAATTTTCATCATATTTTTAATTTTTTTAACTCAAAGCTACCTTGGTGATGGAGCAAAAACTATTTTCTTTGCAGGTGAAGTACCTTTTTTGCATCATTTTGTATCATAGAGCAAAATTTTATTAAGAACAGTTGTTCAGAATCCCAAAATAATAATAACTACAAAATTTGAAAATAATCGGCACAATTGCAAGAAACCGTTATTTTTATTTATTAAGACAATTTTATCAACGATTAGATCTAGGAATCTATGCATACAACATTTCAAATAATACATTGTCGTTTGATTACAAACAATACTGATTGTCATTTTATAGTCAATTTTCAATAATACATATTTCAAAGTGTGATTCTGTTACAATGATGTTTCGTACAGGTATGCAATTCAACTACTCTATGAAAAATATCCAGATGTATACATTATGGTTAATGGAATAAAAAAATTAATAAAGAAATTCGATGAGACGGGATCTGTTGAAGGCAAAAAGAAAGCGAAAAAGGCATACCGTGAAGAAGACGATGCAGCTACTGCCTTAGCTATGCATTCATTATTCGAAAATCCCAGGTTGGTTTTAGAAAAAGCCACTTAATGAATATATTCAAAGAAAACAAAGGTATTCCCTTTAAACCAAAACTTATTCACACCTTAAAAGCTTGTGATAATGACATTAGGCTTGATTTTTGTGCAAAGATTGATGAAACAATTATGGATTACCGTTTTTTTCACTATAATATTTTATTTTCCGATGAAGCAACGCTTACGATAAATGGAGTTGTTTCATTCCAACACTGTCCATATTGGGCTAGTGAAAATCCTTATATCAGGGTTCAATGTAAAAACCAATTTTTTAAAAAGGTAAACGTTTGGTGTGCTGTCTTATGGGACAGAATAATTGGACCATATTTTCTAGATGAGTCATTAAATCAGGAAGTATACTTTGATTTGCTAGACAACTTCTTATTACCAGAATTAGAGAACTTTCCCTTGGAGCAAAGGCGTAAAATGTATTTTCAGCATGATGGTTGTTCGTCGCATTCGACTTTGCTAATAAGAGGATGGCTGGATGAATATTTTCCGGAACGATGGATAGGACGATATCCGACATTCTTTCCGCCCCGTTCTCCTGACTTACCAATTTTGGATTTTTTTATGGGGCTACCCAAAACAGAAAGTGTACCAAACAGATATGAACCACAATATCGAATATCTTAAACAAGCAATAATTAATGCCGTAAATGAAATCACCCCGGACATGCTAAGAAATGTATACAAAGAATTTCGAATTAGAATGTAGAGATGTTTTGAAGTTGATGGAGGCTACATCGAATAGTTGTTGTTTTTATTATTGATTACAAATAGACGTTATATGACAAATATTGAAATGTTTTTGATTAGATAATTACAGTAAGAAACAATTTGAATCAGAACAAACACCACTACCAAATTTCACAATAATGACAATCAGTGTTGTTTGTAAACAAATGACAATGTATTGTTTAAAACGTTGTATTCATAATTCCTAGATCTAATCGATGATAAATAAAAATAACGGTTTCATGAAATTGTGCCGATTATTTTAAAATTTTGCAGTTATTGTTATTTTTCGATTCTGGACAGCTTTAAATTAAAAAAATTAAAAATATGGTGAAAATTCATTTCCAATGCAGCAGGGCTAAATCTGAAAAATCGTTTTGAAATTCCAAAATTTTTGGTCATTTACACCTATAATGAACTCAATCTGTGGGCACAGTGTATTATTTTCACATCTAAAATAATGTGAAAAATGAATTTTTAGAATTGTGAAGACTTAAACGGCACAGCTAATATTTTTGATGAAACAAATTGCACAAATGCAATAACCTGTTGCATTTCGAACTTCCAAGACTTGCATTATTAGTTTTTTAGTCTGCTACATACAAGTATCAGAATGTTAAATAAAGAGATGCTATTTTAGTTTGGCGGTTTCATTGAACTGATTATAAATAGCCGATGCTGTCGGAGATAACACCTCTACCTCCAATTATAAAACGTTATTTTATTATAAGATTAATATGTTAAAGTCAAACCTAAGAGGTAATAATGTACTTGTTTAAGAGATTGCATCGCACTTGCATGGATATTTATGATTTTTCTTTTGCTCCTTGTTTTTTTAATGTGATAAAATTATGCCTACTTTGTTAGCCTGTAAGAGGTGTGAACCTATAGATTATTATTTGCACTTAATAACTTATTCACAATAACCTGTTGTCTTATAGATATGTATAATTACCACAGTAATTTCTTAAACGCCGGTTTAAAACCAATTCATTAAATGAGTAACAAATGTTAATTTCCTTCTGACATAGTGCCTCCTCAGAATTAAAGATTAAGCTCATTACGTTTACAACGCAGTTAGTTTTACATACCACCAAACCGCGTTTGACAATCATAAATTTTCTGTATTTATTGTTACATTTTCTTAGTTTAAAGTTAAGATAATCTGAACGAGACAGTTGATGTAAATAGTTTTTTAATAAAATCACATAAAATTAACGCGATTTAACTAAATTTAACATTATTTTTCCCGAACATAAATAGGCAGGCTACGGATTCGTGCCCTAGAGGTAACCAACAGTTGTTCTTTAGTGGTGGTTAATAAACTGCTGAAATAAAACTTTTACTGTTCTGATTAAATTCCCTACATTTACTAAGCTTAGTCCAAATAATAATTTATAAATGTCATAGAAAGCCACGATATGCATAACTTCAGCGATTAATATTAGGTACTTAATTAATAGTAAGTTATTACGATTACTAGGCTCAGCCTTTCATGTTGTACATTTCCTTACTATTAATGTCATAAAAAAACAATATTTGACTTCAGGCGATAAAAATGAAACAATAAATACAATTAAAAAAAAATAAATTGTGATTTAGTATATTATATTATTCATTCAGTAAACTCTTAAAAACGTGATTGCAAAACAGCACAATGCAATGTAACATATGGGATGATTAACGTAGACTACGAAAACTATAAGACTTACAAAAAAATGTTTAATACAAAAGCTATTCGTTCGCTAAATACAAGTTTTTGAAAATATTTTCACTTTATACAGAAACAACAGGGCACCAACCGACTTTATTATTTTTAATGGAGTTTTTGGATTTCACGCTAAATCCTGGGTATTTTTTATATAGCATACCCTATTATTACACTAAGCCCTTTTGGAGAAAACGACGGTAGAAAATCGTCATTTTCGAAGTTTGTTGTAAAACGACTAAACATTAACGTAGGGTATGCTATATGAAAAACACATCGTAGAATCCAAAAATTTAATAATATACAGGATTTACATTTAAAATAACAAAGTAGTTAGTTTTCGTAATATTTTAATGAACGGTCTGCGTGAATCACCCTGTACTGTGAATCATGCCAATGGCATGATTTGGAAGCTACAATGGTGAGTAAAAAACTGAAGCCAATCTAGATCTTTTAAGAGAAAAATTAATGTGCAGTAGTGACATTTAGAACTTCACAAACGTAGAGTTACTAGTATTTTGCTAAATAAACGCTTGAAAAGTATACTTATTAATTTAAAGTAATTTTAACAGAGAATGTTAAAAAGCGCGCCCGTTTTGAATCGCTCACCTTTTTGTTTGCTTAACAATACTGTTTTGTATAAAGTTGATATCTGCTAAAACTCCGATTTCATACTATGTATCATCGTGGAACGCTTTTCACCTGACCAACGTGTGATAATCGTGAAAACCTCATATTAAAACGGAGAAAGTTTTGCGATAATTGTCACACAACTTCGTAATATTCTGGTCATTATGAAACATCGAATGAATCAACAGCGCGCAGAGTTTTACTCGCAGGTGACACGGGCGCTACTATTAGACTAAGTTTAGTGTAAATAGGTATTTTCGTTATATTAAGTTTTAGGTTGTTAGTTGAAATAGTGAAATTAAATTTTTTTAGGAATTAAAAAAATTTAAAATAGATTTTTCTATAATAATTTCAGTTAGTTGAAATTGGAATTGTATAAATTTAGAAATATTTTGTTCCTGATGACGTCCACTTGTAATAGCGTTGGAATGTGGAGCCAGAGATCTTTCTGAATGTAGTATACCATATCACTTTTGCTAAGTTTTTTCATTGTAGAATGGGAGGAATTTACTTGAGCTACCAATAAGTACTAAAGAAAAATAATTTAGCGATAACATTTTGATCGGTTGCTGGGAAAGCTGACTCGATAATTTTCGTATTGAGGGTCGTTCATACCGGCCTTAAAATTCAAGCGATTCTTTTTTTATGATAGGCTAATTTAGTTTCATGTAATTTGGAAAGGGACAGATTTAGAAATGGCGAAATCTGAATTTAACTTAAATTAGTTCTGTTAGAGATGCCGTAGAGAGCAGGGCTCACTCTTATTCGAGGTGCTACCGCACCCACGAAGATGTGTTTGTTTGCTGTTTACGCCGATTTCGAAGAGCTTAGAGAAGTTACCGTGGAAGTTCGTTTCCGTTACACCCTTAAGTGGGGGATCATATTGACTTCGTTCTCCCGAAATAATTACCATTATCGTCGTCGAATGTCGACGTTTTTCATCCATGGAAGTTTGAGTCGTGTTGAATAAGTGCGGATCTAAGTAAATTAGTTCAGGTGTTAGTTTTGTGGACGACTTCATGTTTGTTCTTTTAAGATCTTTTAAGATTTAACATTAATAACTGATATTCCGAACTTGTAAATAGTAGAGTAAAGTAAACAGAGTGGATGGGAATTTAAATAATAGTGTAACGTACAACCAATTGTAAATCAATAAAAACCCAATTTTGAGCAGTACTTACGAGCCGAGATTTTTGGAATGCAGTTTCAACTTCGATTATATTACCATCGCAGAGGCCATTCACCAGGTTTCCCCACTAGGTGTTTCGTATAACATATGGGGGAAGTGAACCTGAATTAAGGTAACCCTTATGAAGCATTTGTATTGAAATGCAGATTTATTCAGAGGTTTTAAATCCTAACGTAACGTAAATTTATGAAGTAAGTCGGTCACTGACCGGACGTATTTTTTTTGCATCGAGGGTATTGTAAGAAGTTGCCAATATTTTGAAATATTTTTATCGGGACCGACTTATCGACTGGAGACATTCTAGTGCCTGATTTGCTAAACAGGTAAGCAAATTTAATTATGGCAGCTTGATAAATTATTTTGGAATTTAGGTATTACATCCCGATATCAACGTTTGATAAATTTCAGGACCTCTTTGACAATTTTACCCGATTTTGACGATTTTTTAGCGCTAACGAGTGCCCTTTTGCACCTTTTAGTAAGAACCCCGCCCACACCAGTGAGCTATGCGGTGGCACAAATTGCCTTTACGGCTGGATTAACACTCAATATTAAAAATTCTTGGCTCCTTGTCCTGATCGGTCTGTGGAAAACATTATGTTGCTTTCAGACAGTGTCAATGTTAGTCTACACAAATCGATTCAACGTCGTTCCCAACAATTGAACATAGGGTATTCTTCATTACGGCGAATTTTTGTTACCTCCGCAAAATTAAATTGACCTAGGAATGGAAATTTTCCAATCACCACGAAGGACGAAATTTTGTTGGTTGAGTTTTGGCAGGACATCACAAAGACGAGGTTTTGTAAAGAAAATCATCTTCAGCAACAGGGACACTTCCAATGAAATGGATTTGTCAATAAATAAAATTTCCGTATTTTGGGATCAGAAAACATTCATTCGAATCATTCATCTGCTGAAAGTGATGGTTTTGTGTGGATTTTGGGCAGGTAGTGTCATCATCTCTTATTTTAAGTGTACGATGAACATTTACATGCAATGAACATTCAGCAGTTATGATTTCAGGGAGAGACGGCATCACGTGTCAAACTTCAGGCGAAACAATTGCGATGCTTCATGAGATAATTCCGGATCCACTCATCCGCTTTGTGGTAATCAGCACTGGCCACCAAATTTGTGTGATTTGACCGCGTACAATTGGAAGTTATACAGTCCAAACCCTCCGCGAGTTAAAGGAAAAAAATGGACGAGTTGCAGGCGAAATCAAAATGCAAGTTTATCAATAATTTCAGAAAGAAAATTTTGGCATGCCGGTCAAGTAAAGGGGGCCCTAAGCCATACCTGGAATGGTAAAATTTGATTAACAGGTTTATGTCCTTCGTAAATGTATTTATTATGAATAAACTTCCTTGTTGATATATTAAAATCGGCGTACATTTCGAATCACCATATAGTTGTAAGATGTATCTAACAATGATTTGCGACGCCTTTAAGGAAGCATCTCCCAAACCCCTCAACAAATTTTCGTAAAACTCGGTATGCACGCCTAGAGGAGCGGGGCATCCTAAAATGCACCTAGACGGCGACTGTAACCATCTCAACGCCGGAGGAGATGGCTCGACTAGTCCGTGTACGCAAGAAGGACGCAAAGTTTCCAAAAAGGTCGTTTGCGGTACACAATGGCGGTGTCTTTAGGCCGGTACCAACATCTCCGTAATGGAAGTTCAGCGAAAGGGGAGGTGCGCTGTATGTAGGTCAGATATCTTTCGGATCAGACTGTAAACAAAGTCATCGAGATTTGAGGGAACCGAGAGGGCGCGGAGTGCACACGGCGTGTTTAATCGGTATCTACAGAACGGTGTATCCAATTTCGAAGAAAGAGGTGCCTTTTAATTTGTCTCGAAGGTGATGGGCTGGAGTTTGAAAGGAGGCGTCACTGGTAGGTCAAATATAGGTTTTCTTCTAGAACGGTACCCCTCAAAATCTCTCCCATTCCGTCCACAGACATATCACCAATACAGTCTTATTGGCGTTAACATTGCAATACTTTGGTAATATTTCTTTCCTAAGTCAATTAATTCATTGTAGATAACTTTGATTTCATGTAACCATCGTTACACTACCTCTTAACCTTTGCAAGCGGTTTATTGATTACATATTTTCCCAAAAAATATGTATTTTAGACTTTTTTTTTAAACTCTTGATTAATTCTTGTGTGTGTTAAAATTTATAAGAATATACAAAAAAATACTAAGGTTAACATTTATTATTCAAGTACTGGCACAAAGTAACATAAAGTGAACCGTTTTGTTACATCTTAAGTAAGAAGAAATAAACTACAGCCTTCTGATCGCAAACAATATTTGTATTATCGGTCTTGGTTCATTAAAAAAACGATCAACACCTTTTGTCTTTAAATACTTTAATGAGATCGTATTTCTCTGTTTTGTCAGCGCATCTCTAAATCTAAATCTATAATAAATGAAATTTTGAGTGTTTGAAGAAATTATATATATTATACATGTTTTAAATGAATGGTCTTAATACATTGCAAATATGTACAGAAATTCTTAATAAATAAAAACATCCATGCAAATGACCACAATAAGAACGGTTCCGGAGAATTGACCGAAAACAATTCACCGAAAACAATTGCCTGAATGGACAATTGACCGAATAGACAATTGACCGAATCATGCTTATATACCATGCAATGTAAAAATAAATTATTTTTTAAAATAATTTTGAAGGCAGATACAATTCATATTTTTTGCACATTCTCTCCACTCTACTTACGTATACTATTCAAATCTTATAATGAGGTATGGTAATGAGGGTTAATAAGCTGTTATTAGTTTATGACATAAGGGATTTCAAGAAATAAATAATAGCACTAACAAATTCTTGACATTGGTTTATGGATGGAACGTTTAAAATAGTAACTTCGTTATTTCACCAGCTGCATACGGTCCATGTATTTCAAGAAAGACTATCTTTACCTGTAATATATGTGCTGCATACAAACAATTCACAAACGCTGTATAACCGATTCCTGAGTGAACTGAAAGTACTGCAACCTCACTTAACGCCAGAAACAATTATGGTTGATTTTAAAGTGGCAATGATTAATTCCATAAATGAACAATTTCCTAATACAACAGTTTGAGGGTGTTTTTCCCATTTTAATCAGTGGATCTACAGAAGCATTCCACAAAACGGCGTGAAAGAACGATATGACACTGATCCTGAATTAGCTCTAAGGATGCGATACTTATTACTTATAGCATTTATTCCAGTAGCGCATGTTACAGAAGCATTTAGTAAACTTACTGATTCCGATATCTTTTCTGAAGAGGCGCAAGATATCATTGATTACATTGAAGATGTATGGGTAGGACGAACTACCAGGAATAACAGACGAAGAAGTTATAAACTTGATATGTGGAACTGATACGAAAGCGTCCAGAAAAACCTCCCAAAAACAAATAATTCGGTAGAAGCCTGACACGTGCCTTCGAATACCAATTAAATTGCAATCATCCTTCCATTTGAACCTAAAAAAAATATAAAGACTTCCTATTCGGATTTGACGATTAGTGAACACATTTCACAACATAAATTTAATAGGGTATTTCCATGGAATTGGCTTTTGAAAAAAAAATTTTAATAAATGGAAAGATCATATATACGTTTTATAACCAAACTTTAAAAATACATTTATGAACCCAGTACCGGAAACATGCCGACAGTTCCCGAACAAACCAGAGCACGTGTGACATCACAATGTTTGTTTTTACTCATCGTAGCATACAGCTGATGCAGTGTTTTGACTTTTTATCGATTAAACCTTGTTATTATCGTCAATAAATATATCAAAAATGTCAAACCTTAAAAGTTATCGTGCTTGCTTCGTACCATTATGAACGAATACTACAAAAACAACTCCCCAAAAAAATGTTTTTAAATGCTCCACAAGATGTTAAATGTCGAAATAATTGGTATCAAGTAGTGCGATAACCTAATCCCAAAACAACATCAAATTTTTGATCATTTTCATGTTAAGTATTTTATAATAATATAGTAATTAATAATTATTTATGTAAACGTATAAATTGAATAAATAGAATTCGATAATAAAATTTTTTAACTGAACTCCACAATCATAACTTTTAAAAATCATAGCATCAAAAAAATTTCTATGAATAAGTTAAAACTATTAAATAATACATTTGTACACGGTTATTGAATGTTTTCGGTTTAATTTAGTATTTTTATATTTTAATTATGCGCTAGGTTATGTACTATACGAAATTGAAATTTTAAAAGTGTATATAATTTTTTTAGCTGAAAGAAGACATGGAGAATTATATTTACTATACTATAATCGGAACTAGAGCGAAAATTAAAGTTGATGTAATACCGCACAAGTTTAGTTGTCAAACTAACCGTAAACTTTATCACACATGACTAAATAAATGTAGCTATTATAAATAATTTTTTTGCACTAAATTTCAGATATTTTTAGTCAATTTACATGTAGAAGCCGTTAGCACTGTACTATTGAGAATTAATTTAATATTATGACGTCACAAACATGGCGACCAATCGTGGCGCGTTTGTAGCCGCGTAATTCTTTTTAAAATTTTATCAATTTTAAATAGCGTATAATAAATTAAAAAACAATTTTAAGAATTTTTTGCATCGACTATTATAATTTATGGTAAAGTTTTAAAATAAATAAAAAAAAATTGATAAATTTTTTTTTCAAAAACCCAATTGCCCATAATATTTCGCTTTAACTAATATTGGTTAATCTGTAAATATCTGAATAGCTTACAACTTACATACTTAACATAATATGTTATAATGTATATGTTGGACTAGTGTAAGTAAAATCTCAAAAATAATTTAAAATTATAGCAAAAAAATATAAAAATAAAAACTACAAAAAAATATAGAAATACATACATTGAAAAAAATAATAAAAGACAAGTGCCGTATCTTTACAAAACAAATTTAACACAGGATAAAAATCATAAACAACATAATTAGAAACGACAGAACTAATTTTCTCTTTAAGAGATAATTTAATTGCATCACTAAAAGGCTGAACAATACCAGTAAAACCTACGTTATTAGGTCCTTTATGAATTTGAATATATCCAAGAACTTTTCGCACAATTTAAAGTGAATTCGGTAAATTGTACATTCGATGAATTTTCCGTTCGACGAATTGTTCATTCGGTTAATTCGCTGTTCCGTCATTTGTATGAAGGCAATTGTTTTCTGGAAATTGTCCTAAACCCCACTAAGAAGAGTCGAACTTTAGCCGATGGCTAAACTCAACATCATATGGTGAAATTCATTGCAGCACTTTATATTGCACGGTAAATGACACATAACTTAGAGTTACGTAATTGACAATTCATGATTACAACTTGAATTTTCAATTGATTTATATTTGTTTAACTTACACGAGGACGGATTAAGGTAGGAGCTTTAGGTTGTTGTTAAAAATGCGAAGAAAACGATTCTAATTAATTATATCGACGGTTTTTTGTTGCTTTCAATATTACCACGCAGTCCAAAATTACAAAAATTCTTATGAGCTCTAATGAAAACATGAGAATCATGTATTCTTTTATAAATGAATATCTGGGTATTCTTCGTTACTAAAAATCATTTAACAGTTAATAGGTTGTAGTCGTATTCATTATGGTGATCATTTGTTTTTCAGAGTTTACTTACACATTTTTATTGATTAAAGTATAAAATCTGTTGTTTTTTATTGCTTTAATAATTATTTTTTAATGAGCTTAATAAAATAAATTACAGTAAAATGAACTTTTGATGGCACATTCAAATTTGGATACAAGTAATTTTAAGAATACCGAAATTGACGTTGCTACATTTTTTGTAAAGAAGCTAACAACTAGACTGGATGTTTTGCAACTTAATCCAACGAAAACGTCAGATGAGGGATTGTTGTGCAGAAATTACCAAAAAATCTAAAAAACTATGAAATTTACATTTAGAACCACTGACGTAAAAGTTATCATAAGATCAATAGTCGTTAGACCCAGAATGACGTCACTGGTGTTATCCGAAAACTAAAAATAGCGAAATAATGGTCATTCTCAAGATATTTCATATTACCAAATATTCGTTTGGGAGTTATTTAAAAGAAATCAATAAAAAATAAAAACTTCAACACCCTGTATAAAAACATTATTTAATTATTATTATCTTTTCGATATTATACTATAAAGGTGGATTCTTTAAATACTGAAATATCAATTCTCAATGTTAGAATTGTAATTTTAGGTATTTTTAGAAATTAGCCACATTTTTAAAATCAACAATTTAGTTTATAAATGAGTTTAATTCATTTTTAACTGGTTGAAAACGTCAAAACCTCAGCCTGATTTATTTTACTGGCAAATATATATATATATATATATATATATATATATATATATATATATATATATATATATATATATAAATAAATAAGTATTGGTATCTTTGGTATTTGTTTACATTAATAATATTGAACTTTTTATATAATTAAGTAGTCCATCAGTTAATTAGTTACAAAAATTGTGCCATGTAACATTTTTTGAAATATTTTAGCCAAAAGAAAGCAAATACTTGCTGAGTATATTTCAAGATAGATGGCATTGCGTTATAAATAAAAGATTTTTTCAAATAAAAGATTAGAGCAAAATATTTGTTTTAAACCTCGAACCTGTTACACAATGGTCAAATACAAAAAAACAATTTATGGCCATAATCAAAATTGTATGTAATCTTTAAATTTTCCCTTTGCCAGTACAAATATTTCACTTATCTCAAAAATTTTATACATACAAAATGTCTCTAAACCATCGTTACGTTTTCTCCTATATCATTAAACATTTTTTTTACATAATTTAGCTATCTTCAATTATTCTTGAAGTATTTATTGAGCACACATACGACAAAAACAGATAAGCTTTTTAAAACTGTAGCACAATTTTTATTGTTCTGCAGCAAATTACCCAATCTTTAATTAAAAATTATTATTAATTTTATTAAATACATAAATAAAAAGTTTACCCCGAGTAGGATTTGAACCTGCGACCTGTACTTTGCTAGAGTACCGCACTAACCAATTGTGATATACAAGCCTCAATCGATGTACATTTTGTCTTTATGTATGTAGGTAAATTCTAAATATTTATTTATACGAGGAATGTTCGGTTACTAAGGTATATTTGCGCGGCACACCGCCTACGTTGCACCGGTCAGGTTAAAACTTGCATGTATTTTGTACGGACATGAAAATAAAAATATACATACATATATTTTACAATATGCTCCTATAATTCCTTTTTGAAATATATGCAGTTTAAGAAAAAGATTTTTTTCTCCATCAACGTAAATAAGGCGCTCTATTGTGACAGTATTTCGTACCAAAAGTGGCTGATTTTGACCTTCACTATAAATATCAACTTCGTGTGAATGACGTTTATGAGAAGTCATTACTTCAATAAATTCAATTTTAAAATTTTCGCACGTTCAAACAACGTTTTCAGTCATAAATAAGTACATAATACAATTTCCCTTTCGGTTTAAGCAAGTGCAAGTTAATTTATATGTTTTGAGTGAATATCTTCTATGAACAGATAGCGACATTTACTGTCGCCGGTAGCACCATCTATCTTCACATTATTTCACTTCACATTTAAATTAAATTTATAGAGGTAAAATCCAATAGGGGTTCGACAAGGTGGTGCTCGCAGCCACATCGGTGCCCACATTCAAATATCTAAAAATTAGTAAATATTCAAAAGTTATTTTTTTTTAATCATTAAGAAATTGAAAATATATTGTAGTATAAATATACTGGACAACGACGCATTATAGAAATATTATTTTAGGCAAGACGTCATTGACCTTCGCTTCATATACGTATGTACTAAAATTATATTCCCCACACACAGTCACAGTTGTCTAAAGTCTGAACCGGGATGATTCTGCCATCGCCAGTCTCTCGTAAGTCGTCAATACGTAGATAAGTTGACAAATGACATTCGTATTATTTGATGTAATGTTTGGATTTGTGAATGCTTCTATCATTTTAAAATTGAAGTTTTTCACAACTTTACACTTACATCATAACTCGATTAAATTTTGTTAAATGTGTTTTTCGGCGGCAAATTTCATTGTTAGCTTTCGTCGTAGAGAGTGTTCTGGTTTGTCATCTTTGAGGCAGTTTAATAATATTTAATTTTATGACCTAGTTATTCTTTACTAAAAATTTTATAGTTGGCTTTATGTTTCCCAAACTGTTATACTAATAGCAGGCTTATGTTTATGTTTTAATTTTTCAAATTTGACAAAATTGTTTACTACATCTTTAACAATTTTTAGCAAACATGACTACTGACGAAGATAACTGTAAGTGTTATCGAAACGTTTAGATTGTATAATTTAAAGTACACCATTAAAAAATCCCAAAAAAGATAAGTATTTTATTATTCGTATTATTGGTTTAACAGAAGTTAATAAATAAAATTATTAGTAAATAAAAACATTTATGTGTATAAAAATACAGTCAGATTATTCTGAACTGTAAGTATAAAATTTTAAGTTAAAATTACAAAATATTATTATTTATTGTGAAGTCTTGCCGCCCGAAAAACGGCCGCCCCCCACGCTACGGGTATATTTCAAAGTTTTCTTCTCTCTGCCCAATAAAATGACGTTATTTATTTTTATTATAGTAACCGTCATGGAAAACAAAAATAAGAAACGAAAGACACACAATTTCAATGCCGAGTAGCACAGCCTATTTATCAAACCAATTTCTCAATAAAAAAAAGCAACCACTGCCTCCCTTAAAATCGCATATTTACTGGCGACGAAAATGAAACCGCTTATGGAAGGAGAGTTTAGTAAAGAAACCATGTTATTATATGCGGAAACACTTTTTGACGACTACAAAAATAAAAACGAAATTATAAGTTATAAATGCCGTCCAACTATCAGGGAGATACTGCCATTAAATCGCAGTTGAACAATGATATTCAAGAAAGTGTGTTCTTTTCACTGCAATTAGCTGATCTACCAATGTGTCGGACACTTCAGAATTAAACATGACTACAAAGATGGTTTTCGACGACTTTTCCAAAATGACGTCATCTTTTAATCAATGTTTGCAGGACGATAATATACCTCTAGAAAAATTGTCTGCAATTACAACAGATGGTGCGCCTGCGATAAAAGGGGATGATAATGGATTAATTGCGCTATGCAAGAAAGATCCAATATTTCCAAAATTCGCATCGTATCACTACAAAATCCATCAAGTAGTGGAATTCCTTTCCAACATATTATTCATACAGTTATAAAAATTATAAATTCAATAGAGCAAAGACAATGCAACATCGATTATTCAAATTACTCTTAGAAGACGATGATCCCGAATTTGAAGATCTAATCACGCGCACAGAAGAAAGGTGGCTGAGCAAAGGAAAGGTACTCGAGCGGTTTTTAAATTTATTACCTCAGGTGAAAGAATTTTTAACATCCAGGAATGCGAACTGTGATGAACTAGAACAGAAACCATGGTTAATTGAACTCGATGATCAGTGCTATTAATTCTTTTAAAGCTAAATTAGCCCTCTGGAGATCACGTATGGAGAAAGACAATTTTTCGCATTTTCTAAATTTAAAAATGGTAATTGAAAATTATTGCGACGGAAAAGCTGCAACTCGTCAATTTGCGAAACATTTTGATTCTTTATTGGAAGAATTTAATAATCGATCTGAGGAATTCTATAAAATTTTGTAAACCTTTCGCTCAAATTGATGACTACGTGGTTAATAAAATTGCAACATATTTTGATGTTTCAAATAAGGAGTATTTAGAATTAGAAATTATAAATATGAAAAATGATATTGAATTAAAGTCGCATCATAGCGAAGAAAATTTTTGGAATTTGGTTGACAAATTGCGCTCTAAAACTGAGCTCCTTTTCTGTATCGACATATTTTTGCAAATATTTGTTTTCAAACATGAAATACATAAAATCGAAGTACCGATCAACCACCACCGATGCTCATTTGGATCAATATATAAGAACTTACTTGCCAAATTACAAGTTAACTTACAATTTGCAATGTCAATCTTCACATTAAATTTAAATTAATAGTTAAGTTGTATCGAAATGTATTATTTTTTATATTATAATAATTGTTTGTACTTATTTTTATAAATATTTTATTTTTAAGTTTATTAACTACAGTTATTCTTTATAATTCGTTAGTTATTTATGTTATATTTTTATTTTATTTGGTCCTTTTTCAAAGGACTTCACATTCTCAGTAATTTAATATTTCATACTTTTATGTTTATCCGTACCCTGAAGAAGCAAACAAGTTGTCCTTTTCGGTTTGTAAAATGTAAAACATTTTATTATAAATTCATCTTTTTCATACAGTTTGTTTGTTGAATGTCATAAATGTGTTTTCTTTAGGTACTGAACCCCATTGTCTACAAATGTTCATAATAAATACGACCTCTATAATCCGGAAATTACTTTAATACTAATGTAAGGTATTTCCGATAACTCATTTCTCTGAAATCTTCTATTCTTATTCAAATTTTCAAAATCTAACCAATCATAAATCGCCTCTTTCACTTTAGCAATTATCAATTGTAGTTAGTGCCTCCCATTTTCATCTTTCTTGGTTCCAAAATATATTTTCAAAAGTTGTATCGAAATGTATTATTTTTACCTCTTATAATACATTGTTTGTACTCTATTTTTATAAATATTTTATTTTTAAGTTTATTAACTACAGTTATTCTTTATAATTCGTTAGTTATTTATGTTATATTTTTATTTTATTTGGCATATTTCGGACTTCACATTCTCAGTAATTTAATATTTCATACTTTTATGTTTATCCGTACCTGAAGGCAGATAATGGGTTTCTATTATACGTACAAGTCATGTGTAAAATGTAAAACATTTGTGTGTATAAATTCATGTATTTCATACAGTTTGTTTGTTGAATGTCATAAATGTGTTTTCTTTAGGTATTGAACCCCATTGTCTTCAAATGTTCATAATTGGAAGTACGACCTCTACTAATCCGGAAATTACTTTAATACTAAGTGTAAGGTATCTTCCGGATAACTCATTTCTCTGAAATCTTCTATTCTTATTCAAATTTTCAAAATCTAACCAATCATAAATCGCCTCATTTGATTTAGCAATATATCAAATAGTATTGGTGCTTTCGAGCCGGATATAAACTCTTTCTTGGTTCCAAAATAATCAGTGATCTTCAATTCAGTATGTACAACTATATCAACACTTATATAAACATTGCTTTCTATCAGTTAAATTGAAATTTATCGAAATATCATTCTATCATCATGCAAATGTGATTGTATCCGTGCATATTCGTTTGAGTTATACTAGTGGTACTACAGTTATTCAGGCAGATAATATTGTATTACCTAAGTAAAGCCATGAGTAATATTTGTGTGTTAAATCTATGTACAAGGTGTAGAGTGATTTATATTCCTTAAAATTCTCATAACTCGCTTCCTATTGGAAGTATACCTGACTAATACGGAATAAAACGAAGTTAATTCTTGCGGATAATTGTGGAATCGCTACTAATTAATAGCATACCAATCAAATTCATTTGATATACAATATTCAAAAAAACATTGGTCTTTCGAGCCGGATTTAAAACTTTCTTTAAAATAATCAGTGATCTTCAGTTCGTATGTGAACTCTGTCAACACAGATTCACAAACATTTTTTTATATCAAATTTCTTCGAGCTCATCATCACCTCCATGTGAAGCATCCGTGAATTAGTTTGAGTTTTCTAGTGGTAAACAGACAGCAGTTTCAACCTGGAAGCCAGAGAATTCATAAATCGAGGTACCGTAACTGATTTATTTCATATTCTCATATACCTTATTTGATCATTTAGCTGATCAAACAAACTTTAAATTATTTGAAGTCATAATTTATTGATTTTGCAAACTTACATATTAAAGTAAAATGTCTAAGATTTAAAATTCTAAAGCAGGACAGTTTAAGGCCTGTAACCAGATTCAATAACTTTTTACCTACATTTATCAGTTAATGATTCAAATATTAATCAACTTCAAAAAGACTTGAAAATCTTATACCATTATTAATTAGTACGAATTTAACATATTACAAAACGTTTCGATAACACTTAAGTTATCTTCGTCAGTAGTAATGTTTGTTAAAAACTTTTAAAGCATTAGCAAATCAATATTTGTCAAATTTGACACTACTGTTCAGTCAGATAAAGATTTGTCTAATAATTTTAACTCAAATGTTAAACTTCCTACATGGGAATTGCTAAAGTTTAACGGAAGAATGGATGAAATTTTAAGACGCTTTTATTTCTCTTATTCACAACAATGAATCACTGTCAAATATTCAAAAATTTTATTATTTAAATTCGTGCTTAGGCAGTGAGGCCAGTTCAATAATTCATTCATTACAAATCACAAATGAAAATTACGCAATCGCTTTGGATCGGTTCAAAGAACGTTTTGACAATAAACGTTTAATAATCAAAAATCACGTCAAATCATTTTCTTTGGACCCGATAACAAAGCAGTCACACACAAGCTTGTGCAATCTCGTTGATAGCTTTAAACACATTCGCTGTTTATCTGGTTTAGGCGAATCCACTAATACCTGGGACACATTACTTATTCATCTAATCTCTTCTAAATAAGACACGAGTACTCATGGTGAGTGGGAAAAAATTAGCTCAAAAGACAATTTAAATCAGTGAAAAATGCAATATTTTGGAAACTTTAAAGGTCAATTAAATACTTCCTTCACTAGCAAATTTGAGAAAAATCAATCAAAATCAAACATAAATGCATTTTTATCAAACAATTTAAATTCATTGCATTGCACATATTGTGCTAAAATCATTTAATTTATAACTGTTCAGAATTTCTGAATTTAAGCATAAATAATAGATTTACAAGGGACAAGCAAATCGGGCTTTGCTTTAACTGTTTACGCATAAAACAAGCGCATACAATTCTGGAGGTTGTAAATCTTGTCAGAATAAACATAATTATCTTCTTCATTTTGATTCAAGAACAAAAAATACTTCTTCTAATCAACAAAACAGTTAACCAATCTACGCCGTCTACGTCTAATGACGCACCTTTAAACCAAAATCAAACGACGACGTTAAGTTCGTTAAATAATTGCAGCTCTTATAACAACAATGTACTTTTACCAACAGCACTAATTCGAGTTTTTGACAATAAGGGTAACACAATGTCACAATTCAATGCAAATCTTTACTGGACAATGGCTCTCAATCAAACTTTATTAGTCAAAAATTATTCAATAAACCTAAACTACCATGCAAGCATATTTCTATGGATGTTACAGGCGTAGGATTACCTTAACTATCACAAATTATACAAATATTAGCTGTAGTTACAAAGAAAAAATTTGCTGTTTAATTATACCCAAAATTAACCATTTCATGCCATCTGTAACGTTTAACCCTGACACAATTAAAATACCGTTAAATTTAATGAATCTAGTGAAATTGAGGTTCTCCTGGGTTCCGGAATATTTTGATAACTAATATGCATAGGACGCATACATACAAGTAAAGATCAATCTTTTCTTCATAAAACAATGCTTGGGTGGATTGTTCCTGGAAATCTGCCTTTTTCTTCTCAAGCAATTCCCCAATGCAATTTTTCACAGAATTTAAGATATCAAATAACTAAATTTTAGGCACTCGAGGAAGTACATTCTAACCGAAAAACATTATTGACGGATGAGAAATATTGTGAAAATTTATTTTTAAGTTCAACAACTCGAACTAACGAGGGTTGATTTGTAATTAGGCTGCCTTTAAAGTCAAATATTAATTTAGGGGAGTCTACGCATAATATTCTTAAACGGTTTTATTCGCTGGAACGTAAATTAGAACGTGGCAATTATCTAAAACAATGATTTTCAATTGGTGGGGCCTACCCTTCAAGGCGACTTATTTTCCACCCTCTTTCAGTTTAGAAAACATCCCGTTGTTTTGGCCGCAGACGTGTCGAAAATGTACAGACAAATTCTTGTACACGAAAATGATAGAGAATATCAAAAATTTTATGGCGTTATTCTTCGGACGAGCCTATTCAATCTTATACCCTAAACACAGTGACGTATGGCACCTCATCGGCGTCATTTTTAGCTATTAAATCTTTGCAGCATACTGCACACGAACGTATGTCAATAATGTCTGAAGCAAGTTCGGTCATTCTTAGTGATTTTTACGTGGATGACTTGATAACCGGGGCAAAAATAACAGGTGAAGCAATAACCTTGAAAAATCAAATTTCGCAAATTCTCGAAACAAGTTGCTTGGAACTAAGAAAATGGTTCTCAAACGATCCCAACATTTTCAAAAATTTATCTGACACATCGGATTCTTCGGTTTTATCTTTTTCAGAAGGCAAAAGCTTTAAAACTTTGGGCGTTCAGAGGAACGCTGTAACTGATTAGCTTCAATACATTGTTAATTTCTCAAACCAAAACAATGCATCACCAAGCCCGACATTCTCTCAAAAATCTCACAAATATTTGATCCTTTGGGCTTATTGGGTCCTTACATCATAACCGCAAAAATAATAATTCAAAAGCTCTGGCAACTTAAACTCAATTGGGATGAATCTATTCCATCCGAGCTCTACGATCTATGGCTTCAATTCACTAAATCATTAGTAGACTTACATTTAATTAAAAGTGATTATTTTTAAAAAATCACATGTTCATTGGAATGCACGATTTTTCGGATACATCGGTACAAGCCTATGGTGCTTGCATTTATATTAAGTCAATTGATCAAAATAATCGAGTTTTTTGCAATCTACCCTGCGCCAAGTCTAGAGTAGCTCCGTTAAAGGCCATTGCATTACCGAGATTAGAGTTATGCGCTGTTTTATTATTGACAAAATAAGCACATAAGGTCATTTCGTCTCTTAAAATCAAGATTGACAGTAGTTATTCTTGGTGCGATTCAAAAATTACCTTATCATGGATTACATTAGCATCCAAGAGTTGGAAAACCTTTGTTGCCAATCGTGTATCAGAAGTACACACTTTTTCTGACCCAAGTTATTGGAATTACGTAAGCACACATGACAATCCCGCTAATTTAAAGACGCGTGGACGAAATATCACTCAATTTATCAATTCAAGTTTATGGTGGCACGGTCCTGTTTGGTTGCTGGATTCAAATCAAATGCAAACACTTTAAATCAAATGCACCTGAATACCGTAAACAAACTATTTGCAATACATCCGCAGATAAGTTTGATCTTATCGACAAGTTCAGCAGCTTTACAAAATTAACCAGAATAATAGCATATTGTATTCGATTTATAAAAAACTGCAGAATATCTGCATCCAAACGAATGGTTAACAACTTAAACGCTAGCAAAGTAAATGTTAGTATCAACACATTAATCAAAATCGCGCAATATGAATCTTTTGATAACGATATTCAACATCTAAACAAATCAAGACAAGTTGATTCCAAGATCAATTTGTTATTATTAAATCCCCGCCGCTTATGGGTAATCTACCTAGCACTAGAATCACACCATCTCGATGTCACATATAAATTCAGTTGATTACGCAATGGCCCAATCAAACTTTATTAATCAAATTATAATAAAAAATCCAGAGGTTTTAATTAATCAAAATCCAATATGAATCTGAACGATATTCAACATTACATCAAGACAATATCCAAGATCAATTCTGATTAACTAGATCACTAGCCTTACAATTTATAAATTGTTTTAAGTCGCTTTACGTATCGTATTTTAAGGTACTCTTAAACAATGATTAACTAGTCACTAGCCTTACAAATGATTGTTTTTAAGTCGCTTTACGACGATTTAGGTCTCTTAAACATATTTTCTGACAGTGGTACAAATTTTATGGGAGCAAACTCAGAAATAAAATCGCTATATAAATTTTTACATTCTAACATATCAAAAATTAATACCAATTCTACTACAAGATCAGATAAATTGGCATTTTATTCCGACAAAATGTCCCCATTTTGGTGGATTTTGGGAATCTGGCATCAACTCTGTGAAATATCATTTACACAGAGTATTCGCCAATGCTCATTCAACATTTGAAGAGTTATATACTGTTTTAACATAAATCGAAACTTGTTTAAACTCTAAACCTTTTAACTCCACATTTAAGTGATCCATCTGATCTCAACGCACCAACTCCTTCTCATTTCCTTATTGGCGAAACATTTACTGGTATTCCCGATCCATGTTCACTGCATCTAAATGAAAATCGACTATCGAGTTTTCAAAGATGTCAAAGACTTAATCAACATTTCTGGCAGCGATGGCATAAGGAATATATTTCCACGTTGCAAATCAGACCCAAATGGAAAAAGATCACTCCTACATCAGCCATCCTAGACACCATGGTGGTAGTGCGAAATGAAAATAAACCTCCCTTATGCTGGCTGCTTGGTCAAATAATGGAAGTTCATTCTGGCCCAGACGACATAGTGCGTGCAGTGACCATTAAAACGAAGTGTGGTGTATATAAACGATAAATTCATAATATTTCTGTTTTGTCCATTTAGGACAATATACAAACAAAAAAACATAATATTTTGATGAAAGCCGAAACTATCAAGAAGGCCGGCATGTTTGTACTTATTTTTATAAATATTTTATTTTTAAGTTTATTAACCATAATTATTCTTTATAATTGGTTAGTTAATTATGTTATATTTGTATTTTATTTGGCCATTTTCAAACGACTTTATCATATTATCAGTAATTTATTCTTTCATACTTTTATGTTTATCTGTAGCCCGAAGCTGCAAACTTAATGGGTTTCTATTGTTCACGAACCAGTTTCCTTTTCGGTTTGTAAAATGTAAAATCTTTTATTATAAATTTATGTTTGTTGAATGTCATAAATGTTTTTGCTCACAAAGAATTTTAAACCTCATTGTTGGTCTTCAAATCTTCATAATAAATACAACCTCTATAATCCGAAAATTACTTTAATACTAATGTAAGGTATTTCCCATAACTTATTATTCAAATTCCCAAAATCTAACCAAGCATAACTCACCTCCTCTCACTTTAGCAATTATCAATTGCACTTAGTGCCTCCCATTTTCACCCTTCTTTATTACAAAATATATTTTCAAACAGTAGTACAAATACATACCTCTTATTATTAACATTTCTTCGCTATATCAGTCAAATTTAAATTTAGCATAATATATTCTATAATCATGGAAATGTGATTTTATGGCATATTCACTTAACTATACTAGTGACTACACTTATTCGGACAGATAATATTGTATTATAAGTAAAGCAAGTGTAATATTTGTGTGTTAACCTATGTACAAGGTGTAGAGTAGTTAATACAATTATTAAAATTATCTAACTTTCTGACTAATACGAAATAAAGCGAAGTAAATTCTTCAGGATAATTGTGGAATCATTACTAAGTAATAGCCTTCCAATCAAATTCATTTGATATACAATATCCAAATATAACAATAATATACCTATTATTTTCATATTAAAAATTGTTTTTTAATCGGGAAGTAGGTGGTGACCGCCATATTTTTTTGTTTCAGAAATATGCCCGACTACTAAAAAAGGTTGCCGATCCCTGAATATTAAATAAAAACTACACGGTAAAGGAACTTTTTTTTCACTAAAAAGGAGAATAATACCCATTTTGTACACAATTATTATTATTAATGAATGATACTGATAGTGGCATAAACAAGGGGTTCCCAAAAACATAGTGAACTGCAAATAAATGACTGCGTATAAAGATAAAAGAGGCTGGAGAATAAATTTTTTTTTCTTCGTATAAAAAATGCATTTTCGGAACTCGAATAGATTACTGGACTCGCGTCGTCCATTACCTTTCTTCCTCGTCCCGAACATTGAAATTTTTTGTTGTAATGAAACAAATAACTAAACTAAATTAGTTCATTTTTATCAATGAAATCCGTTATCTTATATACTATTGTAAATAGTTCTTAGTAAAATATTATAATTATTATCTCACCGCGATGAAAATTAGAAGAGGATGTGCAATTCGCATAGTATCCAGCACTACCAAGGGAATAAATTTGAGGGGTCAGAAAATTTCCGCCCCTCACACACTGATGGCCCGTAGTTTATTGTTCCTCCTTGAATTTTTTCAACATTTCTTATATAATTGGTTATGGATCACAAAGGGTGTCTTTTCTTAATTATTGGGTATCTAAAAACAACAAAATTTTATTAAAAATAATTTATATAACTTATAATTTAATTAACATGTATTCATAGAAAAAAAAATCAAATTTTGAATTACAATTATAGTTAAACAACTATTAATCAGTTATGTATATCTAATTGTAAATACAAAAATTCACGAATTGAGAACCCTTAAAGTGACCCTAACCAATAAACAAGTTTAACGTTTTGTTTTAATTTCCATTCAATATTTCAATAAACAAAAAGAACGAATATTACAAAATGTAGGTATATCATTACATACATAACAAATATAAAAATTAAAATAACACTGTTCATTATTGGACTTCGCAGGATTATTAAGCTTGAAGTTTGTATAAAAAAACAAAGTTACTAAAGACTGAGTAAGAGATATTGTTTTAATAAACTAAAGGTTTAATGCCAAAAAGTTCCAATAAAAGAAGTAAAATTTAAGAGATTAGTCGTGAATTTACTCTCAACACTCTTTAATGAAGTGACTAATTACTGAACAACGCTAGTCTTGTTCTTAAATTTATTATAATTCACCAACGCAAAATCAATGCACAGACGCAAATGAAGACACTACCTAATCGTATCTGTTACGCTATTGGATATCAACCCCATTGCCTCTTCTTAGGGATGTACGCTGATCCGCCTATTGTCGTTATTTATATATTTCGTTTTATCATTTACTGATATATGGATTTAAAGCAAACATTACTTTATGCGGAAACATCTTCATTCTCTTCAAAAAAACTTATCTAAATGAGTGTAGAGTAGTAAAATTACAACAAAAAAACCCGCAAGAAGTAAGGACGGAAGGTATTTTATTTATGTATATTTTATCGGATCATATAAATCTTCAATTTTACTACAGTTTTAAAAAGTGTTAACACGCTCAATACCAAAATAAACAGGTCCGTTTGGTAGCAGTAATTAATTATAACATAATTATACCGAAACTCTTACAAAAACGTAAATCTATAAGAATTTTAGAAATTTTCGTATAATAGTAATTTTAAACATTAAAAAAGTTAAGGAAATTGATATATTATGATAATTAATAGTAAATATAATACAAATTCATTTGTTGACCTTTTGCTTATATATGATAACATATATTTACATTAATTTTTACGTTTTTATTCAAGGTCGGTTTATCGTTAAAAAATTCATAATTGATATGACGGAATATAATTATTTGTATAGGTTATTACAAGTCAAACTTAAATGTTTAAATTTAAATGTGCACAGTTATCTACCCTAGTAGTACTTGCAGAGCCATTGACAGAGTTATTTTATTGCGTTTGTTCCCATATTTTGAACGAAGCATGGATTGGTGAAAGGGGACATTTGTTTGGTTAATTACTGAATACTATTATTGGCTATGCGGTAATATGATTATCATACTTGTTGTATTATGATCGTTTCTGTGGCGAATCACTTTCAACATAATCTTGAAGTAGTTCATATATGGTGCCAAAAAAACAAATTAAACCTAAACATTCCAAAATGTATTCTAAGTTTTTCGAGAAAAAAAAGTAAACTTGATTTTTATTATAATATAAATGGAGTAGCATTAGAACGGGTTCATACATACAAGGGACCTTGGTGTGATATTTGACGCTAATCAAATTATCAACCAAAATGTTAGGGTTAGTTCATTATAAGGAACTGTAAGGATTTCACCAATATCAATTGTCTATACTTTCTATTGTTCGATTTAAACTGGAATATGGTGTTATTATTTGGTTTCCAATTTATAATCACCACAAGAGCACTATTGAATCAGTACAACGCAAGTTTTTAAAATTTATATCTTGTACACTGAATGGGGTTTATCCACAAAGAGGACTGATTTGTCAGAATTAATGTCATAACTCGGATTACAACCATTAAATCAACGTAGAAACATCTCAGTTATTTTTTTGTATAATTTAATTAATAATAAGATACGTAGTTCTCTAGTGTCTCAAATAAATTTTGTAGTACTACATTCAGCACGTTACCCAGTTAAATTTTTTCTCCCGAAAGCTGATACAAACTTATTACACAAATCGCCTTTTATGTTATGTGCAAAAATTTTAATAGAATATCATTTCATTGTGATATACACTTTTCTGATTTAAAAATTATTGTTAGTTACATAGATTAATTTTAATGTGAACACTTTTCGAATGTCCTATTGGTTTGTACTGTTGGGCAATAAAGATTATTATTCTTATTATTATTATTATTATATTTAAGGAGATACGACATATTTAGTAAATTACATTGACTTACCTTGTAGAGAATAACCTAATAAACAAACCCTTTCTTTCTGGCACTGAGAATTCATTCAGAACAAGATTTTGTGGGATGTTTACAAAAAGGTAAGAATCGTTCTAATTTTGCAGTTATTCAGTATTGAAATTTCTAAGGCACTAGGTTACGAGTGTACTTTCGGCCCAAAATCAAAACCATGACGAACGTTCCAACATTCTTTTTTCAAAAAATTGCGCCGGAGAGACGATTGGGGATGGTGCAATTCTTTTGGATTTATACTGGTCGCCATAAATAAATGAACACACAGTAAACGCTGATATATTTTAATGAAATTTTCAGAAAACGTGTATTTTATTAATAAACGATGAAAATTTTAGCAAGATATAAATATTGTTAACACTAATAATGCGTCGACCTTCCTCTGTTTCTCAGACATCCAGCTAGCCGATTAGGTATATTTAAAATGAGTGAATCTATGCTAACATGAGGTATACTATCCCGCACTTCTAAAATCCGTTGTTGAAGGACATTGTTTGGGAGTGGCTGTAGATCATTTATTCTCCGTCCTACCATATCCCAAAAATGTTCGATTGCTCACAAGTCTGGCGAACGAGAAGCCCATGGAAGCAGATCAACATTAGTAGTATTTACAAAGCTCCATAGCAACCTTTGCGGTATTTTGCTGCGCATTATCTTGCTGAAAAATTGGATTTTGTATTTCTTGCAGATATGGCAGTAATACTGGTTCAAGAACGTTGTTAAAGTACCGATTTACATTTAATGTTCCCTCAATAACTACTAGAGGAGATCTGCTTCCATGGCAGATAGCCCCCCACACCATCACACCTTTAGTGAGAGCAGTATATTGTACAGAAAACTGCACATTGCGTCTTTCTCCAGGACGCCTTCTAACCAATCAGCGACCATCATGAGCATATAAACAAAATCGAGATTCGTCACTAAAGATAACTTGATTCCATTGCACATTCCAATGTAACCTCTCGTTACATCATTGTCTCCGTGCAGTACGATGGCTTGGAGTTAGAGGTAAACAAAGCAATGGTCGGTACTATCTCATCCCAAAAGAATGAATTCTTCGATACGTCGATCGTAAGGAGATTTGATGATCAGTTAATCCTCTCTATCAATCACCAATTTCCCTTATTAATGAAAAACTATCCCGAAGAGCTACAAGCCGTCGTCGTTCCTCATTATCTTCTAACCATCTCCGCCAATATAACGGATTGTGGCGATACTGCGTTCCACGCCAGCGGCAACATCACGAATTGATAATCCGGCTTCTCATAAACCGATTATTCTGCCACATTCAAACTCGTTTAACTGATGGAAATTTGCACGATGTTGTACAGGAGGCATTATTTCAACTTTAATGTGTTAACTTATTAAGCTTACAAATATGCTTAACATTGACACTTAAGTAACTAATATCAAATCAAAAGAAAGAGTTTCTGTTTCATTGTCGATGATTACTTGGTTAATCTTTATTGTGTCTTGCTGAAATTTTCATTGTTTCTTAATATTAATAAAATACACGTTTTCTGAAAAAAAAATTCATTAAAATACATAAGCGTTAACTGGGTGTTCATTTATTTATGGGGGCTAGTATCTTTATTGAACGGTTTGCGATAAAGTAGTGAAATTTAAGATTCTTATCAATTTATATAACCAGTTTAAGATAATTTTTCATGTACCCAATTGAGACCAATAACAATTTTTGGAATAAAAATCGTAATTAATTTTCATTCTCACTTCAAAAATATACTCTTCTTTAAAATCGCTAACTTCTCTCGTTTTCGAGAATAACTAATAAAATAAAAGAACACCTATTTTCGAAATTAATTTGATCAGATTAAAAGCCATGTAAACTAACTCAAATAAACATAAAAATGCAATCTTTCACAATTATCACTCATAATTAAAATACTTATCTTTTGGATATACAGTGTGGTGATAAAGTAAGGAACAAAATTCATAATTGCATTATTAAATGTTTCCAAGCAAAACAGTCGGACAGGTCAATTTTACTTTTTAATTAGCCACCTTAGGACATAAAAATTTTACTTATCATTGGTTTTTTCAATGACAACCCCAATTTTTTTTGCTGCTTTTTATTAGATGGTCCAACTACTTAAATTATGGTGTAAACAAATTGGTACCTTAGAAAACTATTTTTTTGAGAAAATAACACATTTACCGTAAGAAACAAAAATGTAACTTTAAAGGAAGAAAATCATAATTAAACTCAAAAACAAACGAAATTTATCGCAAATGTTCAAATTGCGCTCCGTTAACCATTTGGCAATGATAGATGTGAGTGTGAACACTTTGTACACTCAAGGACTTCAGGAGTAATGAATGTTTCCAAGCAAAACGCTCGGACAGGTCAATTTTACTTTTTAATTAGCCACCTTATGACATAAAAATTTTACTTATGACGTCATGTATTTTTTCACAATGACGTCATTGGTTTTTTCAATGACAACCCCAATTTTTTTTGCTGCTTTTTATTAGATGGTCCAACTACTTAAATTATGGTGTAAAAAAATTGGTACATTAGATAACTATTTTTTTTTGAGAAAATAACACATTTACCGTAAGAAATAAAAATGTAACTTTAATGGAAGAAAATCATAATTAAACGTCAAAAACAAACGAAATTTATCGCAAATGTTCAAATTGCGCTCAGTTAACCATTTGGCAATGATAGATGTGAGTGTGAACACTTTGTACACTCAAGGACTTCAGGAGTAATGTGCGTTTTTGCAAATTATCGTTATCACGTCTGTATCATTTTTGACGGATGAAACAAAAACTACTCGTAAATTTGACGGTTTAAAAACATTTAGTAGTAGTGTGAAAGAAGCATTTTGCAACTTTTTTAAAAGCGAATTCTCTTTGTCGTTAACAAAAAATGCCACGTTTAACTGAACGGGAAAAAATAGAAATTTTAATGATGGTTGTATAAGTTGATAAGCTAAGAACACATGTGAACTATTCAACCAAGAACATCCTAATAGACCGCCTATTGCAAGATCCACAGTACGTAAATTGGTTACCAAATTTACTGAAACGGGATCCGTCCATGAGTTGCCTCGGCAAGGTCGACCTTGAGTAAACGAAGAAACCCGATTAGATGTGTTACTTGAAGCGGAATAAAATCCTCACCATTCTACAAGGCAGCTAGCCCTAAATAACAACGTAGACCACTCTTTTGTAGTGAAGTTGTTCAAGAAAGAGAAATATCATCCTTACAACGTTCAATTGATTCACGAATTAAACGAGGATGATCCAGACCGCGGCATGCAGGTTTGCGAAGAACTAATGTTACGCTGCGATGGAGATCCCAATTTTTTAAACAATATGCTATTTTCAGATGAAGCCACTTTTTGCCTAAATGGGACAGTACATCGTCACAATTGCAGGTATTGGACAAGAAAAAATCCCCACAAAATTAAATCGTTTAATGGGATCTTACTTTTTTGAAGGGAACCTTACAGCAGCACGTTATTTGGACTTTTTGCAGTTTGATGTAGTGCCAGCTCTGATAGTAATGTTTCCAAATTATCACGAAGCAGATGTACCCCATCAGGATATTTGGTTTCAACATGATGGGGCGCCTCCTCACTTTGGAATCAACGTCCGTCAATATCTTGACGCCACATTTCCTGGAAGGTGGATAGGACGTCGAGGAGCAATTGAGTGGCCACCGCGTTCCCCAGACTTGACTCCCTTAGATTTTTTTCTGTGGGGTTATTTAAAATCAAAGGTTTATTTTAATAGGCCAAATAATTTAGACGAGCTACGGCAAAGAATTTGCGCTGAAGTGGAGCGCATTACTCCTGAAGTCCTTGAGCGAAGTGTACAAAGTGTTTACACTCGTATCGGTCAGTGCCAAATGGTTAACGGAGCGCAATTTGAACATTTGCGATAAATTTCGTTTGTTTTTGAGGTTTAATTATGATCATTATTTTCTCAAAAAAATAGTTATCTAAGGTACCAATTTTTTTACACCATGATTATTTAAGTAGTTGAACCATCTAAGAAAAAGCAGCAAAGTAAAATTTTTGTCATAAGGTGGTCAATTAAAAAATAAAATTGACCTGTCCGAGCGTTTTGCTTGGAAACTTTAATTAACGCAATTATAAATTTTGTTCCTTACTTTATCACCACATTGTATAATCGTGTATTTATATTAATTTTTTTGCAAATTTAAACGCTTCGATAATAGTTACCGTTATTTGTCTTATTTGATCTTGATTAATGTTATAAAAAACTATTATCATTTCCTGAAGATGACAATTGTAATTATTATCGAATCGTTTAAATTTGTAAAGAAATTAATCAAAACACACGATCATATACCCAAAACACAAAAAAACCTTTACTAATTAGATAAGTGTTCAACATGATCATCTTTCGCAAAAATGCATTGTGCTAATGATACGCCTCGAACTGAATTACTTACTTTACGTATTTTGAATTATTTTGGTAGGGAACTTGCACATATCTTTTTATTGCATAAATCAGGTAAATAAGATATACGAAGTACGACGCCTCAAAAATTGATAGTTCTTTTGTGATTAATATTTAAAGTTAACGAACCTCATAAAGCATTTGCAAATGTATCTGTGGCTACACTGCATTAATTACACGTTTCCATGCAACAGCGTTGTCAGATTACGTGCTTACATTGTTTTTATAAAAAGTTTTGGGAGATAAATGCATGCTGGTGATTTTCTTGTCGGATAAATGAGTTTTTAGCACGAAATATTTTTGTCAGGGCAATTTAATCGAGAACCAAGGGTATGTAAAATCGCGAGTGAATTGCCCAAATGACTACAATATTGAGTGATATTACAAATGCATCTACGCTAATTTTCAAAATCACCACGACTGTACTTTAGGAAGATTAATACACAACAAAACGCATAATAAACATCCAACTCAAGATCGATATTCACAATTTCATCAAGAGGTTCGATACCACACCTAGCCATTTTAGACGTTACGTATTAATAGACATTACATTAAACAATTGGAATAACAACTGTCAAACTTGAATAAAAAATGGTTGTCATCTGATAATCAGCATATTTGGCAATTCATAAAAAAGGTTTCTGAATAAAACAGATATTATGCATCTACCTTCAGATGCTGCCATACAAGTATACTTTAAATAAATATTCCGCCGTATATTTTCGTCAGCCCACTGCTTAAACGCTTACCTTTAATCTAGAGATTTCACAGTATTTAGGAATGAAACACTGTCATTAGGAAAACCGTGGTTTTTTCACCTATTGGGAAGTGCAGCTAACTATTTTATCGCTTATTCTAATTCTTTAACCGACACGTAATTGGTTCATTTTAAAAAGTTATGAACTCCTGATTGACAATAAAAGACGTGCATTCCTCATAAACAACTGAAAAAAATCATACTCGACCGTTTTAAGCCGGGTAATGAAATTTGAATTTTACAGCTTTTTGAATTTTATGTAGCTTACGCAAATAACTAAAATTCTTGTTTTCAATAAGATATTGTTCTAATGTTATGCTCTTAGTACTTCTTGTTATTTAATTTTTTTGCAAGCTTTCTATTGTATTAATGCCAAGAGAATAAATCCATTGTTTCAAATGACCCAATAAGTCAAAATTTTAAAATCAGTATCCAGGAACCTGCGGTCCATTTTCGACCCAGGGTGTGTGACACCGGTAGATGCGCGAGGCGCTTTTTCTACCGTTGTAATATTGAAGTACATGCTACAGAACTTCTGGGCAAGCACCAGCGGTTGTGTTGTTTCAGGGTGCATGTCGAAATGTTTTAGAAAGCGAATTCGTCACAGTTATTTTTAGAATCAGAATATAACGTGTCGAAATTCACGTACACACACGCACGCACGTACCCCCGCACACACGTTGTTTCCTTTGGGGCCCTTTTCCACAACTAGGACTCCCATCTCGCTGTCTCTCTTTTGGCAACGTAGTTTTGTGGTGTATTAGAAGCAATACCCACTTTTTACTGGCTTTTCTGCACGTGATGCATCAAGGTTAAAACAACTTGCACATGACTCATACTGTCGATAACTTTCCGGTTTTACCCACATGACTCATCAGCACCGAAAAGATTAAAACAACTTGCACATGACTCATTTGCTCAAATACGTTGCGTTGAGAACATTTATGCACGATTACATTATAATATGATAATTAAAACCAAATTTCTTTGATGTACGTCTTTTTATAGCCCGCGGAAGTCATTACGACCCAGCGGACTATAATGAAACGTCAAAACTTGAAAACAGTAGCACAAGACTATGAGTTTATTTAAAAATATTTACAATGCAATTATTACAATTAGTAATATTTACACTATGTAGCACCATTCCTTAATTTCCTTCACCATATTTCTGAAAACTCAGTTATTGAGTTTAAAACTAACGAAACCTAAACGTCCAATAAATTATAAGCATAGCATGCTTGCTTTTGTACTCGATTCCATGGTAACGCGCCAATACCCACTTACATAACTAAAAAACATATTTCTTTTGAAAACTATAAACATTATAATTCATTTTGGATATTCAATATATTAACGGCGCATAAAATTTTGTATGCATTGCGAACATTATGGGTTTTTATGGACCTACGGTGCTTTCCCAGCCTTCGCATTAACGCGCTCGGTGCCTCGAACCATAAATACCATAAATGCCCTTACTATATAAATAACTATTATTCAAGGCAAATTAATGCAAAAGTATTACACTACCAAAATATAGAGCATGTGCAATCGTTTTAATGGGCATACATGGAAACTGTATGTACGATTAACGAATATTGACATCCTAACGTATTCAAACATTTTACAAGTAGGTATATGTACAAAAACAAATAATATGTTTACAAAACAAGTACTTAAAAATTTCGTAGTGTTTGGGTGTTTGTTGACTTGTTTCTTTGCTTTGCCTGTTTACTGGTTTCTTTGTTTTTTGTGATAACATGTTTGTGCTTTTATGTGCTTGAGTGTTTATTTTGCTAACTTTACTTGTTTTGCGTATTTACTTCTTTCCGTAAGTGTTTTTTGGTTATTTTTCTTTGGTATGAATTCTTTCTTGTTTTGTGTATTTGAGGGTGTTTGTTGCTAGTTTCTTTGTTTCGGAGGTTGCACGTGTGTTTTGCTTGGGACTTTGAGTTTTGTTTATATGCTTGTGGCGTGCATCTTTAATGCTTGGGGATTTACTTGATCACTAATTTCTTCTTTTCCATGTTTGTACGTTTGTGTGTTTACTTAAACACTTGTTTTGGTTGTTTGTTAGTTTCGTTGTTTCTCTGCTTCTTTGCTACTAGTATTTGCGTGCTTTTGTTTCTTTGGTATATTTTTTGGTGTTTGTCTGCTGTTTGACTATTTGGGAGCTTGTAGGTGTGTATTTGTATATTTGTGAAGTATCTTTTTTTGCTAGTTTCGTTGTTTAGACGTTTATGTGTTTGGTACTTCATTGTTTTTGGATACGCTTGTTTGCTACTAGTTTTTTTATATCTTTAAATTTGGTTTGTTTCTGGCTTGCTTGGTGTGACTTGGTGTTTGCAGGTGTGTGCTTGTAGAGTAACTTGTTTGTCCTTGTCTTTTGTTTGTGTTAGTACGTCATTGAAACTGCATCATTAAAAATGACAGTATTCTCCGTTTCTTGCCTACAGGAAGAATGTAGGTTATTTCAGAGACGTTGACGTTTTTTTATACTAGATATTATGCTAAGTGAAAGGAATGGCTTTTTTGAGCGACGTGGACGTCCTTTTTATAATCGTAAGTGAAACCCTTTTCCAGTGACGTTTCCGACTTTTAGGGTAGTATCTCCTCTAATAGTAGTGGTTGTTTAATAATAGTAACTCTTCTGTAATAAATAAGTGAAGGGCACGGATTCTTTCCAGCGAGGTTTCAGTTCTTTCCCACAATACCACAGATCCAGTGGAAGTTCAATGAGTCATTAAAACTGAAAGTTGATATTAGAATATGAGAACGTGTCAATGAGTGATTTAAGTTATTTTGATTTTGACGTAACGTAGCGACGAGACATTGCAAGTTGGTTTTAATCTAGATAAGCCATGTTTGGGAAAATTGAAAGTAGATGTGTGCCTCGCTATAGAAGTATGTTTTATAAAATATTTGATTATCTTAATTGTATTTTAAAATCTTAGTATGAAAATATTCGCTTATTCTGTATATAACATTTTGTAGTGAAATGTTTACTATTGTGTCCATTTACGGTCTAATAGAAAAATACATTACATGTTTTTACGCGTTACGGTATAGGAATCGCTCTAATAGTGCTGAATGTACACAAAGTTGTACTAACTAAAATTTCGATAACATAATCATTAGTTACATTGTGGCAGGAAATCTATTCAATGAAAAGTGCCATTTCCGTTAGCAAACGTATGAAATGTTTCGTATGAAATAATTATTAGAGAATCCTGCTGAAAGGCAAGATGTAAGTCATTACTTGACAAAAAAAAATTATTACGACCCATAAAACTTTGAGCAATGAAATACTTCTTTTCTAATTTCGCATTTGTTAAAGATCTCGATGAGTTAATTCTTTATGCACATAACACGAGCTTGCCTAAAAAAGCGAAATTGATGGTGAAAGTTAAACAAAATAAGCATAATTCCACTGAAATAAAGTTGTTATATATAAATATTGAGCTCGTCAGACCACAGTGATATAAATACTTTGAAGTTGCCTAGAGCGTGTTTCTCATCGAGAACTTTGTATCTCGTTAAGTAGCCATCACTTACGTATGAGTTACGCCAATATTGCAAGGGGTCACTCATCTGGTACTAAAAAGACCTTTTCTATTCAAAGGCGAGTTATCAGGATACTTAGCAGAGTGTAAAGATAGTTGCAAAACAAGTTTATTCATGTAGGAATTCTAACTCCTCCATATGTTTAAAATAAGACAAATAATATTAATAGTTTCAAGTCTTTTCAAGGCACACTTGGCTATAACAGTAGGCGTAATCAGAACTTAATTCTCAAACGGTTACGTCTTGGTACATCCCAGAATTCTACTATTACTACAGAATAAGCGATAATCAGAAGGGTTACAGAAAGAGACATTCGTTTATGGCAGATAATATTAATGGATTTGCTTCCAATTTCTCCCAAACCATCGGACTTCTCGCTTTGGTGGTTGCTTATTCTTGTGTTATTCCTTTTTAAAATTCTACATGCTTCCCAGCTGGATAAGACCATTTCCTACGAATGTATTTAAAAAATCTGTTTCAAAGTATTTAATAAGTCAGGCCCTTTGTTCAGTTAAGTACTGAGCTACATTTTGCTTGAGTTCAGTGATTACCGTTCAGATGTGATCAAAAATGTGATATATTAACATTGGATGTTGTGACGTATTTTATTGAACTTGATGTATTTTATATTTTATTGTGTACATATTGTTACACTGCCCTATTAATCTTTTTTCTTTTCGACAAATCTTATATAGTTATTGCTATGAGAGACTAATACGTACAAAAAAAAAATTATTATTTATAATTAAGCGTTTAATATTAGATACGTATATCTAATATACAGGGTGGTCTGGGCCTAACGCTTTTTGGGTCATAGAACAACATGAATATGACTCAAATACACCCACCTTATGATGTGTAAGGTATCACGCACAGATGTTATGCATTTCCACATATTCCCGATTTGAAAACGACATTTTGAGATCACTGTCAATGAGTAAATGATTCCAAACCCACTAAAAAAACTGTATCCAAACATAACATAACATCTGTGCATGATAGCTTATCTCATCATAAGGTGGGCTATAAAAATTAACTGTAACCTTATGTTATAGCTATAATAATAAAAATGTTGATGTGTGTCTTTTGAGTTTGATAGAGTTGTATCATGTCTTCTGAAAGTTTAAATGTTGAAGCAGTTGTTATAGCATTTGCTACTGTCTCGCATTTTTTTAGAGTATTGTGTATGTATAAGCTTTTTCTTTTTTTTTTTAAGAAAATGGTAACGTCACAGTTCTAATCAACTTAATTAGTGGTTGTGTCGATTCATGCTCATCATAAGCTATCCATCGTTACTTGAAATTTAATGTAGAATACAATAGTAGTGTTAAAGTTCGAGGAATGCATCAAAATATACCAGAATTTCTAAATTTTTGGGTAAATGTATAGTTTTTTTGCAAAAAATCAAAATAATTTTTCTTTAAGTGGGTGTGTGAAATGGATTTTTTTAAATTCTGTATTTGAGTCACACTGATGTTGTTCCACCCTACAAAATTTTTAACGCTAGGTCCAGATCACCCTGTATACATTATCTAAAAAAAATTTAATTCAACTTATTTGAAAGCCTTTATGTATGAAATAATTCAGAATATAATTTTTTTAACGTTGGATGAAGTAACATTTATTTAAAGTGAGATATAAATAAAGCAAAGTACTATTCACTTAAATAACATATTCTTAAGAATATCTATTGGAAAATTCAAATGGTTTTTTAAACTTAAAATGTTTCCTATATAAATATTGCTTTTAGGTATTATGTATTCTTTATATGAGTTACCCTTGTAGTAAGGTATCTTCTGTTATACAAAAGTTTATTTTTTTTCTTTCAACTAATTTATTTATCAATATTTGGTAATAGACATAATTTCATTATGTTTATGTCGGATTTTAAGATTACACATTAACATTTAATGTGCAATTTCTATACGTATATGTGTACGCAATAGTACATTAGATAACAAGGGATTGAAGTGACTCATTTAATCCCGCGAATAGAGTTAGTTAGAGCTAAAGCCCTCGACCAACAACTATTCAAGGGATTAAGGAACTTCAACCCTGTGGTATCTACACTATTTTTTGCACTTCGTGGAGTAATAATAGAAATAATTATATTATTTTTTGAAAATTAAAATATTACATCTATGATAAATTTAAATTATTAGAAAAGTCACTTTGACAAAGAAGCTGCACTATTCAGGCTAATGAAATTTATTAATTATTTTTTAAATTCCAGATGTTTCAATGCCATAACAACGAGTAAATAAATAATAAACAACATTCGCCATTGTGAAAACTTAGTCTGTTGACGATGCATAGTTGCGAAACTGGATGTTTGATATTGAAGCAGCGGCTGAAGAGGCTGTTAACCAACTATTACCCTCAAAATCCAGAAAAGTGTATGAAAAATCTTATGAAGATTTTATAACATGGTGCCGCCAAAAGAAGATACAAAATCACACCAATGAAAATGTCTTTTTAGCATATTTCAATGAAAATCATGTACGTGCCGAATTATTCCATGGTGAAATCGATGGTAATGGTGAAAAGTGATATTGACATATCCCAATATCCGAAATTAAAAGCTTTTCTGAAAAGAAAAAATGACTGCTATAAGCCAAAGAAGTCAAAAGTTCTTACTGATGGACAAGTCGATCAATTCCTAATTCAAGCTCCAGACGACGATTTTTTAATAGTTAAGGTGAGTAATATAACGTGTATAAATTTTTTGATAGATATTTTGACACTGTGTTCAATTTTTAGGTTGCACTGATCATGGGTGTAGCAGGAGCGTGTAGAGGAAACGAATTAGTTGAATTATCAATCCACAATGTTACAGATTTGGGTTACTCTATCTTAGTTAATATAAAAAATACAAAGAACAATATTGAGTATTCGTTGTTCAGAATTCAGTGAATAACCCAGTCGATTTTATAAAACTATGCAGAAATTACATTGCTTTAAGAAAACCTGACACAAACCATTCACGATTTTTTGTCCAATATAAAGACCGGAGATGTTCAACTCAACCCATTGGAAAAAATACCTTTGGAAAACTACCCCAAAGAATTGCAACTTTTTTGATACTTCCTGAATCCTCTTTATACACCGGTCATTGTTTTCGACGCACGTCTTTATTAGCCAATTTTGGGGCAAATGTCGACGTTCTCAAAAGATACAGAGGTTGGAAGTCGCCTTCAGCGGCTGGGAGATATGTTGAAAGCTCTATAATAACAAAAAAATTATAGCAAAAAAAATTTTTGGCCATGAAAATTGATTCAGAAAACCAGATAAATACTATCAATGCATCTATCGTTTCAACATCATTCAATAATGTTCTTAATTCTAAGGACAACGATTTTGGTAAATTTTTTAACTTTAATAACTGTACAAATGTAAATATATCCGTAAATGTTAATCAAAAGTAGATGTTATCTTAAATGTTAATTGCTGATTTTTATTAATAAAATTATTATTTAGTAGAGTGAATTATTTATTTTTTAACCCTCGGAGGATTAAATTATTTTTTAATCCCTAGAGATTAAAAGTAACACTTCAGTCCGCGAAATGGGGGAACCAAATAGTACTTTTAATCCACGAAGTGCAAAAAATAAAGCTATATTTGAACCAAATACGGGAGAAAAATAATATATATAATAATAAATAATAAATCAGTTCGTTATTGTCATAATTTTCAATAAACCTTTTAAAGCGAGTAATAATTGTATGCATGAAACATGCCATACTTAAATTTTAAGCTAAAGTTACATTTGAACTTTAATTAAAATTCCAAGTTAAATATTATCACGACATTTAGTAATTGACCTAAATATGTAACCTTTCAAATTTCGTGCTTTTGTGAAGTAGGTAAGATGAAATAATCTCTTTAACTCTCAACTATCAACTCAATGTCATAAATAATAATTATAGCTGTTAAACATAATCATTTTGTAATGAAATTAAAAAATCTGTCAGTCGCCTCATACCTTCATTTGATACGTAGCATATAAAAACGACCAAACACAAAAATTCGACGTTCGGAGGATTTTGATGAGACCATAACGCATTTTGGTCGTCTAAAACCAACCAAAATGCGTTCTGGTCATTTATTACTTGCAACCCAGCATTCTAGACTTCTCGAAAACGTCTAAATAGCATCGTGTTAACTACTTCTCATACGTTGCAAGCATAGCTCCAGAAGAATTGTTAAAGTAAATAACTAATTATTATTAAATCACCACACTGTCTTGAATTGTTACAATTGTATTTCTTTCGTCCTATAGTTTGATTTCTTTAAAAACAGAAAGTAAATAAAATTGGCGATGGGTATGTTATGCAATGTTTCGTACTGTATATCACTAATTTAGAATTTTAAGAAAATCATGTTTAATATTTCAGCGTTGTTCCGTTCACTCTATTTATTTCTGTGTTCCTTACATAATACAGCCATTATCTAAACTAAATATGAGCTTCAGTATTGTGTTGTCTGTATATATATATATATATATATATATATATATATATATAATCAAAATATGTACATATATAGAATATAAAAAGAAAATTTAAAGTCTAGGCGTTCAGCATGATGAATCAAAATGATTTTTCAAATATTTGACCACCAACGCCTCCTATAATACCCATAAACCCAATGGTGACAAGTCCAAACTACGTTTAAAGTGTGAGGTCGATCAGTTGAAAGGTGTGGCCGGTATTGTATAGAGTTTAAACGTAAATAAAGGGTTACAGATCAGGTTTAACACGGAACTTTATTCATTAACAATTCCTTGAATTTGTGCATATGAAATGAAATGAATGAAATAATTTCACAATGTTTAATGTGGGATCAGTATTCTAAATCGCGTTGATCTCAACGGACATGTGGATAATATCTATTTATATATATATATATATATATATATATATATATATATATATATATATATATATTTTTACATACATAGTGCGTCCCCGGCTCTACTCCGGAATAAACGTATCTAGTCGAAAACTTCATCGTACGAAAAAAGTATTCTTCATAAAAGTTCCTGCTTGTTTAAAAATTAACGTCTATTGAATTAATTATGCTTAGTTTAATGCGGTTACGCATATAGTTTAAAAAAGTATTAAGGAGCGCAAAAGGAAAGTGCGCTTATTTTATAAACCACGAACATATTTGATTAAGGGAAGCTGCGTAGATTAACCTAATAAATTCAGATTTATAGTATCAGGTGTAATAATAATTTAAATTTAACAATCAACTCCGAAACATTACTCATTAGTGGTTGCAACATTGTACTCCACCAATCTTGGTTACTAACGAAAGGGTGTATTTGTAACGAATGAGTTATTGTTAAAATGATTATTTAAATAATCAACCACTAATCCCGCATTTTGAGCAGGAGCACTATCTTGTTGTTGACACCAGACGTTTCTATTTTGAGTCTGTGGTACTTCATCTAGAGGGTGTTGTTTTTAGCATTTCCAAATATGTTTACGCTGTTGAAGTTTCTTCGTATAATATTGGGCCTACCAGCCACAAAACACACTTACACCAAAACGGATTTGGTTTCACCGTGAAGCAACGATATATTGGTTTCTTGCGCCCCGTAATTTTCGACGTGTCAATTAAATAAACCGCAGTTGCCAAAAAATAACTCGAGACAATTTTTTTAAAATCCGAGTTTTCTTGAACTCTGGTTAAAAAGCATTTGCAAAATTCAGTATGAAGATTATAATATTTATAATACCAGAACAATTTAAATTTTAAATCAAGCCCGAAAACATCACTACCGTTGCAACCTTGTAATCCTAATATTTGCTGCATATTAATCAGCCTATAAATTTTATCGCGTTTGTGATTGAGTCAGAAGAACATGTAGCTGTAGCAGTAGCAATATCAACTTTCAGTATCATGACATCTATTGAATAGGTAAATAAAAAAAGGCGCCAAGAAACGGGACGGCCACGGCCCATCCAACTACCTTCAAATTCCCGATTTAAGTAGTCTCTAACATTTAACGCAAAGTGCGCAAGAGTACCGTCATGTTGTAGCCACATATTTTGCCTTAAAACAACATGAATGTTTTGCAAAAGCTGGACCAAATCATTTTGCAAAAAATACAAATATTCAGCACCATTCAAATGTCCGTTAAAGATAATTACCCTGACACATACAAAGAACGAGAAACCTAGAACCCTTGTGATTACCTCTACTAAAGGTGGTAAACTAGATTTTCTGCAGGTGATTCTAAAATACGCAGTAAGAAAACGGTTGGCCAAGTGCCTAATTTAAGTAAAAATTTTTTAAAGTTGCCAAATGCGGAACTGTATACTGGGCATTGTATTGGTCGATCTTCAACCACTCCATTAGCAGGCTGATGTCAACATTACGGTTATAAAATGGCATGGTGGGTGGAGGTCCAGAACATTATCTGTGGAAAATAAAATGAAGATTGCATATGAAATTCTTGAAGGTTACGTGTTACTTTAAATGATAATTTTGGACACAACCATTTGGTATATAACAGTCAGGTATTAATTTTTAAAAATGTGATCTCATTATATTTAATTTAAATGAAAAAAAATGAACCATTTTTAATTTTATCGCCATTTTAATTAGAGCACAATTGTGCGGCAATTACGCTAGCAGAATATTCCCGACATTTTTTTCTCTTCCTGTGAAATTTAATTGCCTTCCGGTAAAATGTCAAATTGACATAAAATTTGACGTTTATTTTGTTCGTCAAAGTAATACAGACTCTGACTACCATTTAAACCACTATATAACCTGCAACTTGTTGTCAATTAAAACTAATTAATTAATTCATGACTAGTCAATTGACCGTCAGTTTTGTTCGTTGAATAGTCTTCTAAATACGACTCGTGGCCGACGAATTGCATAAATTTTTGTCAAAGTGCTTAATCGTGTTTATTGCTTTAAAATGTATATCGAAGCAATAAACATACAAAGATTTTCGGCAATTCATCGGCCACTTGAGGTATTATATATGATTATTTTATAAACGAAAACTGTTGCTTTGTAGAAATTGAAGTACCTAGCTCAATTTTATTTTTCTTAAACAAAACCAACTTAATTTATAAACGTAGTTTTAACTTATTAATAGTATTGTAAGTTTTGTATGAACGAATAAGTTCAACAGTTTCACATTTTCGTACACAATACGAGTGTATACTATAAAGTATAATTCTAATAGTTTTGTTTGTGATTTTTCACAATCTTCTAACAAGCTAAAAAGTATCTTCACAAAAGCAACTTGTTATGTAAATTTCTCATCAAAAGCAGTGTAATCGAACGGAAATTATTATTAAGTAAGTAATAGTTTTACGTCTTCATCATCCGTTTGTTAACTTTAATAAATTATTATTTTACTTGTATTAAAATATAAATTAAACTAAGAAAATTGCAATACAAATATGCATAAAACGTGTATTAAACCTGGAATATGCCATCTACCTCACACATATTATCCTAATTTATGCGCAGTAAGCAGATAAGACGAATTCCTTAGAATAATTCTATTATAAAGAAGAATGTTGCAGAACTCAACTACATAAACGCGATACGTCCATCTACATAAACATTTCAAAATGTACTTGTTAGTTTTAGAAATCAATTTATTACTGAATTACACAATTTCATGTTTCATTATGCGTATTACCGAAACCAGCAACATTAATTATCTTTGTACGGATAGATGTCTCCTTTTGATTACCAATAACAATAAAATTCATGTAAAAGTATACTATAAACTGGTTGTGAACTAATTAATATATGTAATTTCCAAGGTCTAGCAACAACTTTTTACTTTAGGTCAATTAGTTTGTGCCATTATTATCACTATAACAGATACTATAAACACTCACGTTACATTTTTGAGTGACAATATCTGCATTTCATTATTATGTTTAATGCACTATGCATGATTTTTCAGATTACAATAATGTTTCTTGTTGGTGATGATTGCATACACTGATATATGCATATAATTATTACTAATGGTTCTTATTTAGATTATTTATTAGAGACAAGTAATCAATCCATCTATCTATTCATCTATAATTTAATAAAATCATCAAATTTAATTGAACCTGTTAATTATTTCTAGATTTGTGGTGTACTCAACCAGTTGAAAACTACAAATTCCTCATTTCCAACTTTGCCCCATCTAACGGAAAAGTTATTATAATCGGCAAAATAAGAAATGACATTGAACTGAGATCAGAAATATCCGTTTGAGGTCTTATGAGTGCAAAAAAGTGATTTTTGAAAAATATCAAAAATATCAGGGAGTGCGTGCGTCGTTCTGCATTTGCGTGCGTGTGTGGTATGTGTGAGTGTGTGCGTGTGTGTGCGTGTATGTGCGTGTGTGCATGTGAGTGCGTGTGTGCGTGCGTGTGTGTGTGCGTGCGTGTGTGCGTGCGCGCACGTAGGTCAGTGTGTGTGTGCGTGCGCGTGAGCGTGTGTGTGTGCGTGCTTGCGCGCGCACGCGAATGTGTGTATGTATGGGTGGGCGCGCGTGCGTGTGTGTTTGTGTGTGTGCGTGTATGTGCGTGTGAGCGCGTGTGTGTGCATGTGTGCGTGTGTGTGCGTGTGTATGCGTGAGTGTGTGTGTGTGTGTGCGTGTGCGCGCGTGTGAGTGCGTGCGTGCGTGCGCGTGAGTGTGTGTGTGCTTGCGCGAGCACGCGAATGTGTAAGTGTGTGTGTGTGTATGTATGTGTGTGTGTATGTGTGTGAGTGTCTGTGGGTGCGTGCGTGCGTGCCTGCGTGCGTGCGAGCGTGCATATGTGTGTGGGTGCGTGCGTGCGTGCGTGCGTGCGTGCGTGCCTGCGTGCGTGCGAGCTTGCATGTGTGTGTGTGTGTGTGTGTGTGCGCGTGTGCGTGTGCGTGTGCGTGTGCGTGTGCCTGTGCTTGTGCGCGTGTGTGTGTGTGTGTGTGTGTGTGGTGTGTGGTGTGTGGTGTGTGGTGTGTGGTGTGTGGTGTGAGGTGTGTGGTGTATGGTGTGCTGTGTGTTTGCGCGTGCGCGCGCGGGTGTGCGTGGGTGAGGGTACCTGTGCATGTATATGCGTGTATGCGCATGTACATGTGTGCGTGTGTGGTGTGTATGCGTGAGTACGTGTGCACATGCATGAGTGAATGAGTGACTGCGTGTGTGAAAGCATGCGTGTGTATGTGTACCTGTGACGATTTCGGACGGGATATCTAAAGAACTTGATATGCGATTGCATTATAGTTTGATATACGTATTTATGACCTAAATGTCTAAGGTCCAGCATATTTTGATGGGAGTGAATCTGCGGGGTAAAGGGAGAGGGGTAAATGTGATTTTCTTTCGAACACGATAACTCAAGAAATTAATAGCTATGGTATTCAAATATGGCATACGTATTTGTGGCATAATTGTCTAGATGCCAGCAATTTTCGATGGGGGTTGATTCGCGGGAAGTGGTAAGAGGGCCAAATGCGATTTTCTTTAAATCATGATAACTCCAAAACCTGAAACGCAATTGTATCCAAATTTAACACATCACTTTAGCACTTAAATATCTAGATAAATAAAACGTCCATAATTTTATGTGACCGAACTCCACATTATATGAAATATTATTTATAGAGTGTTAATAAATACATTAATAAGGAAAATTAAATAAGAAAGTAAAATATTACCTATACTTTGATATTAAAAAACCGTACTAAACTCTTTAACAAGAATGTTTAAACTCAGATAATAACCCCTTTCTTAGAATATGAACGTAGATTCAAAGGCAAGATGTTAGAAGATAAAGATCGCCGATTCAGACATGACAAAACTTTATTTTAATTCAATCAACGTTTGTATTTTAGAAAATTTGTTGATGCCCACATTGCAATTTACATATATGTATGAGTATGTTGGGGTTTTTTACATATTTCATTTTACAGTTTAAATAATTTACGACAACTTTCGTATTTAAAGTGGAAAAGTTCTTCGAATACGCGGCCTCAAATTTATTAGATGTGACGTTATTTTTTATGGGTAAATTAGACTATTATACCTAAATTCTTTTCCAATGAAATTTTAAAATTATATACTACATTCGTTCTTCTAATTTACAAAAAAAGTTTCATAAATTATTGCACTGGTTATAGTTGTTATCTGGTGTGGAATAACACACGATCTTCAAACCCACAAAGTAGAAACTAAACGAAATAAAATAAATGTACTAATATTTTTTACGATAATTATGCAATATCTTTTTTAATACGTTCCTAACGAAAATAGGCAACGTTGTAAAAACAAAAACAATAATATATATCAGATAGACGTTTAAAACTTCATGTCAGATAGATATCTAGATGCTAACTTAAAACAAACTCCAAAGCCGAACGCTTTTAGAAAATACCGATAATATAATTTAAGCATTAATTTTTATACTTATGTTGCTTTATATTAAGAAACTTTTATATAAAACAAAAGTTCATGTGATCTCGCACAAATTGTTTCAAAACCCACAAGAATCCCTAATAACCCTAACCATACTCCCCATCTTCTATATCACTTTCTTACATCAAAACCGGTTGTTTATAGAACTTCAGTTCTTTTACCTCTAAGTCTATCTGACGAATGTCTAATACAGATAACTTCTATTGTTCCTAATTCCTGTGTTGTTCGCGATACTGATACAACATTTTGATGTTTTAGGTCAGCTAAATTGAGTGATTTACGGGATATCTTTGCAACCTTCCCATGGTGTGAATATTGATTCACATCGTCCTCATGTTTCAGTATCTGAAGTCATCCTCATGGACATGGCGTTATACATTCTACAAAAAAATCGTATAGGTATATTTCGTTTCCAACCCTGATTCAGTAAGGCCTGTGCTGATGCAAGATAAGTCTAGTATAACGGTCGAAAGTCATGCAGAATACATTAGTACAAGAAATACCTGCAAAAGTGTTATCACTAAAGATAAAAAGTTGTTTGAACAACAAAAATCAAATGAACTAGCTACATTATTTGGTACATCTTCACTTCTCCCCATGATATTCTTTACGAATCCGTAGTTGCCAATTCTGTAGACAAAGCCAATCATTTTGTTGATTAATTTGCATCAAACTCGTGTCTTAATGATTATGGAAAAGATGTGATCCTAGTCAACTCTTCTTCATACGCTATGAAACGAATTCATTTTCGGTACAAGCTCTTAGAATCAATTATCAGTAGGCTTAACCTCGATAAGTCGACTGGCCCAGATGGTATCCCGCTATTGTATTAAAGAAATATTCCCCCGAACTAGTACCAGTTCTATCTAAGCTCTACGCGATATCTATGTGTCCTGGAGAATTTCCTTCATCATGGAAGTTAGCAAACATTCAACCTATTTCCAAAAACGGCGATAAGACCGATCCTTCCAATTACCCATCAATTACCATCACTTCCATTTTATCAATAATCCTGGAAAACGCCATCACCAGCAACAACTCTCTTTCCATGAAACTAATAAACTCCTTAAAGCCACCAGCCGAGTTTTAGGCAGAATCGTTCAACAAGTGATCTTTCATATGTGACCCAAGTTTGGAACAATACATTAGAACAATCTAGTGAAACAGCTGTACTCGCTTTAGATGCTTCAAAAGCTTTTTTACATGTTTGGCATGTGTTTACTTTCCAAACCCACCTTGTTTGGGTTAAATGATACGCTCATAAATTGGGTTTCTAGTTTCCTTGACAAAACATGAATACGTGCGTAGTTGATGACTTTTAGTCAAAAGAAGTTGGGATTAACGCGGGCGTGCTACAGGGATCAGTTATAGAGCCTACGCTTTTTCTGCTATATTGCATTGATCTTATTTCTTCAACGACTAACCCTGTCCATTGCTTTTCTGACGTCAGCACTCTTCATTGTAGTTCATCTCAGTCTACTCCTAATGGTGAAGCACCTTCTATCTCAAAGTAAGACCATAAAGCTGAACTGGCAATCTCAATCAACAAAGACATTCAACATATCATTGAATCGGGAAGTAATAATCTAGTCAAATTTATGGCCAATAAAATTCAGTCTTGCCCTAGTCCACCAAAAAAGATTAATCATTTCCTGTTTGTAAGTATGAATCGCTCAAATGTTAACTTTTAGACTACTACTATGTTGTATGTTCAAATCTATCATGGATTGACCATCTACTAAACCAGTTACTAAACCAGCTGTTCGTAAAACAGACTTTTTGTACAAACTTAAGCAGTATTTTACCTCCCGACAATTCTTTCTGCTGTATAAGGGCCGAATTCGGCATCATCTAGAACATAAGGACATAGTCCCTTGAACATAGAAGAATCGTTCAGTTGTTTCTTAGTATTATAGGCACTACCAAGGCTGTTGCACAGCTAAGTTACATTCTTTGATACCACCTCGGTCCACTTTTGCTAGAAATACTCGGTTTGCTAGTTCACATCACCAATATGCAGTACAAATCTACCAAAATGACGCAATCCACATTCTTCTACACGGCTTCTAAACTCTGGAATGACCTCCCTAGTTCCTGGTACCTCTCACATGATATGAAAAATTTAAGGTAACCGTTCACAGGCATGTCTTGGCAATTCAATATCTCCCTATCCATCCTACTAAGTGTTCCTGACTGCTTTAGTACGCTAGACCAAACACAGCATATTCAGGACCACAATTAAATTTAATTCTCAATTCAAATACAAAGAAAAAATGTACACAAAATTATTTCGCTTCAACACACACACACCCACCCACGCACGCATACTCGCACGCACAGACACACATGCACCCACACCCACGCAGGCACTTTGTATAAGTGCGCTATGAATAGAACGGTGTACATACTGCGCTAGCGTGGTAATTTACTTTTCCGGATTTTATATACAAAGTTATCAGAACTATTCCATAATCACGTAATGTTTTTTTGTTTATCCAACACCTCCTGATTATAACATTGTTATGATCTGTCATATTTGATAGCAGAAAAAAAAATAATTTTTTACCTATTTAATTACCTTTGCTTTTAGTAAAAATTTTTCGATTTGCTCCTTCTGCAAGCTATTCTTCGCTTTATATGTCCTGGATTCACTTTTCAAATAGGTTATCAGCTTTCAATATTACGATATATCCACATTATTGTGAACGTTCAAAGTGGTTTTATCTTGAAATATTTCGTCCACATAGATGAGCTGGCGCAGTTTTTCCGATGCTTGCGGAATTATACTGACATTATGTATGCATTAATTTGGTCTGTTCTTGAATTTTACTACTATTTAAAATGTCTAATCTCCAATCTAAATCAACGTCTTCCGTAAACTAAATTCATTTCCTATTAATTTTTCAAGTAAAAATAACAAAATCTTTCAAACTAGAAATAGTACCTAACTTTTAACAAAATTGTGGGGGTGTTGGATAAAATTATGTATGGCACGTTTGTGTAATGGCAGTTACTTTATGGCCCTCAAGAAAGTAAGACATTTCTCTCGTGGTTATTTGCTTCATAACACACTTGTCCCATCCATACAAAATATATATATATATATATATATATATATATATATATATATATATATAGGGTGTCCCACGACGAACCGACGCGATCGATTTCTCAAAAAGTACAGAATGAAAAATTTTTAAAATCTGGCAGTATACTAATGTCGATGGGGGTAACTCGAGTAAATATTTTCAAGATGGCGGCACTTCCGGTTATACCGGAAGTTAATGTTTGTCCTCTCATTTTAAATGGGACACTATATTGTTTCATTTTTGGATTCTATCAAAAATTTTAGACATATCTTATGTATAATGCCCTATACCTAATTTTAGCCGTTTTTGAGATATTTAGTATTTTACGTAAAAAATGACGTTTATAGGGCCTAAAATAGTTAATAATTTTTCCTATAATAAAGCCTTTATTATTCATTTTGAGATGGATTCCTTGTAGACAGGGACCTATTTTCATATACTGAGTGGATATTTTGATTTTAAATTAATACGAGGTGATCAAAAATTAAGTTATAAAAAACGGTAAAAGTCACTTTTTTAAAATGGAAACTCCCTTATTTTATAATGCTATCTTATTTAGCATTAAAAATAAGGGTAACTTTGTGTAAAGTTGTCCATTACAAAAATGTGTAGTTTTACAAACATTAGCAATTAAAAATTTTTTTATTATGAAAATGCTACGTTTTATAAATTTTGTTAGTTAGCCATGACAGCTGCTATGACGACGTTACAATTTCAATTGAAATGTCATTATTTCTAGTCATTTGACATTAAGCAATAATTTTTAATCATGCCGGGGCGATTAAACTACACGCACGAAGATTATTTAATTTTATTTATTCTACGGTGAATATAACAGAGTTTTATCAAGAACCTGCGAGATATTCGCTGAAAGACATCCAGATAGTTAGAAACCATCACGGTACAGTGTAAAACAAATAATCGAGAATTTCAAAAATTATGGCACCGTTAAGGCAAAAAAAGAAAACCAATTGTCAACGATGAAATTGTCGAAATTACAATTATAGGATATTTTGTGGCATATCCTATGTCTTCAATGAAAGAAGTAGGGTCCAACACCTTAAAGCCATTGAGTTTCCTAAAAGACTGCAGTTTTGCGAGTTTATTTTAGCAATGACACAAAACAACCCCGATTTTTGGAAAATATTATTTGGAGTGACCAGGCTAAATTTAAAAAAATGGACTTTTTAACCGACACAATTTCAATCTTTAGAATGATTCGAATCCCCATGTCGTAATATTGAAAAATTTTCAAGCAAACTGGCAATATAATGTATTCTGTGCCGTTAGAAATAATAGAATAATTAAACTACATTTTTACGAAGAGAACTTGAACGGTAAGTAACAATAAAATGTAATTTATTTTTATATTTTCAATTACCTTTTAACATTTTGTAGGAGAACGATATTTAAATTTTCTAGAAGATTTGGATGAACAATACTTAAGCAATTTACCTGTGGCGGAACACTGGCAACTTTTTTACCAACACGATGGCGCCCATTCACATAGAGCCTTTTCTGCAAGCGACTTTTTATGACCAGTGGATTGCTAGTTATGGACCTTTCCTGTGGCCACCTCGTTCTCCTGACCTTACAGTCTAGGATTATTTTAAATGGAGAACGATAAAAAACATCGTGTATTTTAATCCAATTACAACAAAGGAAGATTGTATAGCAAAAGTAAGGGAACTTACTATAAGATGCGAAAAATGTTTGGAGGTAGACATTTCGAACATTTACTAAAATAATTGTTTTTCTGTGAATTGGTTATTGTTAGCATAAATTTACTTCTATTAATTTTTTCCTAAAAACTCTGTTACATTCACCGTAGATAATAAATAAATTTAAATAATCTTCGTGCGTGTAGTTTAATCGTCCCGGCATGATTATTAATTATTACTTAATGTCAAATAACTAGAAATAATAACATTTCAATTGAAATTGATTGTTTTTTTAACGTCGTCGTGGCAGCTGTCATAGCTAACTAACAAAATTTATAAAACATAGCATTTTCATAATAAAAAAATCTTTAATTGCTAATATTTCGAAAACTACACATTTTTGTAATAGACAACTTTACACAAAGTTACACTTATTTTTAATACTAAATAATATAGCATCATAAAATTAGGGAGTTTCTATTTTAAAAAAGTGACTTTTTACGTTTTTTATAACTTAATTTTTGTGGTTAATTTTTGGTCACCCTGTATTAATTTAAAATCAAAATATCCACTCAGTATGTGAAAAAAGGTCCCTTTCCACAAGGAATCCATCTCAATTTGAATAATAAAGGCTTTCTTACAGGAAAATTATTAATTATTTTAGGGTCTGAAAATGTCATTTTTGACGTAAAATATTAAATATCTAAAAACGGCTAAAGTTAGGTGTAGGACCTTATACATATAATATATCTATAATGTTTGATAGAATCTAAAAATGAAATAATATATAGGGTGTCCCATTTAAAATAAGAGGGCAAACATCAACTTCCGGTATAATCGGAAGTGCCGCCATCTTGAAAATATTTTAGTCGAATTTTCAAAATTTTCCAGTGCGTACTTTTGAGAAGTCGTTCGCGTCGGTTAGTCGTGGTACACCTGTGTATATATATATATATTATATATGTATGTATGTATATATATATATATATATATATATATATATACAGGTGCGCATTAGTGTGACAAAGTCCCATATCTCCTTTATTTAAAGGGATACAAAAATTAAATACAAAAGTTGTAAGATATGTCCTGGTGCATATTCCAAAATATTTTTAATTATACAGGGTAGATTATAAAAGCTTAGAAGTAATTTTAATTTTTTTTTTAAATAGAAAGCCATATATATTATTACATACAATTTTAAACACATTTTATGTATAATATCCTATACCTAAGTCTAACCGTTTTTGACAAATTTCAAATTTTTTGTAAAAAATGACGTTTGCAAGCCAAAACATAGGTGGAAATCTTTTCTAAACGAAGCCTTTAACAATTAGTTTTGGTTGGTTTCCTTGGAAATGGGGACCTACTCTAATGGGCTGTATTGATATTTTTGTAATACATTCATACAGGGTGATCAAAATGGACAATAAAAGTAGATCAAAAAACCTATAGTCATTTTTTTAAATGGAAACCCCTATTTTTTAATTCTATCTTATTTAGCATTAAGAATAAGGGTGACTTTGTATAAGAGTATATTCCAAAAATTGTAGTTTTGAAATAATGACAATTTAACATTTTTTATTGTAAAAGGCTATACGGCTTTCAAGTTTTGTTGTTAGTTGGCCGTGACGGGACGAAACAAAAAAATCGAGCACTACAGATCGAAATATTACAATTGATTGAACCCCATATAAATAATTATTTTATTAAACGAACTTAAAGTGAAGACAATATTTTTTTGATTCAACAAATTATGTCCTAATCCTAATCATAAACTTAACACCTCTAATGTAACTAAACCTATAACTAATTATACAGATAAAAGTACTAGAAACACGTCAAATACGTACTACCTAATAAGTTGTTCGAAATGTCCGCCTCTTTCTTGAATACACAATGCAATACGTCTCTCAAATTCGCTGCTTAAATTTCTACACATTTCAACACTGACGTTTTGAAAACAGTTTCTAATCCTATTCTTCATATCTTCCTTTGTTGTAGGCGGTATTTTATAAACCTGCTCTTTGAGGTACCCCCATATGCTAAAGTCCATTTTAGTAAGATCTGGGGATCTAGCAGGCCAAGAAACAGGCCATCCCCTCCCAATCCAACATTCTGGATATCTAGCATTTAAAAAAGTTACTATCGAACCTGTATGATGTACTGGGGCCCCATCATGAAGAAACCACATTTCTCGTTGTGTATCCTGTGGCACTTGACACAACAAATTAGGTAGATGGTTTTGCAGAAAGTCTAAGTATACTTCCCCTGTTACTCGTTGATCAAAAAAATATGGTCCAATTACATGATTACCGACAACATCTCCCCAAACATTTAAAGACCATCTAGTTTGAGAAGTATAACTTACAAAATGTGCACTTTCGGTAGAATAGTAATGAAAATTGTGTCTGTTTACACTTCCGTTTCTGTGAAATGTGACCTCATCTGTAAATAGAATCAAATGAACAAAATTTCTTTGTTGGTTTATTTTGTTTTGAAGCCATTGACAAAATTCCAGTCGTCTCTGATAATGTTCAGGAACCAACTCTTTAACTAGTTGAATGTGATAGGGGTGCATTTTTTGAGACTTTAATATCCGTTGTACAGTACGTCGTTCAACACCAACCTGCTGAGAAATGGGTCGTTGTCCAATATATGGATTTTCGGTAACTGTTAATAGTACATTTAATTGATTTTCCTCAGTCTGTGCACGTTTTTCCCTAGTATTTTTTTTCATATAACACATTGCCAGTTCTTTCAAAACGCTCCAAAAGCTTTTCAAATGCCCTTCTTTCAGGTTGCCGTCTCTCTGACCGTTATTGATACAGTCTTCTTGCTAAGAGCGTATTCTTATCACTAGCTCCCAAAACAAAAATCATATCAACCATCTCGGCTTGCGAAAAATTCATTATTTACAATTTTAATTCAAGTTTTAAATCAATTTGCTATAAAATACACTAATGCATCACACGAATTATCAACTGACAGTAAATGACGTTTCTGATGATCTCTATTATTTTTATATGCCACGCCTCGCCGTCACGGCCAACTAATAACAAAACTTGAAAGCCGTATAGCCTTTTTACAATAAAAAAATGTTAAATTGTCATTATTTCAAAAACTACAATTTTTTGGAATATACACTCTTATACAAAGTTACCCTTATTTTTAATGCTAAATAAGATAGAATTAAAGAAATAGGGGATTTCGATTTAAAAAAATTACTTTATAGGTTTTTTGAATCTACTTTTTATTAATATGAAAATGTAAACTTTCACCATTAACACTCATAATAAAATACTTATCTTTTTTGGGATTTTTTAATGGTGTACTTGAAATTATACAATCTAAATTTTTTTAAAAATTTTTCAAATTTGACAAAATTGTTTACTACATCTTTAACAATTTTTAACAAACATTACTACTGACCAAGATAACTGTAAGTGTTATCGAAACGTTTAGATTGTATAATTTAAAGTACACCATTAAAAATCCCAAAAGATAAGTATTTACTACTTTTATTGTCCATTTTTGATCACCCTGTATGAATGTATTACAAAAATATCAATACAGCCCATTAGAGTAGGTCCCCATTTCCAAGGAAACCAACCATAACTAATTGATAAAGGCTTCGTTTAGAAAAGATTTCCACCTATGGTTTGGTGCAAACGTCATTTTGACAAAAATTTGAAATTTGTCAAAACAGTTAGACTTAGGTATAGGACATTATACATAAAATGTGTCTAAAATTGTATGTAGAATCTAAATATGTAATAATATATAGGGTTTTCTATTTAAAAAATTTAAAATTACTTCTAAGCTTTTATGATCTACCCTGTATAATTAAAAATATTTTGGAATCTGAACCAGAACATATCTTACAACTTTTGTATTTAATTTTTTTGTAACTCTTTAAATAAAGGAGATATGGGACTTTGTCACACTAATGCGCCACCCTGTTATATATATATATATATATATATATATATATATATATATATATATATATATATATATATATATATATATATATATATATATATATATATATATATATATATATATATATATATATATATATATATATATATATATATATTAACGTATTGCGTATAATTTTTCCCGTTCAAACGCAACGTTCTTGAAAGCCATTCCTGTGGAGGAGTTTCAGGGTGTCTTCCAGGCGTGGCAGACACGTCTCCTCAAGTGCATTGATGCAAGAGGGACCTATTTTGAATCATTTTAAGCATTTGTACCGATAGGTTCAATTTCCCAGAAAATGCGCATTACTTTCATAATGGACCCAGATATTTATATATATATATATATATATATATATATATATATATATATATATATATATATATATATATATATATATATATAGTTTTCATTGAAATGAATACGATTGAGATAATTTGTATGATATAAGTAGGTGGATACTTGTGATTCCAAGCTCTTCTAAAGGGAAAATCAGAGATTTACTTTGTAAACAAGTCTAAAATTTTAAGAGAAACAGATTTTAATATATGTTTATCCTCTGCACCGGTTGAATAATGTTTACTTGTGAATGTATTTATTTTTTTATTATTACAGAATAACACTAGTATCTAATTTATATTGAAACTTACGGGTCGTGCTGGCTAATACGAGTTTGAAAATTTTGGTGAACTTAAGAGATTAACAGATTAAAGAATACAAAGAGTCAATTACGTAGTTTCTTTACCCTGGGAGGCAATTTTTATAAGATTGTAAGCGATATCTCAGTCTCAAACTCTGCCCGAAAATTTAAATTATTAGAAGTGACAAGTAGATAGAGTGAAAAAATCGGAAGTATGGAAAGAGGTTGCGCAGTTTTGAAAGTTACCAAAGCAATTATAGATATATTAAATGTTAGTAATAATGAAATAAAGTTAAAGAGTCAATTATTTCACTTACCATTTAAGCGCAGAAAAAAGTATAGTGCGCAACACCTTTAAAAATCATTCTTTTCACACTTGTTTGACTTTAGGTACTAGCCTGGCTGCTCATGCCAATAAACGCAGACTTTTCCAAAAGTTGCACAATATACTTCTTATGGTGAAAAGCTAACGTAAGGTTTTATTCCATAACGCTCAAATGCGGGAAGGAAGCTGTATTCTTTTACCGTCGAGCGCTAAACAGAAATCTGTTATAACTTCAACTTCTTGCACGCATGTTTTATGTCTGTTATCCGACTAATCAATAAAATTTTACACCTGTGCTCATACATTTTACACTATTATAATAACAACAGCTGCCTCGGTGGTGGAATGCCTGAGGTCAAATCTGGCCGAAGTAGCCGTTTTTTCTAAAATGGGGAAAAAAACCATCTCGGGTATGATATAAAACTGTAGGTCCGATGGTAATACGATGACACCTTAAAGATACCTTACTAAAGGTACTCTAGTGACGGGTAGTGCTAATAACCATTAGTAGTTGATGCACATAGATATGCCTAACATTTCCGTTTATGTCTAGGTCTCGACCCACAAATACAAAAACTTACATAACAAGGAAAGTGCGTTTCCAACGCAATCCGTCTGAGAGCTCTTACGTTTTTTTTTTAAATATTCAAATTTCTAGAATCTTTAATAGTGTATACCTAATAGTTAGCAATAGTGAGGAACAAATAAAATATCCAAGAATATACGCACAGTAACCCGTTTTATCCTTCCGTCCGCCAGTAAAAACCCTTTTACCACGCTGGTAAAGTTAAATACCTACTATTAATTGAGATTATAATTTTTGATACGAAATGAAATTTACCGCATTTAAAACTGATCAAAAAATGAAATATTTGTTTCAAATTCTATCAAGTCATTAAAATGCATGCAATTTAATTGCACTTCTAATAATACGGGCAACCACTTTATACTACAAAGTAAGATGTTTGATTAATGGACAATATTGTGGTAATTGATGGATCGTTTAAGATTACTAATTACTATTTAATTAAATAATATCTATGCAACAAATAGCTTACGTGCTTCATTATGTTGACAATTTTCACAGTATTCTGCAATGCTACTCTTGCATACTTATTTCTATTAACTGTCTTAACTGTAGCTCTTTAAAATCTAATGTAGAAACGTTTTTTTTATTACCTACACCTAAATTAGCGCCGAATGTAATTCGAAGCATCAATTTGGGTCTTCATGTTAATTAAAAAATACGAAAATTCCCTAAATGTGTTTCTCGTAAAGCCAAATAGCTAAAAGCATACAAATCATTTAAAAATAATAAACTAGATTAGACCAGGCGTTCTGGAAATCTATTAATGAATTTACTGCACGGAATTAACCACAGAAGGGATAATACACTTAATGATTTCACGCAGTCATTTTTAAATGCATTCTAACTCTTTAAAGGTAATGCATTCCTTTTAACCTACTTTTATAAATAAATTCTGGTACTTTGAAACCTTAGCAAACATAATTGTCCTTAATCCTGAATAGGACTTCAGCGATCCATGTAAGATAAATATTATAACTATAATTACAATAAAGTGCAAATTACAATCGTGTTATAACAATGTATGGTTGACGTTTTCTGATTTGATTTGGTTTTATCACGGCGCCTTATGTACCTACTTATGCTAATGAGCTGCCTATCCTTGTAATTAATAGCAGTAGTTCGAACAATTTGAAGAATAAACAACAAACACGCCTTATCTTATACCAGTAATCTGGCGTCAGATTGCCGCCCTTCTACTTAAATGTATGTACAATAAATTCATAAAACCGTTTAAGTTATTATCTGAAATCATACGTAATTCATAGATCAAATCAAAAGTATTCGTATACCTCCATAAAAGATTAGTCGGTTAATATACAAATCAAACAACCAGAAAAACGAATATGTAACTCAAGCACTTATCTGTAATAAGCAGAACCAAAATTAAAAAAACTATAAACTTTTTTATGATATTATTATTTTAATGTTAACATTTTACTATCTGTACATATCTTTATGGTCTTCATAAAACTTATAAAAGACACAAATGGTAATTACAGGTTTATTGAAAATTCTTTATCACATAAATATTTAAATGTTTTAATTAAAACTTTTTATATTGATACTTTAGAGAATTGTTGGATTTGTGCACAAATTAGCGTTTTATTTTATAACATTGAACTGTATTTAAAACTGGAAGGGAATCCTCAATTGTTTACAGGCGATCGAAAGTGCAGCCAAGTGTATGTAGAAAGGAATAGATAGTATAGGGGAATGTATCTCACTTTGGATTGTGCTTGGTTATGTATGAAATATTTTCGACTTGTACTTAAATTTATTAAAATGTTTGTTTTGAGAACTCTTTGCATGTGTGATTTGTATAATAAACAATGGTTATGTATTGTGCAGCATATGATTGCAAAAATGAGTTTTCCTTTTAAAAGACCAGAGGTATTGCAAAAGTGGATTACCGCTATAAGAAGAGATAAATGGATGCCCACAAAAGCAAACAAACTATGTAGGGAGCATTTTGTTCAGGCAGATTATAAAATTATGGCTGATGGTAAATGTCGTTTTCTAAAAGAAGATGCTGTTCCTAGCAAGATTAATTATCCTGCGGGTTTAAAGGGGGTTGTAGTGATCGGAGAATTCTTAAACGCTGGCTTCCAATTGAGGATCAATCCACAGATGAATGTTCTTTGGTGAGCTAATAGGTTACATTGTAGCAGTATTTTTATATTGATACATGTTGACAGAAAAAGAAGATCTAAACCTAGCAAGTACCATGTGTGTTGATACTTCTGCATCTCCACATAATTCAAGGGGGAAAGCAGCATTCACCAGAAAAAATAAAAAATAAGAAACCTATAAAAGTACTTCAACAAAAAGTTCGAAGAGGAAATAAAAAAATGGTTTCAACGAAAGGTCTAATTAAAGACCTTAAAAAACATGGGTTAAGCACTGATAATTTGAATTCCATAATATTCTGAAAATATAAAAAGATTTGCCCAGATGGTATGTTATTCTCCAAAACATATAAATTTTTAAGAGTAAAATGTGTTTTGCCTCATCCTAGAACCATTAGGCATTGGGTATCAACATTTGAATGTAATCCAGGTTTTATAGAAAATTTTTTGATTTTTTAAAACTAGAGCGTGAAGCAAAATCATATTTAAAATATTATGCCCTAATATTTGATGCCACGTCGATTAGAAAATAAATGATATAGGATGGAAAAGAACAAAAATTTGCAGGATATTGTGACTGTGGAGCTGTTATTAATCGTGACAGAGAAACAGCTGCCTCTGAAGCTATCATATTTCAAACTTTCTTATATAAAAATAATTGTAAGTATCCTGTTGCATATTTTGTAACCAATAAAATGGATGCTGTTACGCAAGCAAAGCTTTTAGAATGTTGCCTAAGGAAGGTCTTTGAAATAGGCATTATTGTTAAGTCTATTACTTGTGATGGTACTACCACAAACATTCATTCTTTAAATAATTTGGGTTGTCAGTTGTATAATAATAGTATTGTGTCTGCACCCAAGCATCCGTCCTGTCAAAGTAAAGTTTACGCTACTCTTGATCCATCCCACATGTTAAAACCTGCTACGAATAATTTTGCAGGACGAAGGCTTGTCTCACCTAAAGGTGAGATAATCTGGGTATATTTGAATAAATTAGCGGAGCTACAAAATAGAGAGGGTTTAAAACTAGCTAATTCATTAACTTTTTCACATGTTTTTTATAAAAATAAAATCATGTTCGGCTTGGAACACAAGCATTAAGTAGTGGGGTAGCTAATGCTATAGATTACTTAACTACTGGCAACAATGTAATGAAATTTTGTATGAATATTTTTTGGAAGCTGACATATCCCATGAATTTGTTTTTATATCTGGCTCTCATAGAGGGCGATAGTTACACGGTTTGTAACAAGTAGTTTTAAACATAACTTTTTTGAAAATGCAAACTTTCACCATTATCACCATTATCACACATAATAAAATACCTATCTTTTTTTTTGGGTTTTTTTAATGGTCTATTTTAAATTATACAATCTAAACGTTTCAATAATTAAAATTTTAACTTTTCAACTTTGACAAAATTGTTTACATCTTTAACAATTTTAGTAGATATTACTACTGACCAAGATAACTGTAAGTGTTGTCGAAACGTTTAGATTGCATAATTTAAAATATACCATTAAAAAACCCAAAAAAGATAAGTATTTTATAGCTTTTTTGAGGTAAGATTTTCTAGTCCAAATGTTAAGCGAACTTAAACATCATTCAATTTTACACCAAAAAGGCACTATTGGTAAAACTCGATAGCGCGTTCTGTTTTCGGAATATTTTGATTTGAAAATTATGAAGTAATAAGTGATGCTGATATAAAGTAAATATTCTTATTAAACACCAAAAACAATAATATAATTCTAAGGCTAAAGATATTAATTAAACAAAGAATCACAAGAAGAAAATTAAAATAAATTTGACTAAAAACGTGAAATATTCAATCAGTTAGAGTAAGTGTTCAAAATGTCATCAGTTAACCATAGAAAACATTTATTGATAGTTAAGACGGTAAAGTCAATAACATTTCATATTGTTGATAAATACGCTAATCAATTATCAAAATGTATTCATATGTTAAATACACCGACATATTAATCTTACGCGAGTGTTTAGGAAACGCTAGTGCAGCGGTTACGCGTTATGCAGAAAAGTTTCCCAGAAGAAATATACCAAAATAAAAAAAAAACGTTTAGAGCCGTGAAACGACGTTGTCGAGAAACTGGGAATGTGAGACCAAAAAAAAATTAATTCTAGTAGGCCCAGAACAACAAGAACCATTCAGAAAGAGAATACATTTTTTGACGTAGTTGATCAAGAGCCAACAATTAGCGCAAGGAATATGGCACGACGTACAAATATGTCTTCTGCAAGCATTTGGAGGATACTTAAGGAGCAGCAGCTACATCCTTATCACTACAGACAAGTTCAAGAGCTCTTGCCGGACGATCTACCGGTTAGAGTGAATTTTTGTGATTTTTGTGAAACGTTACAAGAAATGACGAGGCCACCTTTATGCGACAAGGAATGTTAATGCACACTACTAGTGTGATGAGAATCCACATGTTAAAACGGTATCACATTACCAACACTTGTTTAAAGTTAATGTTTGCATTGCAACTTTAGGTAACAAATTAATTGGTTATCACTTTCTACCTGGAAATTTAAATGGTAATGTGGACCTCGACTTTTTAGAAAATCATTTACTCGAGATATTAGAAAATTTAACGCTAAACGAGCCAAGATCTCTATTTTTATGCATGAAAAAGTGTATGCTACAGAGGTAAATTCACATCAAGAGTGGAAGAAAAAATTGAACATCACTTTAATGACTTCACACCTGATCCTCAAACGTATAGAAGATTAATGCATTCTTTATAAAACTAGCGCCCTCTATGAGAGCCAGATATAAAAACAAATGCATGGGATGTGTCAGCTTCCAAAACATATTCATACAAAATTTCATTACAATGTTGCCAGTAGTCTCGACATAATCGTAAAAAATGTGTATAAAAAAATGTTGTTTAATACCCTGTATCTTGAATACGGATGCCGTTCCGAAAATTTTTTACTAAGCAAACCCAACTTATTTTTCAGGAAAGAGTGGAGTTTTTGATTCTGTTGATGAGTCATATATTTTGTTTAATCAAATAGACAGTAATGATGTTTCTGATTACAAACAAAACATCTTATATTATATTTCTGGTTTTTTTGTTAGAAAAGTGGAAAAACAATTATCCTGTAGTCATTGCGCAGAAATTCTTTTCTTCACTTCGGAACATGCAGACCAATTTTATTGTTTAAGTAATGACAAACGCCGATTTGTTAAATGGGTTTTGTAAAAAAATTTTTTTTTTAATAAATGGAAAGATACGTTTTAGAACAAAACTATTTTTAGTTTTTTTTTTCGCTCTAGTTCAAAGTTATATTGCATTAAAAATACATTTTTGAACCCAGTATCGAAACAGGCCCAAAGTTCCCGAACAAACCAGAGCTCGTGTGACGTCACAATGCATATTTTCAGTCATCGTAGCATACAGCTGATACAGTGTTTTGACTTTTAGTCGATTAAATCTTCTTATTATCGTCAATATATTGATAAATATATCAAAAATGTCAAACCTTAAAGGTTATCGTGCTTTTATAATAATATCGTAATTAATAATTATTTATGTAAACGTATAAATTGAATAAATAGAATTTGATAATAAATTTTTTGACTAAACTCAGAATCATAACTTTTAAAAATCATAACATCAAAAAAATTTCTATGAATAATTTAAAACGATTAAATAATAAATTTGTACATGGTTATTGAATGGTTTCGGTTTAATTTGGTATTTTATATTTTAATTACGCGCTAGGTTATGTACCGTACGAAATTGAAATTTTAAAAGTGTATATAATGGTGGTTCTTCCGTTATAATAATGTTATTTAAATAATTCTCATGATTTGATGTTTTTTTAGCTGAAAGAAGACATGGAGAATTATATTTACTATACTACAATGGGAAGTAGAGCAAAAATTAAAGTTGATGTAGTACCGCACAAGTTTGGTTGTCAACCTAACCGTAAACTTTATCACACATGACTAAACAAGCTATTATAAATAATTTTTTTGCACTAAATTTCGGATACTTTTAGTCAATTTACATGTAGAAGCCGTTGACACTGTACTATTGAGAATTAATTTAACATTATGACGTCACAAGAAAGCCGCCCAATCGTGGCGCGTTTGTAGTCGCGAGATTATTTTTTAAATTTTATCAATTTTAAATTGGTTATAAGTCAAACCAAAATTTTTTAAGAGTTTTTGCATCAACTATTAATATAATTTATGGTAAAGTTTTAAAAAACATAAAAAACAATGGATAAATTTTTTTTAAATAACCCAATTTTCGTGGAGGCCTCGTTTATGGCTCAGAAATTGTATATAAAATTGTAGATTTCACTGAGAAACAGTCCAATATTACACAAAATGTTCAGACTTATAAAATTGTAAAACCAAGATTCAAGTAGCAGCTGTACATTTTTTAATCATAAGTTAATGCAAAAATATAGATAAACTAATGAGAGTTGAAACACTGTTAATATTTTTTTGGAATCAAGTAACATACGTATTTTGTATTAATAATGCAGTTTTTTTTACCTATGTTGTAATTCAAATATAAATGTCTATCTATAGTCAACTCAGGTGTTTTATTTGGAATATAAAGTAAATAAATGTTGTATAGGTAGTTACTATGAAATGTCATAATTTCATCTCATAGACTAGATTAGAGCCCATAAAATAAAAATATATAATACTATTCCGTTTTCTTCCCATTTAAAACAGTGCGGTGGAAAAAGACGGTAACCCTAAACATCGCTTTCTCTGTCTCAGCCGAATAAGCGTAAAAGTTGCACCCCCTTTTAATATCAAGTTTATTACTATAAATCCCTGTGCAATATTTTCTGTAATGAAAGTGGATTAAATTAACTGAAACTTGATAAACACGTGAACATAAAAGTAATCCATAAAATAGTAAAAACAGTTTTGATTATTTGTCCATATATACTTTAGCATTGTTTTCAATTAATGCGTATCACCCTTTAAGAGCGTTAAAAATTGGAACAAAGGCTGGCGTATAGATTTGAACACGTGCAGACTGTGGAGGTGTAATCGACCTAAAGAAAAAGCTTTTCTTTTAAATAAACTCTTAATTATCTCTGGGTTTTTTGATTATCCTTCATTAACCTTTCAATTAATTACAGAAACTTTTTATTTTACAAACATAAGAAAAAACAAAACCCTTGCAAATGTATTCTGGTCTTAACTTTATGTTAACGTTTGTGTAAGTATAATCTTCAAGTCGGGTTGTATATAAATAAAGCCATGTTGGTGTCACCGCCTTTTTAATTTTTAATATACTCATGCATAATATGTAATGGATAAAAGAAAAGTAACCGGTTCTAAGTTCTAAGTTTACATTACAAGATTACATGTAATTAGAAAAATATGGAAAGTTGTAAGTTGGAAGTATACAAGCAATTATACTTATATAAAACATCTAGCAATTATTTTCCGATTGCAAAGGTAAGACAGTAGGTATTATGTGCAGCAAATATTAATAAAACTTCATGACTACAAAGATTCAAATGTAATTCCTAATAATAATTAATAACTAACGAAATATTATGATCTTAATTTTATAGGCAGATGATTGGGGGGGACCAGCGTGAAACAGTAAATGGAAAATTTTAAGTTCTACTTGATTTTAATTGGTAACTTAGGAAATTCAAAATAAAAGGTAAAAAAGTAAACATCGAGCCAAGCAACATGTTCTAAATAAGTATTAAGCTTATAGTGTACATGCGATTTGATACGTGTAATCTTGAGTCAATCAACATTTAATGCAATAATTTATTAGTTTTATTAAACTAACATTTATTTCGTGGTTTTGGAGATTTGCAATTTCCAATCAAATTATTATTAAATCGGCTCATCTCTATTTAAATAATATTTTCAGAATTAAACGAGCGTCATGTATTAAATTTAAATTAGATTCACAAAAATGGCGTATATCATGAATTTCATTCAGTCGAACGTAAAAATTTCATCAGACGTATTCTCTCCTATTACAAAAAGTTTCGGTGTTTTACATCCTGACTACTTAAATTAATTTATGCGATTAGGTTGATTTACGTTGATTAATTTATTCCTTCTCTGAATTTGTAGAATTAGAACAAAATCTATACACACTAAATCTTTAATATATTGTTATTGAAATGCTACAAAACCACAAAATAATTATATTAGTGACAAATATTTAAAAATAAAAGTGGATAAGCATCTCTTGGCAGTGTTTCAGCTATTATTGCAATTTTCTTTTAAGGATGGTTCGGTAAACCTTCTGCAAACGAAATTAACAGGAAGAGAAAGATGAAGAAAATAGTAACAGCGAATATTAAATATAAAAATTAAAATGATTTTTCAAGCTTTAAATGTTTCAAAAGTATATACAGCTAATGTCTCCAGTAACAAGAAAAAAGTGTTACATTAACCCCATCTCCATTTACTGAGGACGATAGCTGCAATTGCAATTTACAGAAATATTTAAATGTACGAATTTGAGCCATAAATAGATGTATTTTTAATTACCAAATATTGTTACACCAACTTTGCTTTTAGGTTTACACAATTTTCTTAATGATAATAATATTTATATTGGTCGAGTATGTGACACATAAGATACAATTCAAGTGAGCACAAGGATTCCCTATGAATGTTACTTCTTAGAAAACTGGTAATCTTCGTAAAACCCTATACTTTGTTATAAATATCTCAGACAAGCGTTCATTGAAAACAAGAATTTTAGGAGAACAGTAATCCTTGAAAAAATTCGTTAAGAAAACGGGGATTAAAAAAACTGTGCAGAATTATTACTTTGGGTTGTATTTTTGCCTTCATTTGATTATAAATATTTCTTAATATAAAGTTCATCTAATCATCATTAAGAAATTTAAGTCATTAGAAATGGAGAGAAAAAGATTTTAAAATTGATTAGAAATTTCAAAACGTTAGGTCTTCAACAAAGTTTCGGTTTTACGTGTATCTAACTGTAGTGAACACACAAAAAGTGAAAATTTTCGAATAAAATTCGAAATAGTCGATATTACGTTAGATCGGGAAAAATTCCAATTTTTTCAAGAAACAGTTTGAGTTTGTTCAAATATTTGCTCGAGTAAAGCATTTCAGCTTCCAAAATAGCAGAACTACAATTTTTCAAAATAAGATTTATAAACCAATCTTTTAAAGAATATTTTGGATATTTCCGTACATATTACGAAGGACGAGTATCGTTAACTCTCGTTCAGAACATAATTCTCCTTCAAAGTAAATATTTGAACTAGAAACAACAACGTAGGAAAAATCTGGCTAAATCATACAAAATCCAGTATTTATTTTTTTTCGGAGGAGTTGCACTTAAATTCAGGAAACAAGGTCATTTATTTATTTTTGATTTTGTACCGACTGGTTGTTTGATTCGATGCCCATTTGAGTTTAAGTTGTTTTGACTTGGAGCACACATTTTTCGTTTTATATCGGGATTTGTTTATAACGACCGTACTTATTGTTCTAAAATTATGAATTGAATAACATTTTGGTACTAAAGGAAATGGTAAACATCTACAATGAATCCTCAGAAATTAACCATTCTTCTTGTAAACAAAATTCCTTGCCTGGAGCGGTGCGCTATAGCGCGCATGCATTATTTTTGATTTCCTCAATTAAGTCTGTGAATGTGAGTGTGCGTGTGCGTGTGAGTGTGCGCGCGTGCGTGTGAGTGTGTGTGTGTGTGAGTGTGTGAGTGTGTGAGTGTGTGAGTGTGTGAGTGTGTGAGTGTGTGAGTGTGTGAGTGTGTGAGTGTGTGAGTGTGTGAGTGTGTGAGTGTGTGAGTGTGTGAGTGTGTGAGTGTGTGAGTGTGTGAGTGTGTGAGTGTGTGAGTGTGTGAGTGTGTGAGTGTGTGTGGAGGTGTGTGTGTGAGTGTGTGAGTGTGTGAGTGTGTGAGTGTGGTGTGGGAGTGTGGAGTGTGTGAGTGTGGTGGTGAGTGTGGTGTGTGGAGTGTGTGAGTGTGTGTGTGAGTGTGTGAGTGTGTGAGTGTGGTGGTGTGAGTGGTGTGAGTGTGTGAGTGTGTGTGGGTGTGAGTGTGTGAGTGTGTGAGTGTGTGAGTGTGTGGTGTGTGTGTGTGTGTGTGTGTGGTAGTGTGAGTGTGTGGTGTGAGTGTGAGGTGTGAGTGTGTGAGTGTGAGTGTGTGTGTGGGTGTGAGTGTGGTGTGTGATGTGTGAGTGTGTGTGTGTGAGTGTGTGGTGTGTGTGTGGTGTGTGTGGTGTGTGTGTGAGTGTGAGTGTGTGTGTGTGTGAGTGTGTGTGTGGTTGTGTGTGGGTGTGTGGTGTGTGGTGTGAGTGTGTGTGTGTGGTGGTGTGTGTGGGGTGGTTGAGTGTGTGTGTGTGTGGTGTGAGGGTGTGTGAGTGTGGAGGTGTGTGTGGTGGTGGTGGAGTGTGTGAGTGTGTGGTGGTGGGTGGTGTGTGGGGTGGTGTGTGTGAGTGTGGTGTGTGAGTGTGTGTGTGTGTGTGTGTGGTGTGTGAGTGTGTGTGTGTGTGTGGTGGTGAGTGTGAGTGTGTGGGTGTGTGGTGAGTGTGTGATGTGGGTGTGGTGGTGTGGTGTGTGTTGGGTGTGGTGTGGGTGTGTGTGTGTGGTTGTGGTGTGGTGTGTGGGTGTTGGTTAGGTTGTGTGGTGTGTGTGTGTGTGTGAGTGTGTGAGTTGTGTGTGTGTGTGTGTGGTTGTGTGTGGTGGTGTGTGTGTGGGGTGAGGTGTGTGAGTGTGTGGTGTGTGTGGGTGTGGTGGGTTGTGGTTGTGGTGTGGTGTGTAGTGTGTTAGTGTGTTTGAGGTGTGTGTGAGTGTGTGAGTGTGAGTGTGTGAGTGTGTGATGTGTGTGGTGTGTGGTGTGGGTGTGATGTGGTGTGGTGTGTGAGTGTGTGAGTGTGTGTGAGTTGGTATGTAGTGAGTGTGAGTGTGTGAGTGTGAGTGGTGAGTGTGTGAGTGTGTGAGTGTAGTGTGAGTGTGTAGTGTGAGTGTGGGTGTGTGTGGTGTGTGGTGTAGTGTGATGTGTGTGAGTGTGTGATGTGTGTGTGTGTGTGAGTGTGTGTGTGTGAGTTGTGTGTGTGAGTGTGAGTGTGTGTGAGTGTGTGAGTTGTGGGTGTGTGAGTGTGAGTGTGGAATGTGTGAGTGTGTGTGAGTGTGTGAGTGTGTGAGTGTGTGTGTGAGTGTGTGTGAGTTTGAGTGTGTGTGTGTGTGTAGTGTGTGAGTGTGTGAGTGTGTGTGTGGTGTGAGTGTGTGAGTGTAGTGTGTGATGTGTGTGTGAGTGTGTAGTGTGAGTGTGTGAGTGTGTGTGGTGTGAGTGTGATGTGTGTGGTGTGTGAGTGTGAGTTGTGTGAGTTTGTGAGTGTGTGTGTGTAGTGGTGTGTGAGTGTGTGAGTGTGTGATGTGTGAGTGTGTAGTGTGTAGTGTGTGAGTGTGAGTGTTGAGTGTGTGAGTGTGTGAGTGTGTAGCGTGGAAGTGTGAGGTGTGAGTGTGTGTGAGGTGTGAGTGTGTGAGGTGTGAGCTGTGACGTGTGAGTGTGAGTGGTGTGTGTGTGAGTGTGAGTGTGGTGTGGTGGTGTGTGTGTGTGAGTGTAGTGGGTGTGGTGGTGTGATGTGTGGTGTGGTGGTGTGGTGGAGTGTGTGAGTGGTGTGAGGTGTGAATGTGGAGTGTGTGAGGTGGTGTGTGAGTGTGTGAGTGTGTGAGTGTGTAGTGTGTGGGTGTGTGAGTGTGTGTGTGAGTGTGTGAGTGTGTGAGTGTGTGGTGTGTGAGTGTGTAGTGTGTGGTGTAGTGATGTGTGGTGTGTGAGTGTGTGGTAGTGTGTGTGTGTGAGTGTGAGTGTGTGATGTGTGATGTGTGTGTGGATGTGTGGAGTGTGTGGGTGTGTGGGTTAGTGAGTGTGTGAGTGTGAGTGTGTGAGTTGTGAGTGTGTAGTGTGTGTTGTGTGTGTGTGTGAGTGTTGTGTAGTGTGTGAGTGTGTGATGTGTGAGTGTGGTGTGGTGTGTGAGGTGTTGAGTGTGAGTGTGTGAGTGTGTTGTGAGTGTTGTGTGTAGTGTGTGAGTGTTGAGATGTTTGAGTGTGTGAGGTGTGAGTTGTGAGTGTGTGAGGTGTGAGGTGTGAGCTGTGACGTGTGAGTGTGTGGTGTGTGAGTGTGTGAGTGTGTGTGAGTGTGGGTGTGTGAGTGTGTGGTGTGTGATGTGTGTGATGTGTGTGTGAGTGTGTGAGTGTGATATGTGTGAGTGTGTGTGTGTAGTGTGTGGTGTGTAGTGGTGTGAGTGTGTGGTGTGATGTGGAGTGTGTGTGTGAGGTAGTGTGAGTGTGGTGTGTGGTGTGAGTGTGTGAGTGTGTGGTGTGTGAGTGTGTGAGTGTTGAGTGTGTGAGTGTGTGAGTGTGTGAGTGTGTGAGATGTAGTGAGTGTGTGAGTGTAGTGGTGTGGTGTGAGTGTGTGAGTGTGTGAGTGTGAGTGTGTGATGTGTGATGTGTGTGTGTGACTGTGTGTGTGTGAGTGTGAGTGTGAATGTGTGAATGTGGGTGTGTGGTGTGGTGGTGTGAGTGTGAGTGTGAGTGTGATGTGTGTGTGGTGTGTGTGGTAGTGTGTGAGTGTGTGAGTGTGTGTGTGAGTTGTTAGTGAGTGTGTGGTTGTGAGTCTGTGATGTGAATAAGAGACTTGAGTGTGTGATGTGTAAGTGTGTATGTGCGTTCGTGGTTGAACGTGTTTGATGTTGCGTGTGTATGCTGTACGTTTGAGTGTGTGAGTGTGTGAATGTACGTGGGTGTGTGTTTGATGATCAGTATATCAGAACGATAAACATATTGAAGTTTCGTAGTTTAAGTTGTTCGTATTAGTGTGCAGTGTGTTGTGTGTTGTGACCCATTTTGTGAATATTGTTAAAGTGTGTATGTGTAGAGTGGTGATTTTGTGTTGTAAGTTGAATGTATGTTTACGAAATGTGTTGTAGTGTGTGTGAATGAATGTGCAAGTGTGTGGAAATGTTAAGATGTCGATTCAATATTTAAAGTTTTCGTTTGAGTTGAGCTGTCGTATGTGAGTGTGAGTGTGAGTGGTGTGTACATGTGTAGTGTGTTTGTGAGTGTGTGAGTATGAAGATGTGTGTGTGTATGGTAGTGAGTGTGTGGTGTGTGTGAGTGTGGTGTGTTTGATGATGATAGTATAGACATAAACGATGACTTGAAGTTTCGTATTTGAGTTGTGTCGTTTAGTGTGACTATTTTTAGTGTTTAACGAATTTGTTTGAATTTTGTAATGTGTATTTATAGCTGGTGTGTTTATATGTAAGTATTGTATTTTACTGAATGTTTGTTAGTGTTTGAATAATGATCAAGTTTATAGGAAACTGTATAAACAGATTCGATTCAATTTTTCAAAGTTTTCGTTATTGAGTTTCTTCACACGTGTAATTGTATTTGAACGCCCTGCATATATACGTGTTTTTTTTTCTTTTCGTTAGTTTTTCTATTTACTCGTTTCTCGTTTTCATGCTAACGAAATTTGTTATTTTTATGTGCCTTCATAAAGTTAAATTAAATTGACATATCGTTTGCTTTATATTGTATTTCGGATTAGAATTTGTCGTATTTAGTTTAAAGTGAATTTCTTTGTTAGAACTAATTTACATTAGGATTGAAATTATATAAATTTAAGATTAAGAACGCGTTTGTGATTGAGATAAAATTGCAAGTTGGTTTTCATATTAAGTTTCTGGTGCCAAGATTCTTTTGCAGTAAGTTTACCGATTCACTTACAATTAAAAATAATCGTTATAGGAGCAGGCAAGATTTGGCTGGTTTACAATATGAATTCATTAAAATTAAATGCATATGTAATGTAGAGTAGATAAGCGTTGCTTACTTGGAATAGCTTCCTTGTAAATTTCTTGCTTTATAATTTGAATGTATGAGCAATATGATTGGTTGTCGTTTTTAAAATCAAATATGGCGTAACTGAGGAACTTTTGAATGTATGTGATCAGTCTTGGTCTTGATCTGGCGAAGGAAGTTGTGATATGCGGGTGGGCACCGCTTTTACCGTCGATATTCTCGATTCTATCGAATGTATTGTGGACTTAGGTCCGGTTCGCCTGTGCGGATTTTATTTTTGATTCACCAGGCCGGAGAACTTTATGAGGCGTATCGTGGTCTACTACCTTTACCTATTCGAAATCAGGACAGTGTTTAACCAGTGCTACGTGAATTATGGAGTTTTTTTATCGCTTTGCGGATTTGAAGAATTGTTTTTGTTGAAGTATTGTGCGCCCGAACCCTGTGTTTTATGTGTTTCTGTAAACAGCCTTTGATAGACCAAGTCTCACTGTGAATAATTTGCAAAGAGACCTTTTGTTTCATTTTAATAATTAAACGGACTTGTAAACAGAGCTACCGATTTAATTGAACATTAAAGTGTGTAAATATCTCGTGTGTAAAAGCTACTCGTTTTGTGCACATAAACTATATACCGTCCTGACCAATTAAAATAAGCGTATCGCTATCGAAATTAAGACTGGGAAATTGCCGTATTGGTTTGCCGATCGAGGACATTCTGCTAGTATCCTGGAACCGTTCCCGTTACTTTCGTGGCTGCCCGGTGGAGAAGGTAACGCAATATTGTACATTATATTTTATGCTTTACCATATCTTTGTTTGTAAACTTGGTCAAATTATTTGTTGACGAGCGAATAAACGCAGTCGTTTGTTTTGGTGGTATTTTGCGGAATTTGATGCTTTCACGTCATCTCAATTTAAAAGCTGACGAACTGCTGCTTTTATTTACTATATTTATTATTTAATTATATGTACTGCAAATTTATGTATATGAACATTTCGCATGGTAAAATTGATTTTTGGTGACCAATTTGTTACGTATTGTTTGACTTTATTCATATTTAGATAATTTTATTACCAAAGGCCACTTAGTAAGCTTACATTTTACGTTCCCGTTTTCTAGCATTTCAGATTTTTAATCAAACCGAAACTTTTGTAAATAGATCTATGTATTTGTGTGCTTTTTGAGATATATTTAGATATAATAGACGAACAATCAATTGAATTTTATGGTGTTAATTTGTGATCTCCTCCCGACCAGCGAAAGTAATAATTTACGAAAGTGGTGTTTTTTTTTAGTAGTCAAACTAAAGAATTTATTGAGAGCTAAATTTTGATTTCAATTTTTATTGATTCATGTTAAAAGTAACCAATGGTAATTTCTTGCAATTGAAGTATTCAGGATTATACGGTTTTTTTTTAGTTTTATTAAATATTTTGTGCTGTTTAACGTGACCGATTAGAGAATTTTAAATGTTTATATTTATGTATAATTATTTTAGTTTGGAGTTCAATTAATGACAAAGCTTTGGAATTGAGTAGTATTAAATTTGAGTTAATAAGATTTAAGCGTAACATTTAACATTAATTTTTTTTTTTATTGTGTTTGAATTATTTTGTTCACAAGCGTTGGGGGTAACGTAACGAAAGTCATTGGAACCAAACAGCAGATTTGTGTCCACGCTATTTTGGTATTTGAGCGTGTGGATATTTTTACGATTTGTTCTAGAGCTAAAGTTTCGAAGCATCTCCAACACGTACCTAGAGGTAGCCAACGTAAAGTAAGTGAGATCTTTTGATTGTTGAAGGCTGATTTATCTACGAGTGTCCAGGTGTATTCTTACCGATTTCGTCTTAATAACAGTCTGGCGCCCTTTTACTTGACTTTATTCTAATTACGCTTATTTCAATTTTAAATCTTTATTAATATTTTAAAAGCGTGTGATGGTTAGAGTGCATGCCTTTCACTCGAGCGGTGCGGGTTCAAACCTGGCCGAGGTAGCTGTTTTCTAAAACGGAGGAAAACCAAAGCACTTATTCTTCTTGGGTAGGAATCTAGTAGGGCAAAATTCTAGAGAAGGATAGTGCTAATAACGATTAGTAGTTAATGTGCACAGGGATGCCTAACATTTTCGTTTGTGTCTAGACCTTAGCCCACAAACAAAATTATTTAAAAAATTATACAAGCTAGATGTGACCAACTACAATGTAAATTCAGTACGTTAAATTTTTGGGTGGTCTCCTTTACCTTGAAAAATTTGTTACCAACGATTACTGAATCCTCCCAACTGTATTACTAAGTCTTACAAAATTAAAATACCACGGTTTTTCGGTTTATCTTGAATTTTAGGTTTTTCATTTCAATTTTCACTTTAATGATTCTGTACTATGAAGCGGAAAATTTAACATTAAATATCTTAGATTCGTTTACGCAAAAACCAATCATTTCCTTGAAATAGTTTTAGTCACCACAATGACAATGTAAAAATCGTTTGACAAATTTGTCATTGTTGTAGTTATGAAAACATGACTGCAGAAATACTACAAACTTGCTGATATTATGTCCCGATTATGCTACAATGCATAAACTAACCTTAAATATTAATGACTCTAGTTTTGTACTACTGCAAATTTCACTTGCGCCTAGTTTAGATTACTAATATTGTTCTAAGTATTAATTTTTTAAGTGCGTAGATGTCAAGTTTGCATTAAAGTACGTAATATTTTCAAAAAATACGGGTATTTGGAAAAAGTAAAATAAAATATCTAACTTATTTAGTAGTACGTTTTGGAGAATTACATCCAGCTATCAAAAAAAATTGCAATATTTAAGTATTAGAACTTAACTGTTTCTTAAAAATAAAATAATTAATGTAAGAAGAAAATAGCAACGAATCTAAAACCTTAGTAAATGAAAATATATTTTATTTTTTACGTTTATTCAAAATAATTAAAATTTTGACTTTTGGTGGCTCATCTGTCTTTGTTCGCCTCATTTCGCTCGACGACGAAACGAGCAGATTCGCCATAAAGTGTCGCTTCTAAGCCTAAAAATTAATATGTTGAAACTTACTTTGTAGAAACTAAAAAATCTACTAAATTCATCGTTTTGTAACGACGGATGGCTAGATTTCCAATAGATTGAGTATACGAGCGCAGTTTCATAAGTCAGTGACTTTTTAAGTTTGCACGCAGAAAATTTAAATATAATACAGCTCCCGTCCGCTGTCGCCTATTAATAGACTACTGTCAGGTTTTGAGCAAGCTGCGTCATTTAGTTTGTATTTGACAGCCATTGAAAGCAGACAACCTCATGAATTTTAACGCAAATGGAAAAAAGTGAATTCCCTGTTCTGATCAAGCATTTTTTGCGTAATGAAACCATCACCGAATCCAAGGAAAATCTTGCTAAATACTATGGGGATTCTGCCCATCAATTTCAATGGTTAAGAAGTGGTTTACAGAGTTCCGTTGTGGTCGTACCAGCACAAGTAACGCCGAACGTTCAGGTCGCCTAAAATAGGTGATCACGCCATAAATCGTCGATATAATCTATGAAATGATATTAAACGATCGAAGTAGCTATCCGCGCGATGGGTGCCGCGATTACTCACACTCGACCATAAGCGCAACCGTGTGACCACTTCAAAGGAGCGATGTTTAGACGCAATCCGAACGAGTTTTTGCGCCGTTTCGTTACCGTGGACAAAACATGGATCCATCGCAACACACCAGAGACCAAGAAGAAATCAAGACAGTGGGTTTCTCCGGGTGCACGTGCACCACAGAAGGCCAAGGTGGGTCTGTCGGCCAATAAGGTCATGGCCACAGTTTTTGGGATGTACGCGGTCCCATTCACATTGATTACCTTGAAACGAGTAAAACGATCACCGGCGAATATTATTCAGAGCTTGTGGACAGATTCGATATGTATTTTAAGCAGAAAGGACCGCATTTAGCGAAGAAAAAAGTGCTCATCAAGACTAAATGCTAAAAATTCCATAAATTGAGCTACGAACTGCTACCCCATTCAGCATATTCTCCAGATTTAGCCCCCAGCGACTATTTCCTGTTTCCAAACCTGATAAATGGCTGGACGGTAAGAGATTTGTGTCGAATGAAGAGATCATCACTCGAGAAAACCTGTTATATGGAAGGAATACAAAAATTGGAAAAACGCTGGACTAAATATATAGAGCTAAAAGGAGACTATGTTTAAAATAAGATGCTTATTTCCTATGACCTTATAACAGTGTAAAATCTTTAGCATTTTGGCATTTAAAAAATGTAAATAAAATTATTATTATTAAAGATAAATTAAAAAATAATTCTACTTGTTACTTCTTACTACAAGTTTTAGCATAAATAATAATAATAATAAATAATAAATATTTATTAGGTGAACGTGTTAGTACACTTATACTCGTCGGGTTTAGTAACACTTAATACAAGATAACACATACTATTACAATAACTTACAAACACAGTACACTAGACCTACAGTATAAACTTACTTTTCAAAAATTCATCAAAAGAGTAAAATGCATTAAAATTAAAACTCTTTAATTTTATTACAAGTTTTGTTATGAACGAATAAGTTCAAAGTTAAATATGTAATTAAAATTATTATTAATTTTATTAAATACATAAATAAAAGTTTACCTCAGTAGTTCGAACCTACGACCTGTACTTGCTAGATAGCTACCAACTGCCACCAAGGTTCAAGCCCAATCGATGCAAATTTTGTCTTTATGTATGTGAACGATGTAAATTTACATCAGTTCTACATAATAAGACAAAATTTCATCGATTATGTGGTAGCAAATATCGATTCAACACTTTTATGTATTTAATAAAATTAATAATTTAATTACATCTTTAATTTTAGTTTTAAATTCAGAGCAAGGTAAACATTTAGTGTGACTAGGAAGTCGATTATATAAGGAGTGCGATAGATAGACAGGTCCATTTTGACTTTTAGCTAATCTGCACAGTGCTAAACGAACATTTTCCTTTTGTCTAGTATCGTGGTTATGTACATCAAATTGGTGCTTAGCTTGCGTAATGTGTTTTAGCATAACAGAGAGATTCTAAAATAAATAGACAGGGAAAAGTTAAAATTCTTAATTCAATATATCAAATCATATGTGAAATATCCTATTTAATAGCGCTACATAAAATGGTTATTAATTATACAAGGTTCGGCATAGCACTGTTACCATTTTTAACACTAAATATTCATTGAACGAAGCACAATAAATTTTTTATTCTTATCATAAATTAATCTACATACCTTTGGATTTTATGACTTAAAGATACAGTCTTTCAAATGACCACCATTTTCTGTTATGCAAGATTGAACACGTTGCGGGAAAGTTGCTATAACTCGTCGTAATGTTTCCTCAGGGATAGCTTCAATTTCGGCAGTAATACCGGTTTTTAACTCGTTTAAGTTATTACACTCTTTCTTTAAGGTACCCCCAGAGAAAATTATCTGTAGCTGTCAGGTCTGGACTGCACGCTGGCCAGGGAATATCGCCGAAACGTGAAACCAAACGTCCAGGGAACATGTTACGTAAAGTTTCTAACGATCGGCGGGGCGTATGAGCGGTGGCTCCGTCTTACTGGAAAAAAAAACATTCTCGATTCCTCGCTGATGTAAAATTTATCAACATCTCAACATAACGCTCTGAATTTACCATTAACATCTTCAAAGAAGTAAGGCCCGATGATTCCCATTGATCCAACAGCACACCAAACAATTACCTTTGGACTGTTCATGAACTTCCCTAGGATTTCTGTCAGAGCAATAGCGGCAATTCTGACAAATCCTGATAAATAAAAATTGGCTTCGTCAGACATTAGAATCTGATTTGGCAAATCAGGATTGATTTCAATGGCGTTGAGAATATTCTGACAACATTGCAGTTTATTTTCTTTGTGACGTGCATTCAGTTCTTGAACAACTTGCATTTTGTATGGATGGAAATTTAGATCCAAGTTCAAAATTCTTCGAAGACTTCTTTCAGAAATATTGAGAGTTAAGGAATGCCTTTTTGCGGAACGTTTAGGACTGTGCTCAAATGCATTTTCACCCGCATTTTTTCTGCATTTCTGACAGATCTTCTGCGACCCATTCCTTTTTCGTTGCGAATGAACCCTTCATCTTGTCATTTCCCGATCCATCTGCGAATGGTCAGCCGAGATGGTGTGTCCCTCTGCCTCTGTCTCCAAATTCCGCACGAAACGCACGTTGTACTACAATGATTGAATGCAAATTTGCAAATTTTTCGACAACAAACATTTTTGATTGCAAAGTCCAGCGATCCATTTTTTAACTGCCACTACTGACACATGAAATCCAAAGGTATGTAGATCAATTTATGATAAGAATGAAAATGTATTGTTTCGTTCAATAAATATTTAGTGTTAAAAATGGTAACATTGCTATGCCGAACCCTGAATAAAAAAAATAGTATAATTGATTCATGTAAGTATACTAATATTAACAAAACTTTTAGAGCCGTTTTTGAATTAATGGATAGGAATGGTTTACTGTACATAAAAAACTATGGAAAGTAATAATTTCGTAATAAATTTTTTATGTTAAAGATATAAAGATAAGGAACATTATTTTGTAATTAATTAATGTTTGTATTAAATGCATAAAAATAATGTAGTAAAAGAAGGAGCACCCCATGCATAATTAAATAATACTGATGTAGGAGTGAATAAACACAACATATCTTGAATCACCTACATAAATCGTGTACCCGGTGGATTTACATTATATTATCATGTCTTAAATATAAAGTAGGGTTAATTTATTATAAGTAATTTAGAGCGTAATTGAAATCAATATATTGTACGGTCCATTTACGTTAGACATAGGTGTATCCGTAGTTATAAATACACTTGTTGATATAATTCGTAATTCAATAGATAAAATACCTACAAATCAGCAAAAGCAATAAATAGAAAAGAAATTTTAAGAACTAAGTAACCCCATTTCTGATATACCGGTACTTAGAATAAAAGAATGAAAATTTATCATTTTCTATAAATATTAACTACTAATACTGGTAGACATTGGTGTTATTCCTATATCTGCTTGGAAACACAGTTGGCGCTAGGGTTCTTAGTGACAGCCTGCAAATTAAATTGGACTTTATTTTCCACTGGCACCTTGAGTCAAAATTATTTGTTAATAGTTTGAGAATTTCGCCAAATATATCAAATATAAGGAGCTAAAGTAAAATAAAAGACCAAGAATAACCAAATGAGACTGCTGCGGTCCAACCGAGTCTTGTTAAAATTGTTGTAATTGAATGTATTTATTTTAGTCTATCTACAAGAACAATAGCCGATCGATAATTTAAGGCTTCGAAATCCCTATAAGTAATGATAATGGGTTGAATTTAAACTGACATTATTCCTCAGATTGTGTTGATCTCGACGCGAACTTGTTATGGAAGCTTTTGCAGAATTTACCTTAAGCGCGCTTATTGTTAAGCTAGCCATAACGTGAGCGAAGTAGTTGAATGTTAGATTAAGAATTCCTAGGATGGGGTAAGATTTTATTTGTTAGAGTAAGTGTGTAAATAATTTGTGGCGGCAAAAATGATTTGCAAATGAACAAAACATTTTCAATTTTTTTTGAATTTGTCAGTGACCGACTTAAAATTAATACAGCATCTTACTGTGAATTGGATTTGATCTTTCTTGACAATATTGAAAAGGAAACGGAGAATTTGCATTGCAATTCTTTTTTACATAATATTTGTACTTAATAAGTGAAGAATTCAAAACACAATGCTGCGTGTTATTTAAGCAAATATTAGTGTTGGAAGTCATATAAAATACTGAGATGGAAAATCCTAAGTTACGTAAAAAAGTCAAACAACATTAATAATTGTTCTGTTTATGGATAAAGTACTGCAACTAATACGTACATATGTAAGTACATACGCGTCTCTGGTTGTAAATAACATATGGGCAGTGTTAAGTGTGGCGGCAGATAATCATATACTGTGTTGTGCACTAACGAATTATCGAGAAGATGCAGTAATGCGTTAGAGAATACTAAAGCAGTTTTATTTTAGTTTTTTGACTAGGACTACCCTTCTAGGACGTTTCGTACACATAAGAAATTGTGTTTGCTTAAAATTGTCGTTTTAGATATTTGAACATCGAAAGGTATAATTTTCTTCCTTAGTAATTTATATTCACAGTTTTTGATAGTCAAGGACGAAAATATATTGTAGATTGTAAGCTAGGCCCTTAAGACAAGGTGTAAATTTTATAACCATTCCTTTTTAATTGTCAATTAAGATTTTGAAAGTTCTCCGATATGTAAAGCAATTGATCTCCCGTAATGTGAGTTAAAAGAGGACAACCTATCAAGCGTTTTTTTAAATTTAGAATTATTAATTTGACGACAGACAGATAAATGTAAACAAGCGCATGCAATTTAATAATTAACTGTTTTAATAGAATCATAATCATAATCAAATGGAAAAGTACATATTTTTAGCTAGTAAAAACATCGACAAACTCTCCCTCTGCATTTATTGAATATAACTTGATATTACTCTTTTATTATTGGCACACAGAATAGTAGTCATAATTGATGTATTAATAAATGTACAGTAGAGTTGGGGCTGTAAAAACTCATTAAAGGAAGATTACATCTGAATTGCGTTTACGTTAAATGGAGTGATTATTCCAAATTGTCACAAAGTTACTTCTCAATATTGCTTTCTATTTACTTACAGCCATATTTTTTGTTGCTATTTGTAAAGAAATAAAGTTGAAATATTGAGTGTTTTTATAATTTGACATCTAAATATTTAAATAACATTTCGAATACTGTATTTGAAAAACTCCATTTATGACTTGAATATTTACACGGATTTCACGACAGTAACAGCAACCGGTCTATATGAAATACGATTCAAACACTCGCACACAGCACACACACGCTCTCAAGCACGCACGCGCGCACGCACTCACGCACGCACTCAAGCACGCACGCGCGCGCACTCACGCACGCACTCAAGCACGCACGCGCGCGCGCACTCACGCACGCACCCGCGCACTCACGCACACACACTCACACACACACACACACACAAACACACACACACACACACAAACACACACACACGTGAACAACACACACGCACACGCACACGCACGCACCCACGCACCACGCACACACTCTGCCGACACACCACCACAGCACGACACACGCACACGCACACACGCACACGCACACGCACACGCACACACACACACACCGAGGCTCGTTTACGCTTTGTTGCATACACAAAGGTTATCGTGGAAATTTGATTTCGTTACCCTTAATTGGAGGATTATGTTGTGTCTTCTCGCCTCCTGGAGTATTTATCGTGTCGGTGTCGTATCGCGACATATTCCCGTCCATGGAATTTGAGTTCAGTGTCGAATGGTGCTGGCTCTAACTCCTTTGGAGTTTTTCGCATCTGGTGTGCGGATCAAAATTAAATAGTTCAAGTGCTAGTTGACGTCTTCGTGTAAATGGCAAGCGCATAACAAACAATTATCGCTGTAAATAAAGAAAGCTTTTAGTTTAAGTGTAACTATAATATTAGTCAAGAACTTTGTAAATATCGTTGATAAGAAGGCGCCGATTAAATAAATATACCGAATTTTAATAATAAGTTTGAATGAGTAAAATTACTCAAGTAACGCTTTGTAAATAGTTATGCATTTACGTTGAATCAAATGAAGAATAAGTTTTGTCGTTTGTGAAATTTTACATGAACAGCGTATCATAGTAGCCAACTATCGAATTATTCAATATCTGGTGGACCTATTGTCCGATCGTAGTTCAGAGGAGCAAGAACGTTTCATTGTTTGTTGGTGTTATGTAAGATAACGTTTACTTTTCTATTTTTTTTTTTGTGACAATAAAAAGTGTGCTTTCTTTTTTGTGTTTATGTGGGAGGATGTAAACGCTTGCTTGCGTAATCTATCGTATAAAGGCCCTTCAGACAATTTTGGAAACAGGCGTATTCATCCTCACAATTTATTGTGTATATGCTGATTTTTATGTTGCGCAAATTCTGTGTATATTTTGTATTACTTCTGTTGCATTTTGTGAAAGTTATTTGTTTATAATACACAGTAACTGACCTTAAAGGGCCTTGCAAGCGCCGAGTGAAATTTTATTAGTTTTATTCTAGATTTATTGTTTTGGAATTGCGAAATTTAATGTTTTTTTTAGGTAATTGTCCAAAAATTTGAGATGTGAATGTCATAATATACGACCATTGTTAATGTTTATAACTGTTTTATTGATAGATATTAATCTATTCTGATTCGTCCTATGTGCTACAATTTTGACGTAAAGTAATAAGCTAAAAGAGTAGAAACCTTTTGATTCATATTTAATATTGTTAGTAATTGTGTTCCAATGAATTATTAAAAAGTATTTGATTTTCGAAAACTAAAATTCTCTATTTTGAAGAAAAAGCTACGTAAAATGGAATTGCAGACATCGTGATACCTAATTATACAAATAGTTACAAAAGTATAAACTAAATATACGAACTTGAACATCAAATATAGCGATTTTATAATGTTATAGATTAGAGATCTGACATTGGTGACCTATTGCAAGCATTCAACTGTCAAGTTTATTTAACTGTTAGAGCTGATTGGTAGCTCTCCTTTGTAATAAGACAGTATTCATTAATGAATTTTTAACCTGTCGGTAAGTCTTCATATTTATAATAGTTTATCACACAAAAAATAGTTATTTTATTTAAATGGGCTTTTAAAAGCAAACTACTATCTTAGTATTACCACACTATGACAAACGTAAAAAATTTAAATGATGAAATAAAAATTAATTACTCAATGAAATTTATGTAGTTATTTTGTTTTTTTTGCAATTTCATTGAAGTAATATGATGTTTTAACAACAAAAGTATTATACTTTTTAAAATAAATAATATTTCTTTGATTGATTGATTAGTAAGTTTGGTATAATTACATGTTCTATATGTGGCATGACCAGCAATGATAGATTGTTTGACTTCCACAACAACAATTAGCATAAAAATATAGTAAAAGCTAGCAGAATTTTGTTGAAGTTACCATTCATAGTACAACCTCTTTGATAAAATTACATCGTGCCAATAATGCACTACACACAAAAAAAAACTTATTTATAATTAAGAGATATTATGGGTAAAAAACAAAATCTGTGCTAAAGCTGTTGCAAGTTTGTTAACAAAGTTCTATTCATTTACTGGCAATTGAAAGTAAAATGAGGTACAATTCGATGAATTCGTATGTCCGTGTGTCCGTCTGCCTGGTTGTTTGAGTGCCGGTATGTCTACCTGTCTTTGTCATTTCGTGTTTGAGTGTTGGCATGACCGAGTGTCAATGTGTATACGTCTGCACGTGTCTGCGCGTCTGCCTTTCTGCGCGCCTGTGTGTATGTGACATAGTTTGTCAGATCGTCCGTGAGCCTGTGGATCCTTGAATCTGTGTCTGTGTGTCTGTGTATCTGTGCGTCTGTGTGTCTGTGTGTCTGTGTGTCTGTGTGTCTGTGTGTCTGTGTGTCTGTGTGTCTGTGTGTCTGTGTGTCTGTGTGTCTGTGTGTCTGAGTGTCTGTGTGTCTGTGTGTCGGTGTGTCGGTGGGTCTGTGTGTCTGTGTGTCTGTGTGTCTGTGTGTCTGTGTGTCTGTGTGTCTGTGTGTCTGTGTGTCTGTGTGTCTGTGTGTCTGTGTGTCTGTGTGTCTGTGTGTCTCTGTGTCTGTGTGTCTGTGTCTGTGTGTCTGTGTGTCTGTGTGTCTGTGTGTATGTGTGTCTGTGTGTCTGTGTACCGGTGTGTCCGTGTGTCCGTGTGTCCGTGTGTCTGTGTGTCTGTGTGTCTGTGTGTCAGTGTCTGTGTGTATGTATGTCTGTGTGTCTGTGTGTCCGTGTGTCCGTGTGCCTGTGTGTTTGTGTGTCGGTGTGACTGTGTTTCTGTGTGTTTGTATGTCTGTGTGTCTGTGTGTCTGTATGTCTGTGTGTCTGTGTGTCTGTGTCTGTGTGTATGTGTGTCTGTGTGTCTGTGTGTCTGTGTGTCTGTGTGTCTGTGTGTCTGTGTGTCTGTGTGTCTGTGTGTCTGTGCGTCTGTGTGTCTGTGTGTCTGTGTGTCTGTTTTTAATGATTAAAAAAAATAACTTTTGAATATTTACTAATTTTTAGATATTTGAATGCGGGCACCTGGGAATTGCCTCGCGGGCACCGATGTGCTCTCGGGCACAGCGTTGTCGACCCCTATTAATATTCATAGGATTTTTAATAAATTTAATTCAAATGTGATAGATGTTAGTGAAATAATGTGAAGATAGATGGTGTCACCTGCGACAGCAAATATCGATAACTGTTCATAGAAGATATTCACTCAAAACATATAAATAAACTTACAGATGCTTAAAACGAAAGGGAAATTGTATTATGTACTTATTTATGATTGAAAATGTCGTCTGTGACGAACATGCGAAAATTTTAAGATTGAATTTATTGAAGTAATGACATTCCATAAACGTTATTTACACGAAGTTTCTATTTATAGTGAAGGTCAAATTACTTTTTGTACTAGGACAAGAATTAAATTACTTTTTGAATAGTTGCATGGAGACACGGATGAATCCCGAAATCAGCCACTTTTGGTATGAAATACTGTTACAATATAGCGTCTTATTTACGTGGATGGAGAAAAAAATTTTTTTTTCTTAGACTGCATATATTTCAAAAAGGAATTTTAGAGCACGTGTGTCTGTGTGTCTGTGTCTGTGTGTCTGTGTGTCTGTGTGTCTGTGTGTCTGTGTGTCTGTGTGTATGTGTGTCTGTGTACCGGTGTATCCGTGTGTCCGTGTGTCCGTGTGCCCGTGTGTCCGTGTGTCCGTGTGTCCGTGTGTCTGTGTGTCTGTGTGTCAGTGTGTCTGTGTGTATGTATGTCTGTGTGTCTGTGTGTCTGTGTATCCGTGTGCCTGTGTGTTTGTGTGTCGGTGTGACTGTGTTTCTGGGTGTTTGTATGTCTATGTGTCTTTCTGTCTGTGTCTGTGTGTATGTGTGTTTGTGTGTCTGTGTGTCCGTGTGTCCGTGTGTTCGTGTGTCCGTGTGTCCGTGTGTCCGTGTGTCTGTGTGTCTGTGTGTCAGTGTGTCTGTGTGTATGTATGTCTGTGTGTCTGTGTGTCCGTGTATCCGTGTGTCGGTGTGACTGTGTTTCTGGGTGTTTGTATGTCTGTGTGTCTGTGTGTCTTTGTGTCGGTGTGTATGTGTGTCTGTGTGTCTGTGTCCGTGTGTCCGTGTGTCCGTGTGTTCGTGTGTCCGTGTGTTCGTGTGTCCGTGTGTCCGTGTGTCCGTGTGTCTGTGTGTCTGTGTGTCAGTGTGTCTGTGTGTATGTGTGTCTGTGTGTCCGTGTGTCCGTGTGTCTGTGTGTCTGTGTCTGTGTGTATGTGTGTCTGTGTGCCTGTGTGTCTGTGTGTCTGTGTGTCTGTGTGTCTGTGTGTCTGTGTGTCTGTGTGTCTGTGTATCTGTGTGTCTGTGCGTCTGTGCGTCTGTGCGTCTGTGTGTCTGTGTGTCTGTTTTTAATGATTAAAAAAAATAACTTTTGAATATTTACTAATTTTTAGATATTTGAATGCGGGCACCTGGGAATTGCCTCGCGGGCACCGATGTGCTCTCGGGCACAGCGTTGTCGACCCCTATTAATATTCATAGGATTTTTAATAAATTTAATTCAAATGTGATAGATGTTAGTGAAATAATGTGAAGATAGATGGTGTCACCTGCGACAGCAAATATCGATAACTGTTCATAGAAGATATTCACTCAAAACATATAAATAAACTTACAGATGCTTAAAACGAAAGGGAAATTGTATTATGTACTTATTTATGATTGAAAATGTCGTTTGTGACGAACATGCGAAAATTTTAAGGTTGAATTTATTGAAGTAATGACATTCCATAAACGTTATTTACACGAAGTTTCTATTTATAGTGAAGGTCAAATTACTTTTTGTACTAGGACAAGAATTAAATTACTTTTTGAATAGTTGCATGGAGACACGGATGAATCCCGAAATCAGCCACTTTTGGTATGAAATACTGTTACAATATAGCGTCTTATTTACGTGGATGGAGAAAAAAATTTTTTTTTCTTAGACTGCATATATTTCAAAAAGGAATTTTAGGAGCATATTGTAAAAATATGTATGTATATGTTCATTTTCATATCCGTACGAAATACCTGCAAGTTTTAACCTGACCGGTGCAACGTAGGCGGTGTGCCGCGCAAATATACCTTAGTAACCAGACATTCCTTGTATAACTAAAGATTTAGAACTTACCTACATACATAAAGACAAAATTTACATCGATTAGGGCTTGTATATTACAGTTGGTTAGTGCGGTACTCTAGCAAAGTAAATTTCGTATGTTCAAATCCTACTCGAGGTAAACCTTTTATTTATGTATTTAATAAAATTAATAAAATTTTTAATTAAAATTGGATAATTTTCTGCAGAACAATAAAAATTGTGTTACAGTTTTAAAGAGCTTAGTTGTTTTTGCCGTATGTGTGCTCAATAAATACTCCAAGTATTATGTAAAAAAATTGTTTAATGATATAGGAGAAAACGTAATGATGGCTTAATATGAATAAAAATGTTTGAGATAAGTGAAATATTTGTATTGGTAAATAGAAAATTTAAAGATTACATAAAATTTTTATTCTTACCATAAATTGTTTTTTTCTATTTGAGCATTGTATAACAGGTTCGAGGTGGATGCGTGCGTGCGTGCTTGTGTGCGTACGTGCGTGTTTGCGTACGTTGCGTGTTTGCTTTCACCTGTGTATTGGTGTCATCTGCATATATTGTCGATATCATATTCTAAAAAATATAAAACCCAGACATCTGCGTAAGAAAGTCATGTACTGGCCACATCAGATTTTTTTTAATTAAACGACTTTTAAATTTGGGGTGTTTATAGTTACGAATAATACATAGTTCTTTAGTTGCTCCGTTGAGACGTATTTAAATGAGCATCTTTGCTGTAACTTGATATAATAGATAACTTTTCATAACATTGTTGTAACACTGCTAATAAATATTTTATAATTACATAAACCCTAATATTACCCTATTACATAATTAATAAGGTCCAATTAAGTCTAATTGTGCTAATCAAATGTGTTTTTTAAGATTCCGTAAATCATAAGTAAAATCATATGTAAGTAAAAATCAATTCGTATTATGCAAGCAAACAAGATTATTCTGATAAGTAATCGATAATGTATGATTTCATACAATCGAACAACTGCAACGTAACCCTGCAAAATACATCATTTTCAAGAATCCTAGGAAAGACTTTATCATTTCTTTAATAAGTATTGATAAACCAGTATGTAATGAATATGCTGTCAGTGATGAAGGTCGTTAATGCATTAGAACGATTGAGCTGCCATTAATATTTAATTAAATCTTGCTTGTGGATATTAAACATAACATTAACATAATGCCATTTAGGTAGAAAATATGTTAAAATAGCATTAAAGAACACTATTCATTAAAATGCGTAAAAACATGAAATTAATTAGAATGATTTATATTAAGATTTTTTCTTTCTATTGAAAAATTTCCATGCAACGCAATAAACATTGTGATAAATTGTTACATTAAAAAAATGATGATAGTAACAATATGTACAAGTAAAATTGAAATATAGTTATGCATCGTATGTGGGTAAAGCTCGTCAAAACAATAATAAATGATTATACTTATGTTATGACTTCCAAGTGATATTTACTACTAGTATAGTTATGACTGACTGCTTTACTAGTACAAACAAAACTAAGTCGTCACCTGTACGTTTTAATTGCAAAGTAGTACTATTGCAGAAAAGCGCGAAACAATATTTACACGTATAAGAGAAGACCTGTTACAAAGGTAAGTACTTAATGATGGAATGTCGAACACACTTTTCGTTATTTTATACTGTTTCGTATCCAAATAACAATAAATACTGGAATATGTGTCAAATATATTACAAAGATAATCACATTTTTCTCTGTAAGATGGAACATTTGTGAAAAAAGATTACTTGTGAATATTGGCATTGTTCAAGAATGTTTCCCTTATACCTATATTTATATATGCGCTCATGTTAAATTCTGGTACATAGAAAAAGACATTTTGAAAATTTTACAATGAGGATTGAAATATTCTTTAATGCCAATAAAATTAAAGTAACATTAAGTTTCAGAATTAATACATAACACACACATGAATATAATTAACGAATGACATTCAACAACATTATGCACAATACACCAATAATTACTATTTTTTTCCAAACAACGCCATTTTATTATCTATTAATCAGTTTATTTAGCATGTAAATAAAAATATAATGTGCATTTATAATCGTTGAAAAGTTAGTACAACTTATTTTAGTCAGTTTAAATGTAGATATTTGTATAACGTTTAAAACTTGTCGCTGAGTAAAGACATTTATTTAAGACGTTTATTTTGAAATTATTAATTATTTATTTTTTTCAAAACCCTTTTCTATAATTAAAAAACACGATGAACAGTAACCTTAATTCACTACATAATAATGTCCGAATAGAAATTAAAATGGTAGAGTCAATAAAGTAGTTGGATTACACAATGACTTAAGTTAAGCATGTAACAATATAATTTAATTTCCGTACATACCTGACCAATGTGTGATTACAGCACAATTGAAAAGTAATTGTTAACCCAGATCTATCGATTCCTGAAAGAATAAATATAATAGCTACCCAAATAGACTATGATTATTTGCATAGTAATAAGAAAATTAGTTATTCTGCACAAATAAAGCAGTTTGTTAACACATTATTTTCTTTCACCAATGTATTGGTATCATCTACATGGTAGGCAATGTAAACATTGTTGGGATCATATTCTAGAAGATATAGAAACAATCCTTTGCAAAAAATATCTTGTGTGGAACAACACACGACCTTCCAAACTGTAAGGTTGTAATTAAAAGAAATAAAATAATACATCTTTACCTTCCAACCTTTACCTTAGGTTAGACACGAACGTTACGCGATCTACATTTTTTCACTATCGCTAAATTGACTTATTAGCTTATTCTACGACGCTTGACAAAGTTTCACCGAAATCGGCCACGATGCCTGTGTGCGTGTAAGCGTGGCGTGGGATTCCTGGCCATTGGTGCGTGGGCGTGTGCGCGCGCCGTGGGCGTGGGTGGTGCGTGCGTGCGTGGCGTGTGTGTGTGTGTGTGTGTGTGTGTGTGTGGGTGCGTGTACGTGTTTTTTTAAATACAAACCCCCCTATGTTTAGCACAATTTGAATGCCCTTTTGACTCTGATAAAACCGGGCTTAACGTTAATCGGCGAATTATGAACCGTTTATATTTTATGGTCGAAGATAGAGTGAAAATGCGTCATGTTTGAAAAACCACCAGGACTTCACCGTTCGAAATAAGTCATCGATTAAAGTGTCCGGTACTTTTCCAGGTCCTGAATTTCCATATTAGTGTTTTTTAATCAACCACTTCGCATTACCGTATACAGGGCGTGGCCAAACGCAAAACCGTGTATAACTCGATTTTTTTCAAACATAATACCCTCTATATTTTTATACCGCTAAATAGCACTTTTGATAAGCTTTCCAGCGATATACAGTTCATGTAGCCTATTTTGAAAAACGGATGAGATTTTTTAAAAGACGTTACTTGTTACATCCCTGTTACTTATTCAAAAAATAACTTCAGTAGACTGCTGTGATTGAATCTAACATAACAATTGGGAACAAGTACCTTTAACATTTTTAAGTAATCCGTATGGAAAATAAGAAACAACATTTCACTTTATTGATATTAATACCGGTAGTCTGATATCAAAGGAGCGTATGCGCCAAAAATACAAAAAATACAATTTTACGTCCGTGATATGTATTCTACGACAATACGTACCACGAACGTCAAATTAAATTTTTTGAATTTTTGGCCGAATACGCCTGTCTGAAATGGCACCATCGAACTAAACTAAACATGAAACTAAACTAAACTGGCGAGAAGGAAATAAACTAGCCACCTTTTCACAGAAAATGTTCAAATAAACCACCATTCTGTTCTCTACAAACTGCCAAACGCAGTTGTTGGATGAACTCGGTAAAATTGCTGTTTAACGTATCCCCATAAGAAGTAATCAATTGGGGAACTGCTGGCCGCGCAATAGTACCACCCCGTCCAATCCAACGACGAGGATAAGCCCGGTCTAGGAACTGACGAACCATTCGATGATTATGCACAGGAGCACTATCATACTGCAACCACATAAATCTTCTGATATTTAAATTTACGTCTTCAAGTAATATTAGAAGATCGCCTTGGAGAAATCACAAATGTATCTCCCCGTTCCAAGTATTACTAAAGAAGAAAGGACCAATTGCACGATTATTGATAATTCCTCCCCACACATTTAGGGACCATCGATTTTAGAAGTAAACGGTTCTCAGCCAAAGGAGATTTTCCGTTGCATAATAATGCATATTGTGTCAATCCATTGCTTTTGAATGTTGCTTCGTTACTAAATAATTGCTTCGAACCTTTCTGTCAGTTTGCGCAAAGTATCGGTTCTCGGAATTCTGGCATTGGGGTATATTTCCGACTTGCTAGCAAAGGATTTCTTTCAGCCCACCAATACAATACACCATGTTTATTAACTCTTCGCGGGTGAAGTTTATGGTTAGAAAAGCTTTAGAAACAAAGTGTTCAATGTAGAAATGGTAATTGTGTCAAATTTATTGATAGCAGCCTGCTTGAATTATTTTTTTCAATAAACAAGTAAAAACAAGCGTTCTTAAAAAGACCTCAACAGTTTCAAAATAGACCACACAAACTTATATCGATGGAAAGACTATCAAAAGTGCTATTTAGGGGTATAAAAATATACAGGGTGTTCCATTTGAAAAAATTGTGTTATAAACGGTTTTCCGTTTGCTCACGTCCTGTATACGGTAATGCGAAGTGTTAATCAATAAGCACTAATATGAAAATTCAGGACATGAAAAAGCACTGGACACTTTAATCAATGATTTATTTCCGACAGTAAAGTCGTGATGATTGTTCACTATGACGCCTTTTCATTCTATTTCTGACCGTAAAATCTAGACGGTTCATAATTCGCCAATTAACGTTAAGCCCATTTTGATCAAAATCAAAAGGGCTTTCAAATTGTGCTAAAATACAGGAGGGTTTGTATTTTAAAAAACATAAGCTTAGTGCGCCACCCTGTATACCGACTCCCTGTAAATGATGAAAATAATTTTAGATTGTGCAGAATGTCCGTAGCTACCGTTGTAAAAAAAAACGCAAGTCGATATCTCAAATAGTAATAGAGTTATGGGGGTTCCTCTTACCCCTGGGAAACCCATACATAATAAAGCTTATCTTGAGGTACTTCCATCAAACATTGAAACACTACTTTTAAACTTGCATATATTTCGATCATATGTTTGATCTTCGTCAATGCAAATTACAACAAAAGAATCACATAAACTTTTCACAAAAAACTAATTAATGATACAATATAAATGTCAAACACGTTACACATTACGATATACTTTTTGACAATTATTACAACAAATTTGGTAAATAGTATTTGTTTTTTGATCACTTTTATATTTTTTATTGCTAATTGCCTAATACAATTTTTTTCTTCGGTATCTATGTCATTTTATGTTCTTAGTTAAAATTACCTCCTAGGCTTAATCAATATAACATATCTTCAGAAGTTTATTTATCATTACAATTTTTTTTCCCAATCGTGGTGCAAAGTGTATTTAAATTCATTTTCCTTTTTCAGTATTTCTATTTTCTTTAAATGTAATAACTTAACTTTGTTAAATGTGTTTTCGAAATGGTTTTGATTGGTTTGAAATGAATTGATTAAATAAGTTTATTTCTAGCTCCCCCCCTTAACGTATCTTTTAAATACATAATATTCTTTTTAAAATATATATATATATATATATATATATATATAATATATAATATATATATATATATATATATATATATATATATATATATAATATAAATAATAATAATATGAATTAAAGGTTACCTACGAGTGTTATTTTTACTAAGGGTTAGTAAATTAAATCTTATTAACCTTAGTTAAAATGGCCAAAATGGGATACCAGAACACTCTACTTAAGAAAGCTAACGTTAAAGAACGCCATAATCAAAAACAAATGTAACAAGATCATTCACAAAATAATATCCGTGTAAAGTTGTGAAAAGTTTTAATTAAACGGCAGTTGTTATTTATTAATTTGAGCATATTATATGTTTTATTTAATTACAATTCACATGTGTTATAGTTCTATGTGTATACTAATACTAGAGATTATTTAGATAACCATCTCTAATATATGTTAATTAAAATTAGTTGAGAACTATAGGATTATCGATTCTTACGAACCTTATCTTCTGTACGTATTACTTAAAACATTTTCATATAAAATTTAAATATTAGTTTATCTAATCAGGATATTCGCTTGCTCACGACTAAGGTAAAATGAGCATAGACTTTGCATTTATTATTATTGCAATTTAGAAGTTAGTATTCATTTAAAAAAATCATTAACTGCCACTCAGTTTTTTTAATTAAGATACATGAACTTTGAAAGTTAATTTTTAAAAATAATTACATTAATGATTATAATGAACTGACGTTCGTTCACTGAAAACAATTTATATATATATATATATATATATATATATATATATATATATATATATATATATATATATATATATTTATATACAGGGTAAAGCGGGATTGCTCCATAACTCCCTTACTTTACAAATACAAAAAATGTTTATATAAAAGTTGTCCACAGTCATAAACTACACGTTTTAAAATTCTTTTCAGAAATGGCGGACTTCCGGCTATACCGGAAACTCATGCCAACTTCGTTATTTTAAATAGAACAACCTATATATTATTACATTTTTGAATTCCTCGTTGAATTTAAAGGTCACTTTAATAACCATACTATGGGTCTACGTTGCATTGCTTCTGAGTTATTTGACATTTTGTAGAAAAAATGACGTTTGCAGTGCCTCCGAAAACTTTCAATATCTCGAAGACGGATACAGGTAGAGAGATGTGGCTTTCGTTTTTTACTTCTGAAAAGAGTACCGCATCATTCTCATTCATTGCCAAAAATCTTGCTTTTAGAATTCAATAATTTCTATCGCTCCGAAAATAATTTTTTTCAAACATGGATACCTTGATTTTTTAAATGGAACCACCCATATTTTCTTACATCAGCGGATAGGAAATTAAATTTCCTTTCCATTGATGTAACATTATCGATATTTTGGAGTGATAGTTTTCGAG